>JBBHKE010002758.1:0-211805 GCA_037447655.1 Zygnema cylindricum | reverse complement strand
CCCAACCAACCCCCCCCCCCCCCCCCCCCCTTTATATAACCCTAAAAAGTATAGAATTAGCAGGCACTGTATGTCGTAAATGAACGAAAAGTGTACGTGAACAAAATCGGGTACGCATTTTATTAACACTTCATTATTGTTCGATACGCATTGTACGTACTGTATTGTAGTATTCGTGAGTTTGATGCGTGCGTAATTTGCGAATTGAAAAACTATATTTTTTAGTGTTGTGTATCGGTAAGGATTTGCCGATAACGAATATGGATCTTTTTCCGGGTTGTTGATAATCGATATATTGGTACAATATATCATTATCAGTATTATCGCCGATAATTAACCGATAATATCGGTTGTTTATCGGCGTTAACACCGATATCTATAACTATGCGATATCTTTACGGACCGTACAGATAAATGTACGGCCAGTACATTCAACTGTACGTGTTATTCCCCGGACGCGCCGCGGACCCCCTCCCCCCCGATTTCAGTAAAAACTCACGATATTTCTTTGATTGTTTCTAATTGGGGGTTTTACTTGGGTTCCACGCTCCCATACCTGTCCAACATGTCCTTTTGACTGTTATTTTTCTTTTTAACGTTAGCGTGAAGTTCCATTAGGCGGTCCCAGTAAATGTACCGACAAGTCTACTGTCAGCGTTTATTGGAAGTCCGCTCCATTGTGTCAGGCTAGTAATAAACCTTCCTCAATTATGATTGGCGCCACTAGGTTAGAGTACATATTTTAAAAATCTTGAAAAAAATATATAAACAAAATATCTGTACGAAATTTTTGTACCACGGGAGGTAATTAATGATTCGTACATAAAGTTTTCGGCTAGATTTTGATTTTGAAAATGGAAATAAAAAGTTCGGAACAGAATGGCAAAAAGACGCGACAAACTTTGAAGGTCGCGGCAAACTTTGAGTGTCGGTGGATGTCAGACGGAGCGTGCGAGGATATTTTCGCCTAACCTGCATTCAACGTGGCAGGTGGCACATGACATGTACGACGTGCACGCCTGTGATTGCTTGTACAACGTAGATTTTTTTTTTTCCATTTCACGTGTACCAATGGTAATGAATGGCAATCATCTAGTGGGCCCCAATTCTCCTCGCCGAGGAGAGTTGGGGCCCACTGGATGATATGCTCGATTGCTTCGCGGATCTCAAAAAGTGAAACATCGAACGGTCAGGAATTACGCCTACATCATTCGAGTTTCCCGACAACTTTCCAGAAACGATGTTTCGTCCGACAAAAAAATAATTATGGTACGTCTTTGTACGGCGATGTACGAAAACGTACGGCGTCCAGTGACGAACCCCACTTTTCGTCTAATGGAACTTCACCCTTAGTTACGCCCTCATATCACTTCCATGGTGGCAGTAAATGGCGGCAGCCTGACAAATGTAATCTGTCTGCTCTGTTCGTATGTTTTTCGAAAAAGTGTGATTTACAAATTTACAATGTAATTTAATATTTTCGTTTCGGTACTATAGTGTTAGAACTATAAAGTATTGTTATAAATTTGTCAACGTTTATGTGCTGCGCTGCCCGTAATAGATCAGTTAAACAGATACGAAACATATCCTTATACGTGGCATGCCACGTTATATAAAGTCAATAATATAATACAGTATGTTATAAAGTACTATTGTATGCATGCTATATTTTTTTTAAGTTATCGCCGATATGGAGTTTGTTGGTCTCGGACCGATATATCTGGACCTCTGACCGTTCGATAACCGATAACTATCGGTATCGGTGTTATCGCGATAATTTTTTACCGACACACAGCAATAATATTTTTGACCTTTACATTGGGACCGCATTAATAAACATGACCCAGTTTTGTCGTTTTGAGATCCAGCAGCGGTAAAACTGAAAGCATTCCGATTCTCAACAACAAAAGTGTATCGAATAGTTCGGACATCCGTCGCATGTCTCAGTTCGAGTAGCGATACGGTTTAAAATCCTCATCGTACAGCGAACATGATCCGGCGGTTCAAAATCATACATCGTTTTCTGATCCGGCGATCAAAATTTTCTCCTTGATTTACGGAGCGGATTATGTTGGTGTACGGCATTTTCATTAGTTTTTCTTGTCAACAAACGTATCCACGTAGACCTCTAAATCACTAAATCCTGAGCCCTTCCTTTTTTTTTCAGCAGGATTTTTCAAGGACGGGCAGCATAATAAAAAAACCGTAAGCCAATAACAGCGCCGTATTATATTTTGTCCTCCTTGACCTCGAGCCTTCAATATCTTTTTGTTTTAAAAATTCAGAACAAGAAAGAAAAAAGAAAAAGCAAAACAAGTGACGAAACGCGCTAGGGTTTTACTTTCACTTTTAGGGTTTATTTTTTTTAGGGTTTCAACATTTTATCAAATCCAAACACCCTTAAAATATTTTTTTCCGGTGGCCCTTGTCTGTTTCTCTTTCTGACCATCCGCACATTGCCAGGTGTCTCTCTCTCTCTCTCTCTCTCTCTCTCTCTCTCTCCCCCTTCCCTGTGCTGGCCGCCATGGCTTCTCTCTCTCTCACTTCCCTCTCTCTTCTACCTCCACGTGGCCTCGCTTCTTCCCGCCAGGTGTCTTCCTCGTCCTCCCTTTCCGCCTCCTCCTCTCTCTCCCCCTCCCTCTCTCTCCTCTCTCGCTCCCTCTTTCCCTCCTCTTCTCCACCCTCCTCCTCCTCCTCCTCCTCCCTCCGCATCTTCGCCGCCGCTTCCTCTTTCGACGAAGAAGAAGAAGAAAACGACGACGACATCGCCGCTGCCTACGAGGCACTGTACGGAAAACCTTTCGTCGGATTAGGCGAAGACGACGCCTCCGATTGGAGCTTAAAAATGACCGATGCTGACGAAGCAGACGACGACCAGAAAGAGACAAAACGCCGTCCTTCCCGCCGCGGTCCCCGCCGCGAAACCTCCGCAGAATCCGGAGACGCAGCAGACGCAGACTCCGGAGAGGGATACGGCGACAGAGAGGGAGGCAGAGACAGAGAGGGAGGAGGATTCAGAAGAAACTCCAAAGACAACCTCGAAGAGCGTCTCATCCAAGTCCGCCGCGTCACCAAAGTAGTCAAAGGTGGCAAACAGCTGTCCTTCCGTACAGTTGTCGTGGTCGGTGACCTAAAAGGCAAAGTCGGCGTCGGCGTCGGCAAAGCCAAAGAAGTCATCGTGGCCGTACAAAAAGCCGGAGCCGACGCGCGCCGTCACATGGTCAAAGTTCCGTTAAACAAATACCTAACTTTCCCGCATAGATTCGACGGAAGGTTCGGCGCCGCCAAAGTGATGCTGCGACCGGCTGCCACCGGTACGGGCGTGATTGCCGGCGGTACGGTCCGTACGGTTTTGGAGCTAGCGGGCGTGGAGAATGCCTTGGGGAAGGAGTTGGGGAGCGGCAATCCTTTGAATAATGCGAGGGCGGTGTTGGACGCGGTGAGTAATATGAAGACGTGGGAGGAGGTAGCGAAGGCGAGAGGGATGGAGGTAGCGGAGTTGAGGGGGGGAGGGAAGAAGAGGGAGTGAGTGGAGGTGAGGGGAGGAGGTGAGGGAAGGAGGGGAGGGAAGGAGGGGAGGGAAGGAGGGGAGGGAAGGAGGGGAGGGAAGGAGGGGAGGGAGGAAGAGGGGGAGGGGGGGGGAGGATTTGAGGACGGGAGGGAAGGAGAGGGAGTGAGAGGAGGGGAGGGAGGGAGGGGAGGGAAGAAGAGGGGGATGGGTTTAGAGGAATTGAGGACGGGAGGGAAGGAGAGGGAGTCAGAGGAGGGGAGGGAAGGAGGGGAGGGAAGAAGAGGGGGATGGGGTTAGAGGGAAGACGAGACGGGAGGAGGAGAGGGGAGTTGAGCGAAGGGAGGGAAGAAGTTTAGAGGAATTGAGGACGGGAGGGAAGGAGAGGGAGTCAGAGGAGGGGAGGGAAGGAGGGGAGGGAAGAAGAGGGGGATGGGGTTAGAGGAGTTGAGGACGGGAGGGAAGGAGAGGGAGTGAGAGGAAGGGAGGGAAGAAGAGGGAGTGAGAGGAGGCAGGAGGGGTTTTGGGATGGAAGGAAGGGGCCGGAGAAGAGGAGGGGGGATGGAAGAAGGGAGAGGGAAAGGCCTTTGGAGGATGAGAATGAATTGGAGTAGAAGGAGAGACGGAGGGGACTGGGGAAGAGGGAGAGAGAGAAAGATGGAGGAGAGGGAGAGAGAAGGAAATGGGGAGGAACAGGTGTAACGTTGTGGAAAGATAAAACAACAGGTTGGAAGGGGAATGTAGAAGTGGAAAGAGGGATGGAAAAGAGGGGAGGGAGGTAAGAGAGGGAAATGATAGTAGACGGATATGGATACAGTGATAGGCGGATATTTGGAGGAGAATTAGGAGAGAGAGGAGGAAAGACATTTGGAGGAGGACCAGAGGAGAGAGAGAGACCACAGAAAAGGAAGGGAAGATGGAGGAGGAGTAGACGGAGGAGTAGAGGGAGAAGGAGAAGATGGAGGAGTAGAGAGGGAAGGAGTAGCGGGAAAAGGAAGAAGAGGGAGAAGGAGAAGGGGGAGAAGTAGAGGGAGAGAGAATGAAGGATGTTTAATGTGGATTTTTTTAGTGGAGAAAAAAAAAATGTTTTGAATATTATGGGAAATTCAGATAGGTGGGGTAGAGAGAGATTGAGAGAGATGTGCAGAAAGAACCTTTTTTTTTCAATTTTTTTTGGTAGGCTGAAGTGTAGATGTCAATTTATTGTCTATTTTTTTATTTTGGGGTTTGTTTTGTTTGTCTTTTGTTGGTCGCGGTTAAATGAGGACGTTCTCTCCCTCTCCTCCCCCTCCCCCCTTCCTCTCCCGCCCACTCCCCTACCCCCTCTTGTCCCCCCTCCCCTCTCCCTCTTCATCTCGCTCTGATGATCGCCCTCCCACTCCCTACTCTCTTCCCCTTCTACCCCTCTCTCTCTCTCACTTTTTCGTCTTGTTCTCTTTTGTTGGAACGAAAAAAATGTTCATGCGAAGTGTTTTTATCGTACTTAATATTTATTATTTTATTCTTTATGTGAGTTTTTCTTTGTTTTGGCTAAAATTTTTTATTTCTTAGAGGAATCCTCTTTTAAACTTTATAATCTTTATAATAATAATAAAAAAAAATATTTCCTTTTTTAAAATATAAAATCGATACAATGGAGGCCTTCTTATTTGCCTAAAATTTTATTATACGGTATATCCCAACTTTATGAAGCTCAATTTATCAACAAATAGTTAAAAACAAATAAATGAATAAAAAGTGTATTGAAAATCCATCTATTTTAATACTTCTTGAGAAAATTCTTATAAGTGGAATAGTACCGACCAATTTTGTTGTGCCTGTTGTTATTGTAGATGCAGTGTACGGAATACTCATGTTTGATATACAAACAGTATATCATATACACAGTATACAAGATGCACAGTGTGCAACATACACAACTACGACATACATACAGTGTGCGATAATCATACATTTTATGAAAATGAATCAAACATGACCACATCGACAAAGAAAAACCTCTAGCAATACAGTTCACCAAGAATAATAAAAGCATTCTCAATGAACCAAAACTGCCTAAATTGACCATACCTATTATACCACTATACACCAGTGGCCTCAATGCAAAGGAATAGGGACAAACAACAGTGGTCCAAACAAACACCATCGCGACTTTTGCGATATCAATTGATCAGTCATATTATGGATCTTTACACAATGTATGGTATACGTAAATTCAGTGGGTCATAAATGTGACTTTATTTTATGGTTTCTTACAACAACTTGCTCCTTCTCATGTCACACCTTCAAACATTTTCAAGGCCTAGTTTAGAGAAGGTTAAGGAGCCCAGAGATACAAAGGTAGTGAGGGAAGAAAGAAAAGTCCAGTTGCGAGTTTGTTATAGAGGATTCAACAACATTCCACCCTCCCCCCCCTCCACCCCAGCACAAAAAAATACTTAAATCCTCTCCCCCTCCCCCCCCTTTCCCCTTAACTCCTCATCACCCTTAAGTACACAACAATTATTCAATCCTCTTCCCTCCTTCCCTCCCCCCTCCCCCCACCCCCCCCACCCCCCCCTCCCACATCAACATCACCCTCTATTCGACAAACAACAATTCCTCCTCCCCCTCCTCCTCCTCCCCCCACTTCCTCCCCCCCCCCTCCTTCCTCGTCCTCCTCCTCCTCCCCATCCTCCTTGTCCTCCCCCTCCTCTCCTTCTCCTCCTCCCCTTCCTCCCCCTCCTCATCCCCTCTCCTCTTCCTCATCTTCCTCCTCCTTCTCCACTCCCTCCTCTCCTTCTCCCCCCCCCTCCCTCCCCCTCCTCCTCCTCCCTCTCCTCCTCCTCCCTCCTCCTCCACCTCCCTCCTCCTCCTCCTCCTCCTCCTCCTCCTCCTCCTCCTCCTCCTCCTCCTCCTCCTCCTCCTCCTCCTCCTCCTCCTCCTCTCCTCCTCCTCCTCCTCCTCCTCCTCCTCCTCCTCCTCCTCCTCCTCCTCCTCCTCCTCCTCCTCCTCCTCCTCCTCCTCCTCCTCCTCCTCCTCCTCCTCCTCCTCCTCCTCCTCCTCCTCCTCCTCCTCCTCCTCCTCCTCCTCCTCCTCCTCCTCCTCCTCCTCCTCCTCCTCCTCCTCCTCCTCCTCCTCCTCCCTCCTCCTCCTCCTCCTCCTCCTCCTCCTCCTCCTCCTCCTCCTCCTCCTCCTCCTCCTCCTCCTCCTCCTCCTCCTCCTCCTCCTCCTCCTCCTCCTCTCCTCCTCCTCCTCCTCCTCCTCCTCCTCCTCCTCCTCCTCCTCCTCCTCCTCCTCCTCCTCCTCCTCCTCCTCCTCCTCCTCCTCCTCCTCCTCCTCCTCCTCCTCCTCCTCCTCCTCCTCCTCCTCCTCCTCCTCCTCCTCCTCCTCCTCCTCCTCCTCCTCTCCTCCTCCTCCTCCTCCTCCTCCTCCTCCTCCTCCTCCTCCTCCTCCTCCTCCTCCTCCTCCTCCTCCTCCTCCTCCTCCTCCTCCTCCTCCTCCTCCCCCCCGTCCTCCTCCTCCTCCTCCTCCTCTTCCCTCGCCTCCCGCCTCAGCCTCCTTCTCCTCCTCCCCCCCATCCTCTTCCCTCTAATTCTCCTCCTCTTGCTCCTCCTCCTCCTCCTCCTACTCCTCTTCCTCCTCCCACTCCTCCTACTCCTCCTCCTCCTCCTCCTCCTCCTCCTCCTCCTTCTCCTCCTTTTCCTCCTCCTCCATCTCCTCCTTTTCCCTCTCCACCTCCTCTCTCTTACCCCCTCATGCGCCTTTCCCCCTCCATCCTCTCCTCCTCTTCCTCCTACTTCTCTCGCCCCCCCTCCTCCTCCCACCCCTCCTCCTACTCCTCCTCCCCCGCCTCCTCCTCCTACTCCCCCGCCCTCCTCCTCCCATGCCTCCCCCTCCTCCTCCGCCTCACCCCCTTCTCCGCCCCCCCCCTCCTCATCCGCCTCCCCTCCTCCTCCTCCTCCTTCTCCTCCTCCTCCTCCTCCTCCTCCTCCTCTTTATCCTCCCTCTCCTCCTATTCCTCCCCTTCCCCCCCCTCTCCACCTCCTCCCTCTCCTCCTCCCTCTCCTCCTCCTCCCCCTCCTCCTCCTCCATCTCCTCCTTCCCCCTCTCCACCTCCTCTCTCTAAACCACATGCCTTTCCCTCTCCCTCTCCTCCCCCCTCCCTCTCCTTCCCCTCTTCCTCCCTCTCCTCCTACTCCCTCTCCTCCTCCTCTTCCCTCCTCCTTTTCCTCCTCCCCCCCCCTCCTCCTCCTCCTCCTATTCCTCCTCACCCTCCTCCTCCCTCTCCTCCTTCTCCCTCTCCTCCTCCTTCCTCTACCCCTCATGCCACTTCCCCTCATCACTCTCCTCCCTCCTCCTTCTCCCTCTACTCCTCCCCCACCTCCATCTCCTCCTCCCTCTCCTCCCCCCCTCTCCTCCTCCCTCTCTTCCTCCTCCAACTCCACCTCTCTCTCCTCCTTCTCTTTCTCTTTCCTTCTCCTCCTCCTCCCCCTCCCCCTCCTCCTCCTCTTACTCCTTCTGCCCCTCATGCCTCTCCCCCTCCTCCCTCTCCTCCTCCTTCACCTCCTCCACCACACCCTCCTCCTCCTTCTCCTCCTCCTCCTCCACCACCACCTTCTCCCCCTCCCTCTCCTCATCCTCCTCCACCTCCTCCTCCTCCTCCTCCTCCTCCTCCTCCTCCTCCTCCTCCTCCTCCTCCTCCCCCTCCTCCACTCTCCCCCCTCCTCCACCTCCTCCCCCTCCCTCTCCTCATCCCCCCCTCCTCCACCTCACCCTCCCCCTCCTCCTATCCCTCCTCCTCCTCCTCCTCCTCCCCCCCTCCTCTCCTTCTCCTCCTCTCCTTCCTCTTCCCTTACTCCCCCTCCTCCCCCTCCCCCCCCTCCCTCTCCTCCTCCTCCGTCTGCTCCTCCTCCTCCCCCTCGTCTTCCTCCTAACTTTCCTCCTCTTCCTCTTTCTCCTCCTCCTCCTCCCCCACCTCCACCCCCCTCCTCCTCCTCCTTCTCCTCCTCCTCCTCCTTCTCCTCCCTCTTCTCCTCCTCCATCTCCTCCTCCTCCCACCCCTCCTCCCCCCCTCCCTCCTCCTCCTCCTCCTCCTCCTCCCCCTCCTCCACCTCACCCTCCTCCCCATCCTTCTCCTCCTCCTCCTCCCCCCGCATTCTCCTCCCCCGCATTCTCCTTCCCCACCTCCTCCTCCTCCCCCTCCTCCTCCCCCTCCTTCTCTTCCTCCTCCTCCTCCTCCTCCTCTCCCTCCTCCAACTCCTCCTCCCCCTCCTCCTCCCCCTCCTCCTCCCCCTCCTCCTCCGCCTTCTCCGCCTCCTCCGCCCCCTCCTCCTTCTTCTCCCCCCCTTCTCCTCCTCCATCTCCTCCTCCTCCTCCTCCTCCCCCTCCCCCTCCTCCTCCTTTTTCTCCTCCTCTTCCTTCTCCCCCCTCCTCTACCTCACCCTCCTCCTCATCCTTCTCCTCCTCCTCTACTTCGCATGCATCCTCCTCCCCCTCCTACTCCTCCTACTCCCCCCCTCATCCTCCTCCTCCTCCCCCCATCATCCCCCCCCCGCCGCCTCCTCCTCCCCCTCCTCCTCCTCCCCCTCCTCCTCCCCCCCCCTCCTCCTCTTCCTCCTCCTCCTTCTCCTCCTCCTCCTCCCCTTCCTCCTCCCCCTCCTCCTCCTCCTCCCCCTCCTCCTCCCCCTCCTCTTCTCCCTCCTCCTCCACCTCCTTTGTCTCCTCCTTCTCCTCCCCCTTCTCTTCCCCCCCAACCTCCCGCCCCCTCCTCCTCCTCCTCCTCCTCCTCCTCCTCCTCCTCCTCCTCCTCCTCCTCCTCCTCCTCCTTCTTGTTGTAGTTTGAAATCTTTATTTCAGTAGATACAGCTGTGAGAGGAGACTAAGTACCTATAATATTTTTGTCTAAGATATTTTAATACTTACCTTCAATAGTGTGATAGTAACAGATAGACAGTAGAAGTGTACTGTACTTGCAAAGACACGCGTCGATGATAGGAGATGATGCAGATTTTACAGAGTGGCGCCGACATTCCGATACACGCGTCACGCAAGAAACGATTAGATTCACCAGATCGAACAAACAGAATCTGAACCGGTTATTTCGGAAATACATATACGGTTCGACGTTATGATCGTTGATTACATTTGCGCCAACGGACACGATTCACCTGGGACAACAAGCGTGATTCACATGGGACCACAAGTGACGAAGCACTCAGGTGCTTCGTACTACACTACCACAATGTGGTGTACTTTAGCGACTATCGCAGACTAAGCACCTTCAATGTTTTATGTACGGTTCGCTGTCTGAGAATATTTGGAAAACATTGTTTTGTAGTTTAGTGTAATAAAAATTAGTGTTTCATTAATTAGGTGTTTAAAAAATAATAATTAGGTTTTGGGGGTACACAAGGTACGGAAAAATACAGTTTGTCGTAAATTAGGATAGTTTTGTAGTACGGTTACCCGAATTAGTGTGACCTGTAGATACTGTGAGTATATTGTTTAGGACTTAGCCGATTTTGTAGCATCCTGTTTTGGGAATATGACATTTTAAAGACAATTTTTGGGAAACTTCCATGAGTCATATCTTATGGTTTGCTAATTTATTTGGGATGCAATTTTGGGAATATAAAGTTTACTCTGTTGTGTATCATTCTGAGAAGTTTGAGGCATATTGGCCTTTGAGTCATATTTTGTGTAATCTGAAAGTTGGCAGTTGAGTAGGTGCTTGATAACTTTTGTTGTTTTCCATGTCTACTTCCACTACTACTGCTGGTCCTCCTCTTGCAACGGTGGTTGTAGAAAAACAGATTTTGGGCCTTTCATCAAGAATTCCTATCTTCAATGGCCAAAAGTATGCGTATTTGGCGGCGATGGTTGAATCTTCGTTTGAAACTGCTGACTTATTGGGGTTCTTAGATGGCTCCCTTGATGAAACAAATCGAAGTTGGGCAAAAAAAAATTCAATGGCAAGGAAAAGTCTAATTATTTGTATTTCAAAAATCTGGTTTTGTCTCGCCTGAAAATGAGAAGGCGAAGGAGATTTGGACATCACTGAAATCTGCTTTTGAGAAAGCGAATGTCCAAGAGGAGCTTTTGGTGGCTGGAAAAAATTGGGAGTACAAATTCTCGGGGGGAATTATGGTCGAGAATTGTGACAACTTTCGTGCACTTATTGATGCACACTCTTCTGCTGGGGGGTCATTTCTTGAGTTTCAACAAGCAGCTTTGCTTATTAGAGGACTTCGTAGTAGCATGAAAGGTGTGTATGCTCAGTTAAAGAGTCATGATAAAGCTAGTTGGTCGTTTCAATTAGCATATAATCTTATATTAGAGGAAGAGTCTAATACTATACTCTTTGAAGGAGAAGGAAAGGTTGAAGCTTTTGCAACAAAATTTGACAAAAGAACTCAGTTCAATCAGAATAGGAATCAGTTTTACCAGAATCAGAATCAGTTTAATCAGTTTAATCAGAGGCCAAATAGACAATCTTTTACAACTTGTTTCTATTGTTCTGAGAAGGGTCATGGATAGAGGTATTGTCTTAAGCTGAAAAAGGCTAATGAGACAGGTTTATACAGGCCGGGTTGGCAGCAAAGCCAATATCACAAAGGCTTTTTCTGGAAATCCTACTCGTGGAAATGCTCTCTTTTCAGCCTCTGCAATTGATACAGATGAGTCTTTGAGCTTTAATGAGATAGACGAAGTGGAGTAATTTGCTATGGCGTCAGCAATGGAGGGTCCCAAGGATGTAGGGTGGATCATGGACACGGAGCATAGGCCCACATGTGTTAGAACAAGGCGGCTTTTACAAATATGTAGCAAACGCCTCCAAATAGTATATACTATGCTTATGGGATGAGTGTTCTAACCTCAACTCAGGGTGATGTATATTTAATGGTAGATGCGGGGGAAAACTCGGTAGAGAGAACTCTTCACAATGTTTTGTATGTTCAGGACTTTAAAATTAATATTTTTATTACATTCTTAGTGGAAAGCAAAGGCTTTGAAGTCATTCTGAAAAGAGGTAGACAGGTTTTTGGCAAGAAAGGCAAATTAGCAGTAACAGGAACTAGAGATGCTAACAAAATGTACAAGATGGACATGGCTGAATATAAGGAAAATGATGTTCTCTACTCTAGTGTCCAATCTGATAATTCTTGTTCTGAGACAACTGCTGGTACTGAAGATGAAGAAGAAGATGCAGCAGTAGTCATCGTAGAACAAATCAAGAGAGGAAGCTTCCACAAATACCGATGGCTGAACAACAACTTCGACAGAGTATAACTATCAGAAAATAGCTCCAAATATCCTGAAAATTTACCACAGTGTAGATAACATACAAAAAAACACACACACAAAATTTCAATCAATTCCAATTAGAAGTCTGTGCGATATGTAGAAATGAAATTACATAAAACTGAGTGTACAGTTTTCATATCATTTGTTCCTAAAAATCAAATTCACTAAGTCCTACTTCTATACACCGAAACTGCTCTAATTTGTACGGAGGCATTCCAGCCGTACATCTAACATTCTAACACAACAAATACTGTGAGTATACCTGTATATTGAAGGTTATGTCATAAATCACATTCTCAACACTAAACAACTAATTCACTACAAACAAAATTATGTTCTACCAAATATTTACACCGAAGTTCCGACAACGTAAAGTGATAGTGATGTAGTCATACCTCGTCAGTTTTGTTGGCGCCACCTGTCAGCTGTTCGATTAGAGGATTTGGCACCATAGATGTGACTTCACGAAGTACCGTGGTCCTGCCGAATTTCCGTACGTCCACGGAGGACATACTCACGCATTTCTCTCAAGTGACGACGCGTGTCCCAAGTGTGAATAAACCGTGAGCTCCCAACTTCACTGTCACACTAATTTTGGTAAGTACTAAACCGAACTCAACCAAAAATAACTTAAGTCTTGAACCGCTCTCTCTCTCTCACAGCTGAGGCATAGAGAGGACTAAAGCTTTCTAAAAACAACACTCCCACAAAGCTTAAGACTCTACTAGTCACTTAGTCCACATGCCTCTCTATATAACTTCAATTTGGGTGCAGGTAAGGGTTTCGTCATCATATCAACCACTATTTGCTCATTCGGTAATTAACTCAACTCAAGACTTTTCCCATCACCTTTTCTCTTACAAAATGTAGCTTGATATCAATTTGCTTACTCTTAAAGTGATGACTGGGATTATTTGCAATAGCCATTGCTGCCTGATTGTCACACCATACTATTTGTGGTCCGGATTGTATAAAGAGAAGCTCTTTGAGAAGAGACTTTACCCAAAGTAACTCCTTAACTGCCGAGCTGGCAGCCATGTACTCAGCCTCCATGGTAGACTGAGCTGTTACCTTCTAAAGTTTTGCTGCTCCAGCAGCAAGTTCCACTTCCGATCTTTAGAATGTATTTGGTGGTGGAGCGTCGGCTGGGCATATCTCCGTAGCTCGCATCGCTCCATGTATGAATATTGACTTCCTCTCCACCGAGAGAGAGTCTAAGATTTCTAAGAGTTCCTACAAGATAGCGAAGAACTCTCTTTGCTGCCTCATAGTCCGACTTCCTCGGATTTTGTAGGCTTCGGCTCAAGGCTCCAACTGCGGCTGCGATGTCCGGACGAGTACAGTTCATGAAATAGATGAGGCTTCCGACAATCTGCCTGTAAGGAATGGAGGACATAGAATCTGCCTCCCTTGAATCCAAAAAATCATCAACCAAAACACCACCATCCGTTTCCGTACCCTCCAACTTCTGCCTGAATTCCATAAGGGTGGCACTCCCCGTTGCTTCTGACATACCAAACTTTTCTGACATGTTCCTGATTGCTTCTTTCTGAGTTAGATAAATAATTCTCTGTTTCCTATCTCTTTCTACCTGAATTCCTAGAATATACTTAGCCTCACCCAAGTCCTTCATTTCAAACCGAGAATTCAGATCTAATTTTATTTTATTGATTTCATTGATAGATTTGCTAATCAAAAGCAAATCATCTACATATACTGCTACATAAATCACTCCATCCTCACCTTGCATTACATAGACTGAGTGATAAGATTTGATCCTAGTAAAGCCAAGATTGGTTAAAACCACATCTAACTTCAGGTTCCATTGTCTCGGAGCCTGTTTCAGACCATACAAGAACTTCAACAGTTTACAGACCAGATTTTCTTTCCTTTTTCGGCATACATCTCTAGTTGCTTCATATAAATTATTTCTTCCAAATCACCATGCAAGAAAGCCGTCTTAATGTTCATCTAATGCAATTCCATATCCTCTATTGGAGCAAGAGACAACAAAACTCTCACAGTAGGAAAACGAACCACAGGAGAGAAGGTCTCTTCATAATCAATTCCCTCCTTCTAACTAAATCCCTTAGCGACTAGTCTAGCTTTATATCTTTCAATTGTATTATCAGGATTCAATTTTAATTTGAAGACCCACTTACAAGCGATAACTTTCCTCTTCGGTGGGAGCTCCACAAGTTCCCAAGTTTGGGCTTCCATAATTGACTTTATCTCATCATTTGCAGCCGAGATCCAATGATCCTTTTCAGGAACGGAAAGGGCTTCCTGAATAGTAAGAGGCTCCCTTGTGCTTGAAGAAAAAGAACTCTCCACTCGGTCGCCTCGAAGGTGGCTGCTTTGTCTTCTTCCCCCCGGAAAAATTTGACGCGAGAATGTTGTTCCCCTAGTGTTCCGCAGAGGGCGTGTAGTGGTAGGAGCAGCTCCGAAAGTAGGACCTGACGGCCTAGAGACATTTGGAAGAGAGGTAGAGGAAGTAGAAAGAGATGGAGTAGAAGGTACCTGCTCAAGAATGATATACTCTTGTATTTTCACATTCCTTTCAGCAGCATCCATACTAAAAACATCCACAGATTGACTCTCATCTTTAATCTGAATATTCCTGGCTATCTGAAGGCATCCTCTTCGAGGGTTACACACTCTATAGCCTGCAGATTCATCATCATAGCCTAAGAAAACACCAGGTACATATTTTGGACTAAGCTTCCAATTAGGAAGATTATCCAAGAGAAAACATTTGCTACCGAAGACTCTAAAATGACCAACATTTGGTTTTCTACATGTCCATACTTCATAAGGTGTTTTGCCCTTAACAGCTCGGGTTTCTACTATATTTCTCATGTAGGAAGCACAATGAAAAGCTTCCCCCCAAAACTTTGGATTTATACCTTTATCGGCCATCATAGAGCGAGCACATTCAGTCAAAGTTCGATTAAGTCTCTCGGCCATAACATTTTGTTTCGATGTGTACGGAGCAGTAAATTCACGAGAGATGTCGTTTTCTTTCAAAAAATCACCAAAGGCATGGAATACATACTCTCCACCATTATCTGTCCGCAAAGCAAGAATAGATTTGACATGAAGTTTCTCCGCCAAGATTTTGTAGTGCTTAAAGTGAGTGAAGACTTCGCTCTTCTTCCTTCATGAAGTATAAGCGACTGTACCGAGAGTAGTCGTCTGTAAAGGTGACAAAATAGCGGCTGCCACCAAGAGAGAGAACTTTGGAAGGGCCAAAGACATCAGAGTGAATAATACCAAGGAGATCTGTGGCTTGATGATTAGAAACTTGTGGGAGGGGAAGCTTGTGAAGCTTTCCGAGAGCACAACCATCAAAAACATGAGAACTTTGGAACATACAAGACATCGTACAGAGTTCTCTTAACAACCTTTCCATCTATCACAATCTAGATCTATATTTCCTTTGGCATTTGATTCAACAGCATAGCCACAAGCATAAAAGATTTTACGTAAAGGAATAGAAGACATCTCCTTAAACCAAGACTTGTTCCAGCACATGTGTGAAGAGCTACCGGAATCCATTATCCATCCGAGGTCCTTTTCTCCTTCCATCATGTCGATTTTGGCAAGAGCAAAGAATTCTTTGTCATCAGTTTTCGGAAAACTGGTCACATCGGGCTTTTCTTCCTCGATCTTCTTTTTCTCCAATTCCGTATCCTCAACAGTTTTATTCGGGGGTCTTTGAGGAATAAAAGGTCCGCGATGTCTCTATCCTTTCCGAAAGATACCTATTTCAAGAGATTTTATATACAAAGGACAAGCTCTGAAGGAGTGACCATCAGTATAGCAATAAACAAATTTCTCAAACTGGGGATTAAACTGATTCCCTTGATATCTACTTTCTCACTGAAATTGAGCCATGAAGGCTACAGTTCGTTTCCCAGATCCTAAAACTGTTTGAGTGGCTTCTTCTGACAAGATAAACTCTATAGTTGTTTGCAAATTCAAAAGAGGTTTGGACAATTTTTTTATTTCATCCGAGGCTCCTTTATATTCACTAGGTAGCCCCTTTAAGAGAACCATGGCCTTATGATAAGGGGAGAAAGTCCCCCCAAAATATGCATTTTCTGACAATAAAATTTGAAACCGATTAGTGTATTCCACCATGCTACCGCATGTGTACTTATACTCATAGATCTGACCAGCAGTTATAATCTTATGCTGGTCAATAACTCTAACATAAGAAGATTTCAAAGCATCCCACAAATCTGACGCCTTTATAACATTAATATATGTCATATGCAATTCTTTTGATATCATAAGCTTCACTAAATGCAAAGCTTGGTCATTTTTCTGATCAAAGCTAGCATCAGATTCTTCCAGGGATCCATTTAAGACATCAATAAGTTTCACCTGCTTGAAGTTAGACATAACCAAATCTTCCCAATACAGATATTCACGTCCATCAAAGACTGGAATTCGTGAAGGCGGGCTGGTGACCTTGTGTTCTGAGACAACTGCCTGCTGGTACTGAAGATGAAGAAGAAGCAGCAGTAGTAGTCATTGTAGAACAAAACAAGAGATGAAGCTTCCACAAATACCAATGGCAAAACAACAACTTTGACAGAAAATAACTTTCAACACATGAACACAATAGTCCTACAAATATACCACAATGTAGATATCATAAAAAGGAACACACACATAAAATTTCACTTAATTTTGTTCACAGATGTGAGAGATATTCAGAGGTGAATTTTCATAAAACTGAGTGTACAGTTTTTCATATCATTTGTTCCTAATGAATCAAAATTTACTAAGTCCTACTTCTATACACTAAAACTACACTAAGCTGTACGGAGGCATTTTAGCCGTACATCTAACATTCTAACACAACAAATACTGTGAGTATACCTGTATACTGAAGGTATGTCATAAATCACATTCTCAACACTAAACAACTAATTCACTACAAACAAAATTATGTTCTACCAAATATTTACACCGAAGTTCCGACAACGTAAAGTGATAGTGATGTAGTCATACCTCGTCAGTATTTGTTGGCGCCGGCAGTCAGCCGTTCGATTAGAGGATTTGGCACCATAGATGTGACTTCATGAAGTACTGTGGTCCCGCCGAATTTCCGTACGTCCACGGAGGACATACTCACGCATTTCTCTCAAGTGACGACGCGTGTCCCACGTGTGAATGAACCGTGAACTCCCAGCTTCACTGTCACACTAATTTTGGTAAGTACTAAACCGAACTCAACCAAAAATAACTTAAGTCCTGAACAACTATCTCTCTCACATCTGAGGCATAGAGAGGACTAAAACATTCTAAAAACAACACATGCGTGGCATCTTTCGTCAGCAAATTTGCAGCCTCCTCTTTTGTCGGTACGTACGAAAATACAAACTCGTTCGCCGTAACCAAATCTCCTACAAAATGTCATGAGATCCTCATGTGTTTCTTCCTTTTGTGAAATAGTGGATTTTTCCCCAACGCCATCGAAGTCATGCTGTCAAAATAAATCGTCATACAACCAATAGGAAAACGCTCAACTCGCGTAACATCTCATTAATCCAAATTGAAGCCTTAGATGTATGACATGCAACCATATACTAGTGCTGTTTATATTAAAAATAGAATTACTTCTAGATCTATTAACACTTCACCTTATGAGCTTTGGACAGGAGAAAAACCTGATGTTAGTCACTTTAAGATCTTTGGCAGCAAATGTTTTATTTTAGATACTTCACGTGATAGATGGAAAATAGAGGCTAAAGGCCTACTTGGGATTTTTTCATTGGGTATGACGATAATGCAAAAGGATATACAGTTTTTGTATTTGAGAAACAGAAAGTGATTATCTCTACGAATATCCAGATTAGTGATGAACAAGATTCGGTTGACCTTTTTAAAGTGCCAGATCAGCCGACAAATGAAAAGCAAGAATATGTCATTTTTCACCATACGCTGCGAGTCTACTTTCGACAAGCAAGTGGTGTAGAAATTAAAGGCTATTTTAGTATTTTCTAGGTTTTGTAAAATGCAGAAAAGAAGTAGGGGCAGTCTGCCTGTAACTCCTCTCTCCCGCTCCCACACTTGTCCCAGTCACTAAAAGTTAGAGAGGGAGATAGAGCCATGGCCGCCTATGCTTTCCAAACGGGGACAGACATTAGATTGGTAGATTTACCAAAATAGTAATTGACCGACCCGGGATTTGAACCTGGTACGTGCTATCTGTCAGAGCCGCCGGTAGCCGGTTGCCTTAGCCAGTCAGTCCAAGATCAAGGTTATACGATATAGGGTTTGGTAATTAGATAAATGCTCACACGTAGGCTATTTCATTTAACAGGATATTTGGACATAGATACCGTTTATGTTGTACGGCGTACGGTGTTGTCCATAGCTTATTTCAGCCATGGATTACTCACGGAAACACCCACAGACTACCTCAAAAACAGTTGTGTTTCAGACGACACAGATTACTCCACAATAAACAAAATGATCTCAAACATCACCAATATGCAGTATACCATATACACTGTAAACTCCCAAAGTTAGAGCCAAATCCACCACGGCATCTAGAAGATATAAGCTCCAGAGTTTCCCAAAAATAGTTGACAGCTTCACAAACTAACCACTTAGACTGTTCACAGAATCTTACAGAGATACTGGAATACAATGAAACTTCACACACATATAGATTCTATATCATAGAATAACTCCACAAAGTTTCACATGAAAGCACCAATCAGAGTGATCACACCAACAGGTCAAAGATGCAGAAAACAGTTTGCCATTACTTTGATTAACTTGACTGCGATACATAAAATAATCTAAGTCCTGCAAGGTATACTCAGAGTACGGAGGCATACCAGCCGTACTGTATCTACTATAATAACCTAACTAGTCAAAAGGACAAACCTCTGTTGTATAGAATATTTACACCGTACTCTTCGTATGTCAGAAACTAAACTACCACTAAGCAACCACTAAGCTACCACTATCGTTTAATCATCATTACTTGAAATCTATCCTATTCATATTATCCGTAGTTGCGCTGGCTGCGCTGGCTGCGCTTTCCGTACGTATCATAAAAATAGCCGCAACTGCGTTGACTTAACTGCGTCGCAGCTGCTCCGTACCGGCGGCGCCTATTTCAACATTCCGTTTATTTTACATCGGATCGCTTCGCGATCCGCCGTCCATTTGTCATTGCTTGTTCACACCACTCAATGAGTCTTTTACGTAACTTTAATTGATGTGTTGTTTTTGCAAAATTTATTGTATAATGAATAGTGGAGGTTGATACAGAATTTTGAATATTTTTTTTCTTTATTATTTCTTAGTTTATCCATTAGAGTGGAAACATTTGCGTACACCATGGACTAATGGGTCTAAAGCTTTAAGGGAGTGTAGATTTTGAAAGCTTTAGTCTCAGTAGATGAGGCTATGAGGAGGAAGTTAAAGGTGAAAAAGAGCAGCAGTTAGGTCTGCGATGTCAAACTAGCGCAGCATAGCAGCATACCAGTACACGCTGCACTTTGTATTCATACTGCGTTGCGATGTCAAACTAGCGCAGCGTAGCAACATAGCAGTACACGCTGCACTTTGAATTCATACTCCGCTGCGATGTCAAACTAGCGCAGCGTAGCAACATAGTATTACACGCTGCATATTTTTCTGAGTGCACGAAACTAAATTTTCGGGGGAGTGTTGTTTTGAAAATTCAGTTTCGTGCGTAACTGCTAATTGGATTTGATATGGAGGTTTGAATAGATTCACGGATTGGGGGAGCGAACGGAGCCGACGTCGCCATCGCTCTTGCTGCCCTCTACCAATTCCTAGTTGCTTGCAACCTTCTTGCAAAAAGTGTCTTGTAATAGCTCTTCTTACGCCATAAATGCATAACTAGTGAATATTTAGTTGCCTGCACCTGGAATAAAATAATCAGCATGTAAGTGTCATACGTCACCACTCCTTTCGCTGCGCCGCTAAGTTGCGTCGCTGTTTGCGACCCGAACTTCTTCTGATGATTCTCCACTGCTTTCGCTGCGCTCTGCCATGTCTCCCGAAATTTACCTTCCTTCGCTGCTCTTTGCCATGTCTCCCGAAATTTTCCTTCCTGAACAAGTCATTCCTTCCACCACCTCCTTCGTCTTCAAGAATACATAAATAAATCTTTTTGTTTCTTTTCAACTAACTCAACAAGGAAGAATACAAATCTAAAGTCCAACCAAAAACAAATCGAATGTCAAAAATATCCTCCAGAAAATCATTTCTCCCGCTCTCTTTTCTTGATCAATTTTTGAGCATGTTTTCTCTTACCCTTGATCCTTTGAATATTACATCTTCTTTTTGTTTTCTTCATGATCTTTTGTCTTGTTTGAAAGTTTACATTTCTGTCACAATTTTCTACTAGTTTAATGTCACAAATACTAGTTTATGTTTCACCTTTGTGTTTTTCTTCATAGATTTGCTACTTCCATCAACTTCATTTATCTGATAAATTTTAATTTTGATTGTTCTTCTTTTCAGTTGCACTTTTTCTTTGCTATTTTCCTTTCGTATATTTCTAACTTTTGCATTTCTATTACATTTTTCACTCCCACAAACTTCTTTTCTCACTCCGATTTTCTGAAAAGTTTTTCTTTGTTCTTCTCCTAGTTCACCAATTTTTACTGCCACCTTATTTCTAGTTTCTGCTTCTAAGTGTCCATATCTTCCTTCAACTCCTCTTGCTTCAGTTAACAAACTTTCTTGTAGGCAATTTTCACTCACAGATTTGTCATCTGATAAGGTCACAGAAATCGTGTCATTCTCTCTTTCGTCCTTTACCACACAATCTTCGGTGACATAACTCCTTCCACCAGTTTCCACATTATACACCTCATTCCTAATTCCAGTTTTGTTCATATCTTCGCCCTGTCCTTCTAGATAAATTGGGTTTAGTTTATTAGTCTTTAGGTTTAAGTATTTTTCGGCTTCCACTTCCAAGTGACCTTCACTTCCTCTAATTTTTCTTACTCCAAACAACTCTTCCTCTTGTAACTCTTTGTTACTCACCAATCTAACGTCTGAAAAAGGGACAGGCACCAAATCCTTTTCTGTCACCTCCTCCTTTACTCTATTCCAAACACCATTGAAGGTCGGTAAATACATAAATTCGTCAACACACGGTGTATACCTTTTGTCATTTGTCGAGTCTTGTCTCTCACTCACGAAAGCACCTGATTCCTTTCTTGTTGGGGTTCGAACTAGGGTGTTGTCCCATCCATCTCTAAACTTCCCTGTAATACATGCACTTTTATATGATGGACATACCCTGAAAGTATGTCCTAAATCATTACAGTAAAAACAATTCTTTGGCCGATCTCCGAACTCACTATTACCTTTAACTTTCTAAAACTGAGACTTAGATTCCTTTATATTCCTTTCACTTGATAAGACCTTTCTATTAGCCTCTTCATCTAGAATAACTCGTCTAGCTACAGTTACGCTCCAATCATTTTTATCAATTAAAGTCAATCGATCTAATGCACTCTTATATTCTTTGGGTAGACTTCTCATTAACAATATAGCTTGTTGAGCATCTGTAAAGTTTCCCCCCGCCAAATCATTTTCTGCAAATAATACTTGTAAGTCAATACAGTGTTTCTCCATACTACCTCCTACATACTTTTGTTCAACTATTTTGGTAACACTACTAAGCCAATGATATAAAGACGTCTTTGCATACATACATTCTAAGCTCTTCCATAATTCAGCTGCCTTTTTAAAACTTAGGTATGACATTACCAAATCCTCAGTCAAGGAGTTCTTGATAACTCTTAGACACTCATGATTTTTCCTTTTCCATCCATTTGATGTTTCGGCCAAGGTACCATCCACCACATCCATTAGCTCTATCATCTCGAAGTAGCTCTCGAGCGCACACTTCCAGTAGTGATATTTTGATCCATCAAATATAGGTAGCCATGGGTGTGGGCCCATAACCTGTTGTCCATAGCTTATTTCAGCCATGGATTACTCACGGAAACACCCACAGACTACCTCAAAAACAGCTGTGTTTCAGACGACACAGATTACTCCACATTAAACAAAATGATCTCAAACTGCACCATTATGCATTATACCATATACACTGTAAACTCCCAAAGTTAAAGCCAAATCCACCACGGCATGTAGAAGATATAAGCTCCAGAGTTTCCCAAAAATAGTTGACAGCTTCACAAACTAACCACTTAGACTGTTCACAGAATCTTACAGAGATACTGGAATACAATAAAACTTCACACACATATATATTCTATATCATAGAATAACTCCACAAAGTTTCACATGAAAGAACCAATCAGAGTGATCACACCAACAGGTCAAAGATGCAGAAAACAGTTTGCCATTACTTTGATTAACTTGACTGCGATACATAAAATAATCTAAGTCCTGCAAGGTATACTCAGAGTACGGAGGCATACCAGCCGTACTGTATCTACTATAATAACCTAACTATTCAAAAGGACAAACCTCTGTTGTACAGAATATTTACACCGTACTCTTCGTATGTCAGAAACTAAGCTACCACTAAGCAACCACTAAGCTACCACTATCGTTTAATCATCATTACTTGAAATCTATCCTATTCATATTATCCGCAGTTTCGGTGGCTGCGCTTTCCGTACGGATCATAAAAATAGCCGCAACTGCGTTGACTTAACTGCGTCGCAGCTGCTCCGTACCGGCGGCGCCTATTTCAACATTCCGTTTATTTTACATCGGATCGCTTTGCGATCTGTCGTCCAATTGTCATTGCTTGTTCACACCACTCAATGAGTCTTTTACGTAACTTTAAATATCAATCCGTTTGCTCCCCCAATCCGTTAATCTATTCAAACCTCCATATCAAATCCAATTAGCAGTTACGCACGAAACTGATTTTTCAAAACAACATACGGAACATCCGAAACGGATACCGCGCATTTTGTTTCAAAAGAGAAACAAATATAACGCAAGTATTTTTTTGACGGCTACGATTGAAATGCGGTTTAATCGGACGGCCGCGAAGCATGTCGAGATCGCGGAATAGGTTTTCGGCGGTTTGCGGTCAACGTCACATCGATTGACACGTGGCACAACCTTATTGGAATACGGCATCTCCGGGGATTACACGAACGAATCCCAAAATGACGGGTGTCGATTTGTTGGCCATCTTGTACGATAGCTGTTCAAAAAGTACACCGACACTTATACCTTTTTGTACGAGACAGTATTATGATTGGTGCCGTACTTCAAAAGATAGAGTTTTAGAGAGAAATAGGACTTAGAAAAATTTGATAGATTGGACCTTCTCTCTTAGGGAGCTTTTGTACAAAAGGTCAACTTTGACCCTCCATAACTTACTGCGCAGGGAAGCAAATTCAAAGATTCTTTTTGCTATAGACTCATGGGAGTCTTGCCTTCAGAAGGCTGAAGTTGGTCAGAGTTTTTGTCTGTCAAGGTGGCAGTTATATTTGCGGAAACACAAAGGGGTGAGGGTTTTCTTAGAGGCTTAGTAAGAGATGCCTATTTTTCAGGACCTATGGAGGTCTCAAAGTTACAGGTTATGGGCCCACCCTCCAGGGTGCCCATCTTCAATGGAGATGGCTTCATATACAAGGAAAATATGATAATATGAGCTCTATGTGAGAAACAGTTTTGGGGAACTGTGAGTGGACGGGTGAGGCGTCTATCAAGTCTTGGAATCCCTCTATGGTTTACTGGAGGCAGATTCACTAGAGATGCAGATCCATCTTCAACAGAGGATACAAATGAAGGGGAGGTGGTGGACAAAGGAAAGGAGAAGGAGACGGTCACACCAATAGCAACCGGTTCGGCATTCATGTCACCTATTTTGAGGAACGAGGAGAATGATATCGATACCTAGGACTACAACAATATAACGGCTAAGCACTTTATCCTCCGCCATCTTACTCAAGGGCTTGGATCTCCTCATTTGCAGGTAGAGAGGGCATCTGATCTTTTGGTGGCTCTCATAGAGATGTACTAAAGTGATATGATTCAGCAACAACAGTTGGCTGATCAGAAAATTAAGGAGTATGTATACAAAGGGGGGAAGATGTTGGATTTTTGCAACGAGCTTGCTACAATTTTCATGGAACTAGAGAGTGCTGGAAAAATATTTAGTGAAAAGGAAAAGGTAAATTGTTTATTGATGAAGTTACTCGATGAGTTTGAGAACATAGTCAACCGTGTGCAAGACTTGGCAGACTCAAGGTGGATTTGGAATTCAGTGGTAGGGATGATTCTCGTTCGGGAGAATAAAATTGAGATCCGAAGGGGAGGAAAGAATGGGCAAGCCTTGGCAGCTGGGACCGATTGGAGGAACAATGATTCCATGAAACAGGTCGGAAATTATTGAAGGGAGGGGCAGAAAATCAGACCAAGGAGTTCGGACCAAGTACTCCCAAGGGTTTGTACCATTTTTGTAAGAAACCAGGGCACAATATGGTTGGGTGCACTAAGTTACCTGAGCTGCGGTTAAAGGAGGGGCATTCCGGTGGACCCCCGAGAGGAAAGAAAAAATCCCTTGTGACACAGGTACATGAGGCGGAATTCGAGGACGACGACAATGAACTCCTATTGGATGAGGAGTTGGAAGCGAAAAACGAGGTCGAAATTCCAGGAAAGTAGAAATGTGCTTTCAGTGGATTGAAAGGTGAAGCAGGTTGGATTGTAGATTCAAGTGCATTCATGCACATGTGTAAAGATAAACACCTGTTCACTAAGATAATAAATATTCCCACCGTAGAGATAGAGTACGGGGATGGGAGGATAGTCACTACTACCGTTGTAGGATCGGTAGATCTAAAAGTGTTAGTAGAAGGAAAAATATCCATAGTTACATTCTCCGATGTATTATTTTTTCCGGAGCTGAACAAAAACCTCATCTCTACGTCTGTATTTGATGATAAGGGTTTTGATACTAGCACCAGGAAAGGAGATTTTACTGTTAGTTTTGAGGAGGAAGTTTATTTTACTGCTGAAAAAGGTAGCCAAAGGATGTTTAGGCTGATTTTAAGCAATGAAAAGAAGAAACTTTATTATGCTGGTATTCATGATAAAATGTTGTGGCATAAAAGGCTTAGGCATGTGAATCTAGATAAGATAAGAGAGATTAAAAAGATGGGAGTAGTGGAAGGGATTCAGTTCGGTGAAAGTGAGAATCTAAGTGATTGTAGTCGATGTGCTCAAGATAAAGCACACAGGTTACCCTTCCCGGAAAAATTCCACCTATAAGGGAGAAAAGATTCTAGATTTAGTACACACAGATATTTAGGGGGCAGCCAGAATGCCATCACCCGAGCGGAAGAGATTTATGATGACTATCACCGATGATTGGTCTCGGTATTCAGGGTGAATTTTTTGAAAAATAAGTCAAAGGCTCAAGAATGTTTAAAACAATATATAGCATGGAGTGAAAAACTCCATGAAACCTCAATCAACAAAGTAAGGAGTGACAATGGTGGAGAGTATACCTCTAACAAGTTTGAGGATTTTCTATGAGAAGATGGAGTGCAACAACAAAAGACAGTTCCTGAAAATCTTGAGCAAAATGGTGTAGCTAAAAGATTAAATTGAACACTGAGTGATAGTGTTAGGAGTATGCTGTTAGAAAAGAAGATATGAAAGAAGTTTTGGGCCGAAGCAATGAACTGTGCAAATTATCTCAAGAATAGAGTTCTTACTTCAGCAGTAAAAGGCCAAACACCCTATGGGAGATGGACAGGCCGATAACCAAATATTTCACACTTTAAGGTTTTCGGTAGTCAAGTGTTCTGTTTAGACACAGATCGGTCAAACTGGAAGCTAGATCCAAAAGGAAAACCTTCATATCTACTAGGATATGATGAAGATGTAAAAGAATATAGAGACTATGATCTCAAAAGAGAGGATATTATTCTAGTGAAGCATCTAGTGGTTATGGATGAAGGAAAATCTATAGATCTCTTTAAGCATACAAATACAGTCAAAATCAGATTTGAGTCAAAAAATTCTTATGACTTTGAGCTTACTAACTATCCAAGATTTCAAGAAAATGATGATCTAGCAGGTACGGATCAGATTGAGAAAGACCCAAATGTGGAACCCTTAGTATTAACTCAACCGAAGTGGAAGACGTGGTGGAAATCGAACTAGAATCAAGGGATAGGGGAGAAGTAGAAACTGTTCGGAAGAATATAAGAGAGCCATCTATTTTGGCAACCGAGTTTGAGGGAGGAAGAAGAAGCAGAAAAAGACTACAAGAGAGACAAGTTAACAATAAGGTAACTAAACTGTCTCACCCTGATAAACCTCAAACTTATAATGAGGCAATGACTTGTCCTGAAAGAAACCGGTGGAAGACAACCATTAATAAGGAGATGGCCTCAATTATGGCGAACGATACATAGGAATTGGTGGATTGTCGTCCTGACTGAAAGCGAATTGGGTGTAAGTGGGTATATAAGCTAAAACTCAACCCGGATAACACCATTGAGCGCTACAAGGCTCAGTTAGTGGCGAAGGGATTTACCTAGAAAGAGGGAGTTGACTACGAGGAGACTTTTGCTCCGGTCGTCACGTTTCCTTCGGTTCGGATACTTCTCAGTATGGCGGCAGCAGAAGACATGGAAGTGCATCAGATGGACATCAAGACGGCCTTCCTACATGGAGAGTAGGAAGAGGAAATTTTTATGCGACAGCCCGAAGTATTTGTGGCGCAAGGGGAGGAAAGCAAGGTATGCCGATTGATCAAATCTTTGTATGGGCTGAAACAGGCGCCCCGCCAATGGAACAAGAAGCTCGATGAGTTTCTTACAGGTTTGGGATATATTCGGATCAGCTCAGATCACTCTATATATTTGTTTGAAGATGAGGAAGGAATTATTTTTATTGCAATTTATGTCGATGATTTGCTTGTTTTAAGTAAATCTATGGATAAAATAAATAAGTTGAAAAATGATTTAAAAAGAAGATTTGAGATGAAGGATATGGGAGAAGCAAGGTGTATTATGGGAATTCAAGTAGAGAGAGATAGAGATAGAAAAATAATAAGATTAACTCAAAAAGAGGCCATTGGAAACATGTTAGAAAAATTAAATGGACAAGGCTAATAGTTGTACCAATCCTATGGAATTAAAGATGGGAAGTGAGGGGAGTGTGGAAGAGGTAGTTATAATCTTAGATGATGAGGTAAGCCTGGAAGAGAAAAAAATTATGCTGACCATCCCTTATAGACAAGTAGTGTGCAACCTAATATATTTCATGAATTGTACCCGTCGGACATAGCTGCTGCTCTAGGAGTACTAAGTAGGAGTCTGAATGCTCCCACTAAGAAAGATTGGGAGGCAGCTAAGAGAGGCCTTAGATATCTCATAGGGACTAGGGATCTATGGTTGCATTTGGGTGGGAACAATTTTGACATCACCACTTGGAGTGATGACAGCTAGGGCGATCCTCCTATGAGGAGATGTACATCTGGATATGTATTGTATGTGGGTGATGGGGGCTTGCTGCTGAAGCAGCAAACAACAAAAGGTCATTGCTCACTCCACCATGGAGGCTGACTACATGGCTTCTTGCTCTGCTGTAAAAGAATTAATGTGGGTCAAGTCTTTGCTTGGTGAGCTTGGTCATCTTAAGAGTGGTGTCCGAAAGGTGTTTTGTGATAATCAGGCTGCCATTTCCATTTTTGCCAATCCTAAACATCACTTTAAAGCCAAACTCATGGACATTAGACTTAGCTTTGTTAGGGAGAAAGATGAAAACATGATAATCGGTTTGAAGTATAAACCAGATAGTGAAATGGTAGCGGATATGATGACCAAACCTGTGCCCTCCCTTAAACTAATTGTCTGCCAGGAGAAGTGTGGTCTTAAAATAAAAAGTGACCAGAAAATAAGGGGAGTGTAGAAATTAAAGGCTATTTTAGTATTTTCTAGGTTTTGTAAAATGCAGAAAAGAAGCAGAGGCAATCTGCCTCTAACTCCTCTCTAGAGCTCCCACACTTGTCGCAGTCACTGAGAGTTGGAGAGGGAGATAGAGCCATGGCCGCCTATGCTTTCCAGACGGGGACAAACATTAGATTGGTAGATTAACCAAAATAGTACTTGACGGACCCGGGATTTGAACCTGATACATGCCGTCCGTCACAGCCGCCGGTAGCCGGTTGCCTTAGCAAATTTGTCCAAGATCAAGGCTATACGATATAGGGTTTGGTAATTAGATAAATACTCACATGTATGCTATTTCATTTAACATGATATTTGGACATAGATATAGTTTGTGTTGTACGGCGTATGGAACATCTGAAACAGATACCGCGCACTTTGTTTGAAGGCGAAACACATATCGCGCAAGTATTTATGACGGCTACGATTGAAATCCGGTTTAAACGGACGGCCGCGAAGCATGCCGAGATCGCAGAATAGGTTTTCGGCGGTTTGCGGTCAACGTCACATCGATTGACACGTGGCACGACCATATTGAAATACGGCATCTCCGGGGATTATAGGAACGAATCCAAAAATGACATGTGTTGACTTGTTGGCCATGTCGTACAATGGTCGTACAAAAAGTACACCAACACCTGTACCTTTTCTGTACGACACAATATTATGATTGATGCCGTACTTCAGTAAAGAGAGTTTTAGAGAGAGATAGGACTTAGAAAAATTTGATAGAATGGACCCTCTCTCCCAGGGAGCTTTTGTAAAAAAGGTCAACTTTGACCCTCCATAACTTACTACTAAGGGGAGAAAATTCAGAGATTCTTTTTGCTATAGACTCAGTGGAGTCTTGCTTTCACAAGGTTGAAGGTGGTCAAAGTTTTTGTTTGTCAAGGTGGCAGTTATACTTGCTGAAACGCAAAGGGGTCACGGTTATCTTAGAGGCTTAGTGTGAGATGCCTATTCTGAGGAACTATGGAGGTCTCAGAGTTACAAGTTATGGGCCCACCCTTTAGGGTGCCCATCTTCAATGGAGCTGGCTTCATATACTGGGAAAGTATGATGGAAGCTCTATGTGAGAAACGGTTTTGGGGAATAGTGAGTGGACGGGTGAGGTGTCCATCAAGTCTTGGGATCCCTCCAAGGTTTACAAGAGGCAGATTCACTAGAAAGCAATATCCATCTTCAATCAAGGAGACAAATGAAGGGAAGGGTGTGGACAAAGGAAAGGAGAAGGAGACGGTCACACCAATAGCAACCGGTTCGGCATTCATGTCACCTATTTTGAGGAAATAGGATATACTTCCAGAAACACAAAGGGGTCGGGGTTATCTTAGAGGCTTAGTGTGAGATGCCTATTCTGGGGACCTTTGGAGGTCTTAGAGTTACAAGTGGTAAACCTTTTCCTTTAGTTCCTCTGGTGCCTTCACAGGATGCTTCACTACAAGCTACACCTCAGGTGGAAGGAACTGCTACACACTTAGTACCAACTCAAGTTACGGTTCAAACAAAACAGAAAAATTGGAGGCTGCTGACGATTTGAGCCTCAAAATTTTAGGGGGGGAAGAGATCTAGCAACCGTCTGCAAGCAAGCTCTCACTTTGCTTTTTCTGCATCTACAGGGGAGCCTCTAATGATCCCGGAGGCCTTCTCATCACTTGAGAGAAATCAGTGGATCAAGGTGGCATACGATGAAATGAAGTTTATTATGGAGGCAGAGACATCGGAGCTAGTGGATCTTCCTCGAGGCAGAAAAGCCATTGGCATCAAATGGGTATTCAAGGTGAAGCTCAACTTGGACAACACCATTGAAAGGTATAAGGCCAGACTAGTGGCCAAAGGGTACAATCAAAAAGAAGGTATTGACTATGAAGAAACCTTCTCTCCAGTTGTTAGATTGCCCACTATGAGAATTATCTAAGTTTAGCGGCTATAGAGAATATGGAAATACATCAAATGTATGTTAAAACGACCTTCTTGCATAGAGACTTAGAAGAAACCAATTATATGAAACAACCGGAAATGTATGTTGAAAAGGGAAAGGAAGAATTAGTGTGTAAATTGATGAAATCTTTGTATGGGCTAAAACAAACCCCGCGTTAGTGGAATTTGAAGTTAGATGAGTTTTAGACTGGGCTAGTATTTAAAAGAATAAGCTCAGATCATTATGTATATGTCTTACAAGGGGAGGATGGGATACTATACATTGTTGTTTATGTGGATGATTTATTATTAATAAGTAAGTCAATGGATGAAATAAACCGCATTAAAGCAACTTTAAGGTCTAGGTTCGAGATGAAGAACCTCGGAGAGGCCAAGTATATCTTAGGAATACAGGTAGAAAGAGACAGAAACAAAAGGCTGATTATGTTGACTTAGAAAGAAGCAATAGGTAACATGTTGGAAAGATTTGAAATGTAAGATGTAAATGGATCTATAACTCCCGTTGAATTCAGGCAGAAATTGGAAGGAAGGGATTCAGATTCAGGCATAATGGTGTGTGGGAGTTTGGAGTCAGGGGAGGAGGAGTTTATGGCCTCAAAGCCATATAGACAGGTAGTTGGAAGTCTTATATATTTTATGAATTGTACGAGACCTAAAATCGCAGCAGCTGGAGGGGTCTTGAGTAGAAGTCTGCAAAATCCTAAAAAAACAGTCTGGGAAGCAACAAAATGGGTGTTGAGATATCTTGCAGGAACTTGAAATCTTAAGCTTGTACTCGGAGGAGGAGAAGTGAAAATACAGACGTGGAGGGACGCTAGCTATGGAGACATGCCAAGCCGGAAATGTACAACCGGTTTTGTTCTTAATATTGGAGAGGGAACTTGTTGCAGAAGTAGCAAACTACAAAAGGTTACGACTCAATCCACAATGGAGTTAGAATTCATGGCAGCAGCTTTTGCCCTCAATGAGCTCTTATGGGTTAAGTCTATTTTACAAGAACTGGGGTATATGCAAACAGGTCCTTAGTCTATCAGGTGTGACAACCTGGAAGCCATTGCCATTGCCTCTAACCCTAGTCATCATTTTAAAAGCAAACACATGGATGTTAAACTTCACTTTGTCAGAGAAAAAGTGCTTGCAAAAGTGATTAAATTGTGTTATATACTGGATGAGGAGATGGTGGCTGACATGTTAACTAAAGCCCTTCCTGCTCCTTAGTTGCAGTTTTGCAGAGAGGCTATTGGACTAAGTGAGTAACTAAGTCTAAAGATTTAGGGGAGTGTTGTATTTCGAAATCTTTATTTTAGTAGATACAGCTGTGAGAGGAGACTAAGTACTTAGAATATTTTTGTCTAGGATAGTTTTAATACTTACCTTCAATAGTGTGGCAGTAGCATATAGACAATAGAAGTGTACTGTACTTGCAAGGACATGCGTCGACGATAAGAAATGATGTAGGTTTTACAGAGTGGCGCTGAAATTTAGTTACACGCGTCACGCAAAAAACGATTAGATTCACTGGATCGGAAGAACGGAATCTAAACCGGTTATTTCGGAAATACATGGTATGGTTCGACGTTATGGTCGTTGATTACATTTGCGCCAACGGACGCGATTCACCTGGGACCACAAGCGTGATTCACGTGGGACCCCAAGTGACGAAGCACTCAGGTGCTTCGTACTACACTACCAGAACGTGTTGTACTGTAGCGACTATCGTTGACTAAGCACCTAGAACATTTTATGTACGGTTCGCTATCTGAGAATATCTGGAAAACATTGTTTTGTAGTTTAGTGTAATAAAAATTAGTGTTTCATTAATTAGGTCTTTTGAATATAATAATTAGGTTTTGGAGGTACACAATGTAGAAATTAAAGGTTATTTTAATATTTTGTAGGTTTTGTAAAATGCAGAAAAGAAGCAGAGGCAGTCTGCCTCTAACTCCTCTCTCCAACTCCCACACTGGTCGCAGTCACTGAAAGTTGGAGAGGGAGATAGAGCCATTGCCGCCTATGTTATCCCGACGGGGTTAGATATTAAGTTAGTAGATTTTTACAAAATAAACTTGACGGGCACAAGATTTGAACTTGATACCTCCCGTCCGCAAAAGTAGTCGGTAGCCTTAGCTATCTAGTCTAAACCAGAGATATATGATATAGGGTTTGATAGTTATTTAAATGTTAACACATCGGCTATCTTCATTCAACATGATATTAGGCATAGATATAGTTTGTAGTGTACGGCGTACGGCACATCCGCAACGGATACCGCGCATTTTGTTTCGAAGGCGAAACAAATATTGCGCAAGTATTTATGACGACCACGATTGTAATCCGGCTTAATCGGACGGCCACAAAGCATGCCGAGATCGCGCAATAGGTTTTTGGCGGTTTGCGGTCGTCGTCACATCAATCGCCACGTGGCACAATCACATTGGATTACGGCATCTCCGCGGATTCCAAGAACAAATCCAAAAATGACATGTGTCGACTTTTTGGCCATGTCGTACAATGGCCGTACATAAAGTACAATGGCACCTGTACCTTTATGTATGATACACTATTATGATTGGTGCCGTAGTTCAGTAGGTAGAGTTTTAGAGAGAGATAGGACTTAGAAAAATTTGATAGATTGGACCCTCTCTCCCAGAGAGCTTTTGTACAAAAGGTCAACTTTGACCCTTCATAACTTACTGCTCAGGGGAGCAAATTCAAAGATTCTTTTTGTTATCGACTCAGGGGAGTCTTCCCTTTACACTGGTGTAGGTGGTCAGAGTTTTTGTGTCCCTGGGTGGCATTTATTCTTGCTGAAACACAAAGGGGTCAGGGTTATCGTAGAGGCTTCGTGTGAGCTGCCTACTCTGAGGTCTTATGGAGGTCTCACAGTTACACACAAAGTACAGTAAAGTAAAGTACAGGCTGGATACTTTGTCGTAAGTCTGGATAGTCTTGTAGTACGGTTACCCGAATTAGTGTGACCTGTAGATACTCACTGGGAGTATATAGTTTAGGACTTAGCAAATTTTGTAGCATCCAGTTTTGGGATTATGACATTTTAAGGGCAGGTTTTGAGAAACTTCTAGGAGTCATATCTTATGGTTTACTCGGTCATTTGGGCTACAATTTTAAGAATTGTCAGTTTACTCTGATGTGTATCATTGTGAGAAATTTGAGGAATATCGGCCTTTTGGGTCATATTTTTGCTTTGGCTTGCTTGGTCAAGCCGTTGTTGATTGATCACGCCTGCACGCACTCCCCCCATTTGTCCTCATCTCCTCATATCTTCCTTCCCATTGCCTTCCTCGTGCATCATTACATTTTTTTCTCTTCGAAACTACTAGACTTTTCTTCCACAAGGCCTCCAAAAATTTGTGTTGTAATCGTATTTTTGTTGCAATTGTTTATTTTTGCCTTCTTGAGTATTTTCATCTCTTTTCCCATTTAGACAACAGCCGAACACGCCATACTAAGCGGAACCATAGGATTAAAAACCAAATATGGATAAATAGAATAACTAAGTTCCCCTCATCTTTCAGCTAGGGGTCCATCTGACACTGTCTACGAGTTATTTCGCGATATTTTGGCTCTTGAATTGGGTGCCAATATTCCCTTACTCTCAATGGCGCTCTCCCTTTTCGGATTTATGAGCTTCTCAAAACGTCTCGCCTTGCGGGTAGCACCAGACCTAATAGGGGGGTCCACCCTATTGTTGTGAAAGAGGTATCATACGAATTGGTAGCCCGTGCCATTTATATCCAACTCCTACCCATATTCCATGATAATTTTTCCCCTCCTTAGTTTGTAGTGGCAACTCCGGGGGTTATGAGGAAATGGTTCACGGGGTTTGAGCTTTATTGGATGTCCATCCGAATTTGTTAGTCCTTCAAGTCGATGTTTCCAACGGCTTTCAATATAATGGATGGTAACGTCATTTTTTCGGAGACTATGGCTTCTCTTTCCCCAATTGTCCAAATACTTCCCTTTATGCGAGCCTTTTATTTTTTGACCAACAACCTCTCTTCCTCCGGTGACGGTGATTTGGTTCTACTTTCCTCTACAGTCGAAACTCGTCAAGGCGACCCTTTTAGAGGACCTTTATTTGCCCTTGCTCATTATGGAGCCCTCCGCGCGTCAACCACAACTTTCCCTTTTTGCCTCTTCCCTTTGGTTGCAGACAGGCTTATAACTTCTTCAATGATCGTTTGGTAGAAGTTAATCTTTTTGTTCAACCCTCGAAGTGTGTTATTTGGTCACCTCGTGATATTCCTCCTTTTTTACTCCCCCTTCTGGTTTTTAAACTCCTCCTCCATCCGATGACATTCATGTGTTGGGTTGCCTACTTGGTTGGAAACTTTCTTAACCCAGGCAGTTTTTACCACGTGAAAGACGGTTCCGACCTTCTCGACCTTCTTCAACCCCAAGTGACTTTTGCTTTGTTGACAAGGTGTTTCCCTTACCGTCTTTCCTCCCTTACTCGCACTTCCCCTCCCACCCCAACGTTTGTCTCAACTTTTCGCCTCTCATGATTGCCTCATGGATGTCCCCCGCACTTTGCTAGGTTGCGGGGCTTTTGATCGCGACTCTGGGCATATAGTTAGTTCGTACTCAGACCTCTCTTCCTATTTGTGCAAGAGGTTTCGGTTTGCTATTGACAGCACGTGTGGCTCTCGCTGCCTATTTGGGAAGTTGGTGCCTTATTGCCACAACTCTTGTCTCTCGTTTTTTGGTTGGGGACACTCTCGTTTCCGCTACCGTTGTCCCTCGTGTTTCAAATGTTGTGTTCGCCTTCCAACGATTCGTTTTGGACGAGTCATGTTGTATTCCTCCTCTTGTTTTGGCGGACATGCACCCTTGTTACCCATGTCTAAGAGTCAATAATTGATAAAGTTCTCGCTGCCATAAAAAATGAGCTTTTCGAGGCGCTTCCCTCTGATTCTTCTCGTGCACTATTTCCCTCTCGTGGTGGACCTGGTTTCGGAGCTTGGCTATTAGCTACACCTATTTTATCCACTTTTTGTTTATGCCAGCTCATTTCACCATCGCCCTGAGGTTCGGGCTTGACCTCTCTCGTCCACCTTTACTTGGTACTCTCGTTTGCTCGTGTGAACGTGTTTTTGAGCCCGATGGCATCCATTTGCTTCGTTGCTCCCATGGGGGCGAGTTGATTAAGATGCATAACACTATTCGCGGCACCATTGCGACTATTGCTTATGAGGGGGGGTATTCTATTTGTCGAGAGGTTTCGCATATCATTCTTTCCCGTCGAATTGATATTGCACTACTCCATGGTGCACATCGCATATTTGGCGACATTGTTTTGGCAAACCCTACCTTGGATATAGTGGTCAGTCAAGTGGCTCGACATGTTAGAGTGGTTGCCTGTGACGCGTCTAAGAAAACGAACCGTGGTTACGGACACCGACATACTATGGATGACTTTATTTTGATGGTGGTTGAAATATTTGGTTGTTTGGCTTTTGCTTTTGACGAGATTCTTCATACTTGTGGTCGGCGCTCATTCAAGCGACAAGGACCTGGGAGCCCTCTTGCTTCAATCCTTGTCTTTTTTTCATCGTCAACGTTTACCTGTGGTTGACTTTTCAATGAGTTCAAACTTCTATCCTCCTTCAATTGGTTGTTGCAGTTATGGATTGTGAGCATGCTCTGGAACTCCCTCAGCGGGGGACTTACGACGTTGATTTTGATAGCTCTTTAGCTATCTTGAGGTTTGGCTATGTAATGTTTGTTTAAATACACTACTTAGTGGTTGTTGCTTCTTTGCGTGTCTTTGTTTTATGTGCCTTTTTTTTGTTTGTTTGTTTCTTTCGCCTTGCTTTTCCTTTTTGCTTGCTTCCCTCCGCATGTTGTTTTTCAGTTTTGGCATTGTCACCACTTTTGTTCCCATGAACTCAAATGGTTTACCATCGCACTTTTTTAACCAAGTCCTGGATTTTTAAAAGTTAGGGTTTTGGAAGAAAAAAAAATCATTCACAAGAAAGGAACCTTATGGAAAAAAGCCAGATTGAAGCAAACCAACAAACAAACAAACAAAAAGCACAAAAAAGGAAAAAGAAAGATTCTGTGTATGAACCTTGTGAAAGATAGATGTTGGTTATCAACAAAAACAGGGCAAGAAAAATTTGAACATTAAAAATCGCAAATATAATTGAAACAAAGAATTAAGGAAAAGAAGGGGGAAAAAGAAGATGGAAAAACTGCTGACAAGAACAGCACTTTTATTTGCTTTTACATAAATAGAAAATCCCTCGTCCAAAAGAATTAAAATTATCCCCTCACCCAACAATTATTACAAATTTGCACATATCTTTTTTTACAAAACCTTTCACCGGTAAAAACAACAAAAGAAAAACAGAAAAAATGCAAGCTCAATCAACTCTGAAATCTGTACCTTCTTTGCTAATAACCTGTGTCTTTTTCTTAACCCAAACCCTCTGTAAAAAATGTTAACTTTTCTTAATAGTTAATTATCTTTTCAAGATATGTCTTGATCGGATGTCCTTCCAATATTTGTATCCATTTGAGAAATTTGTAAAAACGAAGGTTGACTTTCAGAAGAGACGAGAAAAGATTCCGGAGGAATATCTTGAGACCAAAAAGAAGGTAAAGTTTGCGAAGTACTCATTCTTGAGTTTGGAGAAACGTCGCCTCCGAGAGAACGCAAATTAGTGAGGGAACCGAAAGTCGATGTTCCTTCGTCTTCCAAACATATTCCTTCTCCCAAATCTTTTTCCAACCCAAAAAAACTATCTTCGGTCGAGGGAAAAACAAAACTCGGAGAATTAATCGAACCCACGATTTCGACTCGATCGGAGGAGGAGAGGTCCATCAATAGAGGAGGAGGAGGAGAAGAATTCCATTCGGAAGGTGGGAGAGGAGAGGGTAAGACAGGAGGAGCCTGAGAAAATATTGAAAATCCAGCAAAATTTGAAGAAAAAGGACTACTAGTGGGAGAGGGAGGTTGCTGAGGAGGAGAGATAACGGAAGAAGGACCTCCTCCTCCTCCAGTGGAAGAGGAGATGAGAGAGGAAGAGGAGGAGGAGGAGGGACTAAAACCGATATTGGATAAGACAGTCCTATTCACTTGTGAGTTTAGAGGAGGATTTGGACTTCCCGAAATATTTTCCCCATTTACTCCATTTCCCCCATTCGGCCCATTCGGCCCATTAGCCCCGTTTGTCCCATTTGGCCCAATTTCCGTAAAATGGTTTCCCCAGATATCGTAAACGAGTCCTCCGAGAGCTCCTTCGGCTTCGAGACTTCGTTTTCCAATCGAACCAAGAGTATCAAATCCTCCTAATCCTAAATTTGAGGATTTTTTACTATTTCCGGACCTCAAATCTCTCGCAGGATTGGACAAATTTCCTCCTCCCGGAGCCGGCATAGGAGGGACTCTCCATCTTTTCCCAATTTGAGACTCTCCCACAGGTCTCTCTAAAACTAAATCTTCTCTCATATCCATAAAAGACGGAGGTTTATGTAAACAGCTGTCCTCCAAACTCCGTAAATTCAAGTCCTCCAAATTCTGCAAGTTCGAACTGTTTCCGATCCCGGTGACAGTTGTCACTGGCGGTGGTCCAATAATTCGTCCTGGAAAGGAGATTGGAATGGAAACTGGTATGGAGATCGGAGCAGAAACCGGGGCGGAGAGAGGAATAGAAATTGGGACAGAGATTGGAACGGAAACTGGGACAGGAACAGAAGTTGAAACGGAGGAATTCGGAGCAGGAAAATTGGAAATCGAAGAGGAATTTGGTGCAATTTCTGAGTGAAGAAAGGGAGAGCCTTGTGGAGAAGCGAGAGGAGAAATCATAGAGGGTTTATATGGAGTGGATAGAGGATTGAGAACACTTCTATTAGTGGGAGACCCCAAAGGAGAGGCTCCTGGAGAAAGAAAAGAACTCATGGGTCTTTTGCTCACTGAAATCGGAAGATTTAGCGTAGAAGAATTGATTTGTCCACCTTTCGGAGCTACTTCTCCTCCCACTTTCTTTCCAATACTCCCTGAAGAAATCATTATCGGAACCTCCAATTCCTTAGTTTCCGTAAAACTGTTGTCTGCTTTCCGTTGAAATCCAGAAATTTCAGAAACTCCTGAAATTATGGAAGAACTTCCTTTGTTGTTGTTAACAACTCGAGGCGAGACAGTTTCTATGTTGCTATCTTCAGTTGAATTGCCTCCCTGTCTGGAAATAGTTTTCCAAACAGTTGTCGAATTAGATGAATTTTCCGAATTTTCTGTTTTAGGAATTACTGTTCCCCCTTTTCCAAACCCTAAAATCTGTCCCCTAACAGAACCCACCAAACCGGTTCCCTCTTTCCCATCTTTACTACCTTCTTTACTATTCTCTTTACTACTCTTTTTTTCATCATGTTTGGCGTTTTCTTTAGTGCTCACTTTTACATGATCTTTAGTCAAATCGCGATTTCGAGTATGGACATTTGACCGTAAATTTGTTCCCCCGTTGGTTGAACTATGAGGTCCTTGAATAGCACTGGAAATTCCTCCTCCTATCCCTCCTACTTCTATTCCTACTCCTCCTTTATCTCCTGCAGAAGCTACGGTGGATTGGTACTGCTTTACTAAAAGTTTCCCTAGAGGCTTCGAGGAAGACGGTCGAACTCCAATATTCGCAGGAGGAGAGGGAGAAGACAAAGTGGAAGACAACAAAGTAATTTTTGAGGTGAGAGTGGGACTGAGAGATGAAGACAATTCAGTTTTCGTGGGAGAATTAGAGGAAGAAGAACCCATTTCCCACACAGAATTTGCCATTCGAGTTCTTATGGGGAGTAAAGTTGGACTCGAAGGATCTGCAGAAGAGGCAGGAGAGGGAGGAGGAGAGGGTTCCTCCTTGGCTCGAATCCCACTGGAATTTGAGTTCTCTCCTTTCCCTCCCTCCACCAGAGCTAAATGACGCTGTTTTTTCTTCCTTCCCCTCTTCTCTTTCTCGGAAACAACTCCATTTTTTGGAGTGACGACAGTTTCTTCTCCTCCTTGAGTCCACATTTTTGGTCGAAAGACATCTTCAGTTCCAAAGTTAGCCTTTTTCTCACTTTCAGAAGAAGAGACATCTTTTGTTACCGGTAAATGACTACGTTGTTTTTGAACAGTTTTCTTTGGAGACGAAACATGATTTACCATATCGTTTGTAACAGAAATATCTCCAAATTCTCCGTTTTTTCCCTCTAACTTTACTCTTAATCCCACTTCTAATTCATTTCTCATAACATGAATTCCAGAATTCCCTTTAACTGATCCAGCAGAGGTGTCATTCACAACTTCCCAATTATTTTTCTCAGACCCTCTTCGATTTAAAGGACTACCCACTTTGACACTTTCCCCACCTCCTTTGTTATTAACAGTGTCTCCTCCTCCTCCCCCTGCCCCCCCCCCCCCCCCTACAGGGACAGAAAATTTGCTTATCCTACTCTCTCCTGAGCCTCTGTTCTTTCTCTCTTCCGAAACCTCCCATGTTTTCGTCGAATTTCCCACACTATTTTTGGTTAATAATGGAGAAGTGACTAAATTTACACTTCCCTGTTGCTCTAAAACCAGAGAAGTCGTTTTCTTCAAAGATGTGACAGACTCCTCTGGAGATCCTTTTAGTTTCTTTTCCGTATTCGAAATTCCTTCCAGACTTTTACTTTTGGTAAGAGGTGCCCTAAAATCTCCAGCTTCTGATTCTCCCGTTTTTGAAAAACCAGGTAAAGCTCCTTCATTTTGATCTAAAACAGAAAAAAAATCTTCCATCTTTTGTTCTCCTGTTTTCGACCGACTTAAACTTGTTTCTTTATTCAAAATTTGGAAATTTGTCGTACGAAGCGGGAAAGGTAAAATAGGTAAACCTAAAAACCAAGGAGATGGGGAAACAGTAAAATCTCGTCTCAAAGAATTTGTTATCATAGCCAGGAGAATTGTGAGGAGGAGGAGAAAAAAATTTCTAAGGAGAGAATCGACTGCAGAACTGGGAGAATTTTCTACACACAGAGAGAGGAGTTCGTGAGGCAATCTTGCCACCAATTGAAAAGTTTCGATACCAGCCGAAGTGGTAACCCTAAGTTCCTCAATAATCTGAGACGCCGAAAAATCGGGTTTGAAAGAGAGTTGGAGAGGAATCGACTGACCAGGTAGTAAAGAGAAGGACGAACAGGGAGAGAGAGAGAATCCATGACCCTGGCAGTCTCCTCTTCCTGTCGTTAAACTGAAACTGCTTATCAAAAGGGGTAAATTCCCACGATTAACTGCATTTAAGTTCCGAACGATTGGTCGAGGCCAGTCTCTCGGAAACCCCTCGATTTGTATTTTTTCTCCGTTTCCATTGAATTTTTCTAAACCTAATAGTGAGGCGGAAACATTCAATTGGAGTGGGTTTTCCGGGCTCTCTTTGTCCTCAAAATCTAACTGTCCAGATCCTCCCTCAGCGATTAAAGGGGTAGATTCTAATCTCGTTAAGTTATTTCGAACATAAATAATTCCCTCCACCGAACATAAACGGGTAGGTTGAAAAGAAATTGGACCTAAAACTGCTTCTCCTTTGGCTGGTACTACCACCTCTGACACTCCTCCTTCTGCTAAAGAAAACAGGGGACTGTCGCCCTTCACAGAACTGAACCCCACTAGCCATTTTCCACCAAAACCTAATGTGGGTATTGTCTCCTGCGAGGCACATGGGTTTCCACTCTCTCTCCCCTCTCTCCTCTCAATACCCTCACTCCCCTCTCTCCCATCACTCCCATCTCTCCACGCCCTCCTCTCTCTCCCCTCTCTACATGTGCAGTTCTGTTCCGTTGCCGGCCCTACTAATAACTGCATTCTAATTGGTCCATCACTCGGATTTGCCACTCGAATCGGTTGCATAATAGAACTCCCCACTTGGACTCGAGAAAAATTAAGTCCTTTTTGGTCAACAATCACTAAAGGTCTACTTAAAGAAGTTTTAACTGTGACACCCCAATTACTCATCAATGTCGTATGTAAAGCGAGAGAAGTTTCAATTTCCGTTTTTCCAGAAAATTGTAATCGTAACCAAATTTCCTCTCTCCTTTTCGTTGCCTGTTCTTCGATTTCTCCCACATTTGGTCCCCATCCACATGTTCTTTCCAACCCATTTCCCCTACAATTCGAATCATTATTCCATTTTTTCCCCTGCCTTCCTCCTCCTCCACCTCCTCCGCCTCCTCTGTTTCCTTGAGGTGTATTGGTACCCGTCGCAAAATACTCCCCTAACATATAATTATCTTCCATGGGACATCGAGAAGCGTCAAAAACCAGACTACCAATTTCTGTTTTAACTCCGGGAGGAAGTTCTGTTACTGTTAATTCGGGTATAATGCGAATATCGGTAGAAATAAGATTCGACAAATTTATCGGACGAGAAAATGTACTTGTGGCATACAATCGTTTTCGGAGGGGACGACCCGGAAAAGTAGGAGGGAAGACGATAGGAGAAGGAGAGAGAGCCACAGCCCCCGTCAGACTCTCATATTGAACAGCTATAATGCGAGTCTCATAAGGAGTTTTTATCTCCATAACTCCTTTCTTTACCTCTACCTCCATAGGAACGACTTTAAGAGAGAATATGGCTGTCTGTCCTGGTTGTAAGTAGACAACAGGAGAATCTTCTGCAGAGATTTTTCCTTTCCCTGTCCTTGCCTTTTTTGAAACTTTCATCCCTTTGTTTACTTGGACCGTTATGGGACCTTCCCAAAGAAGGGATTTTTTCTTCAATTTTTCTGCACTTTTCTGTGGAGAAACTTCTCCTCCTCCTCCTCCAACTTCTCCGATGCCTCCTCCTCCTCCTCCCACCAAATTTCCCGAACTGTCCCAAACACTCTCTAAAAGGAGGGTAAAATCTGGTAAATGACTATTGACAGAAATAATGGGAATTGCTTTAGGAGCTTTGTTTGTGATATTAAATGTTTTCTGTAAGGCATGTCCCACTGTCACAAAACCAAGGTCAAGATCCAAAATGTTGCCAAAACCCTTCTCCAATCCTGTGTTTTTTTCTTTGTTCTTGTTTTCTTCGTTTGAGAGAGAAAAATGTAGTTTTCCCGAGTGGACATGTAAAGGTAAGGCCATCTCTGACAAATTTGAAGAAACGACAAGATGAGAAACAAGTGGGTAAACAATTTGTGTTTCCAAAAGGTAAAGACGAACCTCAAAAAGAGGAGTCGAATCTCCCGGAGATAAAAGGATACCATCCGGAAAGCCAAAAATTTCAAATCTTCGATAAAAACAGGCGACAGAATATATAATTAACGGTGTCTTGAAGTTGTTTACTAAAGCCATTTTTTGGACAAAAGCAGGGAGGAGTTTCACCTCCTTCCTCCTACCTCCATTCCCCGAAATTCCTCCCTCTCCCTCCTGATCCCATGAAATATTCTGAGGAACTAAAAAAATATTACTATCCTCTTGAATAAATGTGATACTCCCATGAATAACCCTCGATTTGTACATAATTTCTATCCTGGGAGTTTTAGTACAATTTGTCCTCACTACCACTCTTCTCTCTTGCCACCAAGCGTCTGCCCAAACTGCAGAGGTCGCCAATTCTGGGTCAAAAAGAGGAGGAGGAGGAGGAGGAGTTTCGTGACCTCCCATATATGTGAGTTCAATAGCCGGGGTAAGAATTCCCGGTTGTAAAATGAGTCCTCTTTCATATTTTACCTCCACTAAATTGGGATCCGAGGCCAAATCTGATACATCTTCTAACATAACTGGATATATTCCTCCGTTAAATAAAGAAACTTCTCGAATTGAACTTTGTTCTGGATTAACTAAAGTACCAAAATTTAATTCATCCGGGGCCCTCCATAATCCAGGACCGACGGTACCTATGTCAACCGGAATCATTAAATTTTGATCTTCTAAAAAAGGTAAACGGAGTCGTAACCTTAATACTCCTACGTAACGTCCCATAAGAGGCCCCAAAAACTCAAGATTTAGAATTGGACGAACTTCTCGAGGACCGATTTCCCATAAAGAAGCTGGACCTTGTAACGCTTTTTTTTCTTCCTCTCCCCCTTCGTTCGATTTGCCAAATTCATCCGATTCCTCGTCATTTTGTAAATTACTTGACAAATGATCCTGTGTTAACTTCTCAGGGAGAGAGAGAGAGAGAAAAGCTTCGTGAGTTTGTGCCTCAATAACTCGTAAAGGGGTATCGAATGGATTATAAAGAGAAATTTGATGTACCCATTGTTGTCCCATTAAAACCCTCAACCCTACCAAAGGAACTAAATTATATGGAGAAGGGACTCCAAATCCGTGCATTTGTAAATTAATTTTTCCCACCGAAGTTCCCAAAACCAACGTCCCTTCGGCCATTCCTAAAGCCCCGGGAAGAAAAAGCATTGAAACGACCATTTGCCCGTTCGGGGGAAGAATAGTTTCACGGAAATCCGCAGGATAAAACTGCATATTATTTGTAGACATCGAATGGACAATAAGTTGGGTATAATTTGAGTTATTTATGATAACAAAAGAGGTCGCAGTAGGCATACAAACAGGTTGTCTTTTCCAATCGAGAAAAGCCGGCATTATAGTAACGTTCATTCCCCAACTTTTGTCCGATTTTTTTCCAGAATTTTTCCCCTTCTCTCCTTCAAAATGTAACACAGAGGCCCAAAAAAGAACTCCTTGTTGAGCCGATTCCGATAACATTTCGTCGTAAAATTGTGCGCCCTCTCTTTCTAACCCCACCATATCTGGTTGAACAGGAACATATCCTCGCTTGAAACCTCGAACAATCGGCGAAGAATGACTCGATTCCCTCGTCTCTCCTTGTTTCTTGTCCTGATCTGCCTCAGTTGGGTTTTTTGATGTTACCTTTCTTCCTTTCTTCCTCTCACTTGCTACCTCCTCGGAATCTGAAACTTTTCCACCACTTCGTTTTTCCCCTAAACCGGAAACTTTCTTGTCACTTTCTCCTTTCACTTTCTCCCCTTTCTCTCCCTTCCCTCCCATCCCTCCCTTCCCTCCCTTTTCTCCTTTTCCTCCGGTCTCCCCTTTCTCCCTCTTCCCACCCTCCCCTCCCTTTCTTCCCTCCTCTCCCTTCTCTCCCTCCACACAAGGCCAGACAGAAGAATTACAAGGTAAGGAATCGACGGAATCGACTTCTTGAGTTGAATTGGGGAGAGGAGAAGAGGAAACTCTCTCATTTTTTTGTTGATGTCGATGAGGTAATTTTTTTTCTAATTGGGACAAACTCGCTTTACAAAAAAGGAGAGAGAGAAAAATTGCCACAAGAAGGCTGGAAGGGAACGAAATCCTTAATCGGGTTCCCATTCGACATGTTTTTATACGGCAATTATTATTATCCATACGTTTTCCTGTTATAGCAAAATTAGATATGTCAGATAAACGATAAAAATGAAGACGGCCTTACAACTTAAAAACAAAAATAACCCAAAAACAACAAAAAAGTCTTAAAAAAAGTAAAGGACAAAGATGCCATATTGACACAAATCGGGTTCCCTTAAGACATAGCCTTCCTAAAAGGCAATTATTATTCTTTTTCAAAAGGCAATTATTATTATCCATACATCTTCCTGCTACACCAAATTAGAGATTGTCAGATAAACCAACAATTACAATGTAAATAAAAAATAAACCAGATAATTGAAGGATTGCAATCTCAATAATTGTTAGTTGAGGGGTTTATAGTGGGCCAATAACTAGTATACAGGTTTTTGAGGTTTATCGATACTCGATACGTCAGCTATAGTATCGCGATATTATGATATCGCCCAGAAAAGAAACTTTTGAGTTTTTTTAAGTCAAAAGCGTGCATCGTCCTTCGAGTTAATAACCCTATATCACTGCCCTAAAATTCTAGCCCTTGAACCTAAAATAGAATTAATATCACTAATTGTTTTTTGCTTAACCCTAAATCTTTGAACAGTTCAGAATCAGACACATTTTTCGAATCTGAATTAAAATTAATAACACTAATACACACCCAGCGCTAATAACCTTTTTACTCCAGTAATGATTATGTACACTGCTCATCACTATTAACAGGGTTAGTATTAAAGCGAATCCCAATAATGCTGATTAAAAGCAAAGTGACGTGACTGATTTCAGTCGACTCCCTTTAACAGTATCCTTCCTGACAATATTTTGTGATTTTTTACCAGAAAAAATTCACAAACAAATTAGAGTTACTACCAGAATATAGCAATAAGCAGTGAATACTGCTCATTGCTGGTGTACTTAAAAGTACAGTGAAAATGTGAAATAGTGCAAAACTGTGAACCTCCTTTACTGTAGATGACTTTCCATTACTGTATTTCACTTTCTGTACTGGATTGGACTTTCTGAACTGCATTTCAATATCCGTACTGTAGAACCACTTTCCGTACTTATATGTCTAGTACAAAAGTGTACTGCATTTTAGTACTAATAATCCTTTAAAAAGTATTTCCAAAATTCTAACATTATAGACTGTCCAACATAATTTTTAAGCATACTTTTAACTTTAATTTTAACTTTTACTTTTACTTTTTCCCATACTAAAAAGATTTTCTTCAGTGTAAGAACCGAATCCGTACAATACTCGTTCACAACCTCTGACCTCATTTAACAGCATACAAAATAGATCCTAGGGAGAGAGGGAGAGAGAGAGAGAGAGGGGGGGGGGATGTCCTACCCAAGTGAGGGCGATCTGTGCCGACTCTTTGATCACATCCCCCAGTTGCCCTGTGAGCTGGAGGTCGCCCTTCCCCCTCATGCTGGTGGCCTCCACAAACTGCACTTCTCCTCCCACTGCCGTCCAAACCAATCCCACAGCGACACCTGGCGTCGCCACACGCTCCGCCGCCTCCTTTCCATCAAACTTCGGAGGCTGCAAAAAATAAAAGAGGTACAGGACATATCAGTCTGCAATAGAAGGAAGACATGGAAAGTTTCAACCACAAAATCTTGTGGGTACATTTCAAGAGAGGATGAGAAAGGTAGAAATGCCTAGGGAGGAAGGAACCGCAGGGGACACAAGCAGAAGAAAGCAGAGTACTAAAAGCGGGAATCCTATAAGATGATAAGAAAGGAGTCTCAGAAGGGAGAAAATTAAGTCAAAAGAGGGCACACTCACACCCAACACGGCTTCCATGACGGCTTCATCCACCTCCAAAGGCTCCATTTCCACCATGGCTTCCGCGATTTCTGTGCCCTGTGTAGTTCCAATCGCAACAGAGAAACATCCCCATTACGTAGATTCGCCATAACTAAAACCAAAGACCTCTATCTGAACTTTCGCATACAGCGAAAAAACCCCATCCTCCACCCTCTATCGCTACCAAAACCGATGCAAATTAAAAAAAAAAAAAAGACCGCCATTCTTGAATTCCCATCCTACCATATTTTAAGTCTTACCAGCATTCCCAGAGCCTCCATCTCCATTTCGACCTCTGCCCCCTCTCCCGTCCCCTCTATCATCCCTTCTCCTCCCGCCACAGTCTCCCTGGTGAGGTGCAATGCATGACGTGACTCGGCCACCCGGACTGCTGCCGCTCGGGCAAGGGCCGACAGGTGGCGGCTCAGATTTCGAACCCCGGCCTCACGAGTATATCTCTGAATTAGGGTTTCCACCATGTGCTGCACATGATAAGATTACCACAGCCAGAAAAGTTTAAATACAGTCAAATTTGAATGGCTAGACCATGGAAAATGAACAGACAACGGCCTGGAAGGAGACTCTTGAAAGATGATGTTGTTGTTCATGATCTTGGACAGTATACACTTGCACAGTAAAACACACAAACCGAGACAGATACCAGGGGTTAGATATCGGGGATTGAAAAGGTGAGGGAATGAGAGTGGAACGCACATCCTGAATATGAAGATGCCGTTTTGTGATACCGTTTTGCTCTAGAATTCGTGGGATGAGGTGGCGAACCGCAATTCGATGCTTCTCCTCAGGAGTGTAGCCAGGGAGCTCAATAACCTCCATTCGGTCCAACAGAGGGGCAGGAATAGGAGAGGACCGATTGGCAGTCGCCACAAATACCACCCGAGATAAGTCAAACGGAACTCCCAAGTAGCTGGACTTCTGTTAAGGACCTCTCTGAACTCTTCTAAACAAAAGAGTTTGGAACAAATCCTAGAACTTGCATACTTCAGCAATTTTCGCACAAGCAATACTTGAGACTTGACATGACGGCATTTTTACCATTGAACAATCTGAGTTTTTTAAAAGACTACTGGTTAAAAATGTTGATTTGATGAAATTGTTCGCGAACATATCAGCAATATACTGGAAGAATAGAGAATCATGAACGACTAAATGTACGCTACCAGTAAGTACAAAAGTTATTTTCGCGGGATATATATCGATGAGCATGTTGATCCACGTTGCCATGGCCAACCCAGCCAATGACAAGTTTCCCTTAATATTTTTGCGTACAAAGACGTATTCACTTTGGACATTTTTTGCAGCCGTATTGTCGATCATTTACCATACCTGTAATTTTCAAGTACATCCGTTCCTATCAGTTCTTGACAATGTGTTACTTTTATTTTTTGGTGTTTGTCGGACAAAATGATAATCATCCTTTCTTTTCCATCGATCGCAAACTACAGATACAATTACTGATAACTTCTCAGTTTTGTCAAATCGCCGATATGCACTCTACCAGCAGCAATCTACCATTTACATAACAAGCTCAAGAAATGAAACGGTAACCATGTTAACGAGTTCAAGAGGATACTGGTCTGTGAAGAAGCGGTTTTGTTCTGGATCCAGAACCTCCAACAGAGCCGCAGCAGGATCCCCCCGGGCATCCATTCCCGTTTTGTCGATCTCATCCAGAAGCATCACTGGATTGTTTACTCCCACTTTCTGCATTACACCCAAGAAAGTTCCATACTTTTGGTCTGGATTGGAACATGAAAAGAAGCAGCATCAGAGAGGCATCTCCCAAGCTATGTTAAAGCATTCATACAGTTTCACAAGTACGTAAGTCATGGATAACAACATCAATAGCTATAGCCATCAATTGAAGACCTTAACACCACTTTCCTGCCAAATTGTTAATAATATTGTAATGAACCTAACAAAATAGAAACAAAAAAGAAGACGGAAACACAGCGTGCAAACGCATCTAGTTTATGCAAAAAACAAACCTTGACTTGTCACTTTTTGACTTCCACTGGTAATGCACAAACTGTATAACATTGACGCACACATAACCTTCACAACCTTTCTGTCTAAAAACTCCACCAAGTGCTCAATAGAAAAGGCAGCAGCTCGTAGATCTAGTTCGATTCTGTTTAATACATGGTTTTCATATCCAAACCACTTTGAACATAAGAGCGTTTGAACAAACCTTTATTCCATCAATGAGACGTCCAGGCATGCTTCCAACGTAGGTTCGACGATGCCCTCGAATATCAGCCTCGTCCTTCACTCCTCCAAGGGAAATTCGTATAAAACGACGACCGAGAGCTGCCGCAATTGAGGACGCTAAGGAGGTCTTTCCCACGCCAGGAGGACCCACAAAGCAGAGGACCGGACCCATTGCATCTGGCTTCAACTGCACCCAACAAAATCATCTATTTCAGACTATACATCGCCGCACAGTTAAAACCCTCAGAACAGCATATGTCAACCAACACATAAAGCTCTCACAGCTGAACCAAAACCGTTCAGGTATTTGTGTGTGTTGCGTATTTTGACAAGACCGCACCATGAGACGCACAGACACCAAAATCAAAGTAACTCAATTAGTTGATAGTATCCCAGGAGGAAGACGTCCATGAAGCTTATCATTCCCCTTCACAAACATTCATACTCTTTCCACACGTACATGCACTTACTGACATTTTTCAACCATACACATAAAATGGATTCGACAACAGGCCAGATGCACCTGTAACTGTATTCTAAAAGCTCAACGGCAAATCCTCTTTAATAAGAGACCTACAATTGCTTGTCATCACGAACTTACCTTCCGAACTGCAATATACTCTAGTATGCGCTGTTTTACACGAGGCAGCCCAAAATGTGCCGAGTCCAGACGCCTTTTCGCTACTGCCAAGTCGATGTTGCCCTCTGAAGCGGATGCCTGCCAGGGCAGATCTGCCAGAAGCTCCAGATACTGTCTGGCACTCGCATGACCCGGAGCCTGAGCCGGCATTTTCCGCAGTCTCCTGCAGAAAGCATGGAACTTCAGTTCTGTCACCAGTTCTCTTGCCAGCTGCCACTACCTTGAACAAATCAAGGCCCGTAACTGTTCATTACAACAAGAAAACCTTCCACTTGCAGAAATGCAAAATTGCATTTACGTTGCCAGCTATAAGAATACATTCCAGGTGCACAAGTGTATGGAACTTCAATTCCGTTGCCGACTGCAAGACACAAAACTGCAAACCACAGGCTATAACTATTGGTTGCACAAAGAAAAATTTCTATTTGCAAGAACACAAAGGCGACGAATCAGGTGACTAGATGACTAGTTGATGCTTCACAGGCATCAGTTTATCGAGTGAATTTTTTACGTGTTTCCCACGATGATCCTTTAACACACACCATTCCTTTCCCAAGCCTTGAACATATAATCTGTCATAAACTGAACTTTCGAAACAAAAGCAGTAGATACCTGCCCATGCTAGATCACCAAACCAGCTAAGAGTTTGCTTAGTCCGAGAATGCCCCAATTTGCAGAATTTGGCATTCCTTCTCACCGAGCTTCCCGCTGTGCATGCTTCCAGACATTGGCCGGCATGCCTGCCTTCTCCAATTTCTGCTCCAGGGACGCCACATCCTCGTCATCATCCATGGAGTTGTCACTACCACCCAGTGGATCCTGCAGATTTCTCATCTGCCCTCCCTGTACCACATCCCAAGACAAGGCAAAAGCAGTTGCATAAAAAAGGATTGTCCATGTGCTCAGATAATTGTTTCGAGTTTTTTGTCTGCTTTGCTACACCCTTGACAAGGAAAAGCACCTGAATGCCCGAAATTTGCTGCAGTTGAGATGCGTCTTTGTCGAGGCCACTCTTACTCCCTTTCCCTCCATTCCCGTCGCCTTGAAGTAGGTTCTGCAGACTCGCGTGCTCCCTGTAGCCCAATCAGTGATGATACTGAGTAATTCACAAATGTGCGACTATCCTCTACTTTTGCCAATGCCTAGCAGCAATAAGATAACTGCCACGCCAGCTGCTTTCCCTTCTCTTTACAGGGCCGTTTATTACCATGAAACCTCCTAAACGTCCACATTACAATACCTCACCCACAAGCAGATACAAACATGCCTGGAGGTAAGTTGAGAGAACATCAATAGCAATTGCCAAACGGCTCCGCAAATCAATCGCATCCAAGAGGGCCAGACGCTCTTCGAAGCCTCCCTCCACAGAGGCCACAAGTACATCTGCGAGGCGGTTCACCGGAGCAGTTTCCAAAAGCATACGAGCACCTCCCAGTTTGCGATGTCGCTGAAACAAGAGCAGGGAATTTTGTCACCACAAAATCCTTCACAAGTGTCTTCCGAAAAGCACACAAAATTACTCTCTGAGAATATAACTGAATGTCAAAAAGTAACAGCTTGCTTCCAGGTGTCCATACACACCTTCTCCAATGCAGCAATCATTTCACGCGCCGTGCCTTTTAATTCACCCGTAAGAACTTGCAGCTGGCGATCGCGTTCCACCTGCTTCCCACCTACTAGCGAGTACAGTCTACTCAAAAACTTCGGTCTGAGCACATGCAGATCACTGACAGCTGTAGCCTGGTGGCCTGTACAGAACCTGAACATTAAACATTATAGCAGCTACTAAACTATCCAATAAATTAAACCCAGGATACTTTGACAGGAGAAAGTGCACAGCCAACAGAATGTCCGACATAAACAGCCTTACACTTCCATAAACATAGGAAACTGTCACAAGCACCGAATGGCCATCTTGTGAAATTGGGCGGCACTCTCAATGGAAAAAAACTGTGGCTAGAGTTCAGATGCACACCTGCTATTGGAAAATAGTCAAGCTGCTTGACTTGTGCTGTGTGGTACGGGCCTCGGGCATTCAGTGTCTCGACTCCAATTCGACAGAGGCCCTGAAGCACAACACTATACACAGCTCGTCCACTTCGTTTTTCTGTCGATCGAGACACGTGCAAGGCACGTGCTGCTACTCCCCTATGTGCAAGAAATTTGGACAAATGTTGTTATTGTCTGGAAACTTGACAGTTTATCCGAATTGATATTCTGACAATTGCCAGGTTCTGTTAGAAATGGGCAGGAAGGTACATCTTCAAGTGGCACATGTCATGTTGCCGATGGAATCCACAGGAACACAGTCTTGAGAGGGTACCTTATTGCATTAATTTCAGAGAAACAACTAGCAAAGATGACCACTTTGACTACACGACCACAAAAACTGTTTTCGGCCTCCTAATTCTTTTACTTTGTAAGAACCTCGCAGTCGTTGCTTCAACTCGTGACTGGGCATGTAAGGCCAAGTCAAAGAAACACACCTGGGATGCCATTGCACAGGATCTGTCAAAGATGGCCCGACCGGCAGCTGAAAGTCGGTAAGGCGAGACTCCTCCCCTTTTGCTTTCGCTGCAACCTTTCCTCCTGGAGACTCCAATGCCGATGATGGAGCAGTTTTTGCGGTTTCCGAGGCTATGGAGGAGGCCTTGGAGTGAGAATTGGTGCTATCCCATGCCGGCACCACGCCCACAAGGCCATGCTGGGACTTTTGCCAAAGTTCTTGCTCCACCAGCCTAACACTGCAGCCTCAGGAAACCATCTCGTTTGAACAGGTAAGCATATGCCCTGTGTCTTCAAGACTGTTTTTGTCCAGACACTGTGGTCAAAAATAGAGGGAGACGGCTTGTGACATAAATTTTGCATGCAGTGCCAATTCTGTGGTGGGCGCAGATGCAATTTTGTTTTTCAAATCCAAAGCTTCAAAGGTTCCTGAAACTAGAGCCGAGAGACCATGTGTCTTTGCTTCAATGTTTCACAATGCTTATGTCATTATCCCGTGCCAGGAGAGTTCCCTTTCTCAATTTGCTAAAAGACCAGCAGTTCAACCTTGAATGATGAAGCAAAGGCGCTCTCTAACATTCCCTCCAGTGACCATTATTACAGATGAACGAGTGAAGAGACTCTGATACCAAATCTCTTGCAAGCAAACCTGTGGTGCTTAGCATGTCAGGAGAGCTCCCTTACCTTGTAGGCGAAGTGCATCGCAGTCGGACGACAGCTCCAGGCAGCAGCACTCCGTTGCGGAAGGGAAGAATAGGAAGCTTCGCAGGAAGCTGCACAACCTCCTCCGCTGCCGCTGCTGCCATGGCGGAATTGTCGCTCACGCCCTCTCCAGCCTCCCAGCCTCATATCTCTGCGTCATCGGCTTTATCCGGTACGGCAGGACCAGGAGATGCGAGCTATGCGGTCGCATCCGACGCGCTGCAGGCCGCTGCCATTGCTCGCTCGCACGCTTCTCTACGAACACTGGGGAAAGATGGGATGAGCGGTCACCACGTGTCACTCCTCTTTCATTCTGTAAAAAAACAGAGCGTGAGAGGGATGTCCCTGCCACGTGGAATGGAAACAAGATAGTGGTCATGGTCGGCGAAGTGGTCCCGCAGGGATATTGAGGCAATCAGGGCCTTGTAGGCGTCCAGTCAGCTCTGACATGGCCGCTAGTCAGCAGACGAGAGCCGCACGTTGGCAGGAGCGGAGAGACCGACGATGCGGACCCCGACACATGTGCTCTCGTTCCGTTCCCGTTGCGCGACGCCGTCCTGTCCACAGTCCAGCGTCCCAGCTCGCTCGAATTTCTAGGGTTCGACGCTTGTGGAAATCTGTCCGGTACGGATGTCTCCTAGAAGCTGGAAAGAGCATCCACCCACCCCTAATGTAATATGAGCCTCAGATAAATCCCATTTTGCGTAGTTCAAACTTTTTGATGTTGTTTGACGCGAACAGTTCAGAAGTTTGAAAAGGACGCGCAGAATTGTTCAAATTCCCCCAACAAAATGTGTACCGGCGGCGATCTTCGGGGCAAGTCCTACATAGTACGGACTCAATCACCTCTAACATACTGAATCTCATTAACTCAGTATCCCGTGTCTACCAATGAAAGTTCAATCTTAAAAATAAATTTTGTACTGCACTACAGAAAGGGATGAGTTCAGTATCGCCAATCTCGCTTATCGATGTGGAGATGCACATCGCATTCCGATACAGTGGAGGCCCGAGGGGGTTTTGCGATGCGCGTCACGTCGTTGTCAATGTGATAAGCCGCTACACGATTTAGTAACTGTGGCGCGACGATGTGGTGATGGAATACGAAGTTATCATTTAGTGTCAACAATTTCCCCTACGTGTCGAAAAGGCGATGTCTCTACGGGACCAAATAATGCTCGCAACACAATCTCTTTACTTAGACTTGCTTGGCTTTCTCCTATGCATTTTGTGTTTTTGTGAAAAAATAGGGAGGAAAGGGGGGTTATGGACAGGAGGAGTGTTTTTTAAGCGAGGAAGGAGGAGAGGGTGAGTGTTCCTGTATAAGGGGGGAAAGAGTCAATAAGTCTTCCTAAGGAAACTAACCTAAGTTGGAAAGAAAGATACTTTATAAAAGGGAGGTTAAGAGGAGGTAGTAGGTAGAGATCAAATCGCATTTGTTGTCTGTCACTTATAAATCCAAAATGAAAAAAAAAATGGTTGAACTTTAAGAAACTAGATCTATGAAGGATTATATTGTAAAATTTGACTCATCTAGCATTTATGTCATAAGTTTGCTTGATGAAATGTCTAAGTTGCGTTTTTTTTTAACAATCTCAATCCTATGCTAAAATCAAAACTGGAACATAAAAAAATCAATAATTTGAAAGAATTACATGATAAAGCATTGGAATTAGAGGATTACTTGGGGTATAATCTGAAAACTCGATCACTCAGGGGTAATTTCAATGAAGTATCAAAATGGGGTGATTAGGAATATGTGGAAGAGGTTTTGAATGCGCGTCTTGTGAATAGGCACAATAACTTCAAGAAAATCAAAAGGGTGGACAGAATGTTAATGGAGGAAATAAATTTCACGATAGAGGGGGATACATTAATAGTCTTAAACGGAGAATTACTGCTCAAAAACCCAATTTTACCATTCCCACATGCACTATTTGTCAAAAAATAGGTCATAGGGCATTTGAGTGTGCACAACTGAAAATGATAAACGGTTATAACTGTGGAGAGGAAGGAGATTTTAGTAAGGAGTGCACAAAACCCAAAAAGAAAGTATTTTTTTTCAAATGCGGAGGTCTAGATCACTACATTAAAGAATGTACAAATAAAAGTTCTCTCAAAACTGTCGATGTCAATGAAGGTCTCTAAGAAGATATTGCATAATACCTAGCTAAGCAAAAAGCCCAGAAAGTGGGAAACGGAAAGTACTAGTTGAAAGTCCTCAGTTGAGTCGACCAAATCCAAAGGTTATAGAGTTAACTCTGGAGGGCAAATTAATGAGTGGAACGGCTAGGATAGCTAAATTTATTATGATTATTACTCCACTGCATAGTTTGAAGAATCCTTGTGATGAAATTCTCAACAATAGACCTATGTTAGAACAGTTAAGTAACGATGACACTAGACACAGTTTGATCAGATTCGAGTCTTTAGAGGAAAGAAAACCGTTTAGAGTAATAGTTGATTCAAGTGCAACACATAATTTTATTTCATATAACTTTGTAGAGGAAAATAAAATTCCTACTGTCATAAGGGAAAAGCGTTTACATGATCAAGTGGCAAATGGTAATAAGTCTATATTAGACTTACAAAATGACACAATAGAAGTTGATATCTAGGGTCATAAAATGAAAGTTGTGTGAAATAATGAATTCGGGAAGTGAGGAACTAATTATGGGAAAGCTTTGATTAATTGAACATAATCCTCAAATTAATAGGGAAATTAAAACATTAAAAGTGAAGTCTGAAAAAGGTTGGAAGGTTTTGCCCTTATTACCTTCAAAGAAAATTCATAAGAATCATATAAATAATATAAACAAACTGGTAGTGGAAGGTTTGATTTCAGCTAAACAACTGAAAAAGCATTTGAAAGATAAAACAAATCATGTTTTCTTGTTATTAGTAACTGAGGCAGTTACTGATGAAAGGGGGGGAGAAAACACTAACATTGATGTCATTGGTAAACCAGCCGCCACTAAAAATCTTGAAAAACTAAAAGCTGATTTTGTAACTGACATTAGTACATCTGATGCTGTAGTTACACATTTGATTTTTTAATTTCGAGATGTTTTCCCGAGTGATTTACACTCAAAAATGTCACCTTCCCGAGATGTGGAACATGTTATTAACCTTGAACCTGGATGTAATCCTCCTATCACAAGAATTTATAAGCATAGTTTCTTTGAGCAAGAGGAGTTAAAGAAACAGATCAATGAGCTTCTAGAGAAAGGACATATTCAGCTAAACAAATCAACGTACGGAGCACCAATTCTCTTTGTCAAAAAAAAGGACGCAACGTTGAGAATGTGTGTCGACTATCGGACTCTGAACAAGATTACAGTGATGGATAAGTATCTGTTACCTTTAATTTATGATTTGATAGATCCTTTAAAAAGTGCTAAAGTATTTTTGTTAATTGATCTGCGTAGTGGCTTCAATCAGGTGCCAATTAGAACCGAGGTTGTTGATAAAACTGCTTTTACGACTAGGGTTGGCCATTTTGAATAGATAGTGATGTCGTTTGGCTTAACGAATACAGTGCTTACTTACCAAAGATTAATGAACCAAACCTTTTCAGATTACATAGATGTGTTTGCTAAGGTTTTCATAGATGGTTATTCTAATTTATAGTGAATCTAAAGAACGACATGTAATTCATTTAACGAAAGTGTTCGAAAGGTTAAGGGAAAGAAAATTATCAAAATACAGTTTTCGTAAAAGTGAACAATTATTTTTGGGACATATAGTTAGTGGGGAAGGTGTTAAAACAGATCCATCCAAAATTACTGCAATCCACGATTCGAAGCAACTCACTAATGTCACAGTAGGTAGACCATTTTTGAGATTGGCCACTTTTTCAAGAAATTTATCAAGAACTTCAATATGATCGCCGCACCTTTGACGGATTTACTTCGGGAGCAGAGACATTTGTGTGGGGGGCCGATCATGAGAGAGATTTCGAGGAACTAAAAGGGAAGTTGCCCTCTGCCCCTACATTGGTGTATCTTGGTCCTGCTGGGGAATTTGAAGTTTTGATCACTACAGATGCATCTGATAAAGATCTAGGTGCAGTCATAAGTCAAAAAGTCGGCAAACATTTTCATCCAGTTGCTTTTCAGTCTAGGAAATTCAATGATGCTGAAAAGAACTATTCAACACAAGAAAAAGAATTACTAGCAATTGTAATGCAATGGTAAAATAGCGTTGTTATTTGCATAATAAAAAATTTACAGTTCACTGTGATAATAAAACGCTCTCCTATTTACAAAGATTAAGTGATGCATAGATTATGGCAGGCAGACTGGTTAGGTGGATGTAGAAATTGGCATATTTCAAATTGAGTGTCAAACATATTTTCTGGAAAGACAAAGGTAGTCGTAGATCCTTTAAGTTGATGTTTTGAAATAAGTGTGATAGTTCGGGATGAATTTTTTTTAGATGCTGTTAGAAATAGTTATGATAAATATCCTTATTTTGTTGTGATTTGCAAGAATATTTCGTGAGGGAATTTTGACCTTTTGAAAAAGAGGCATGTCAAAAACTTTAGAATAGAAGATGGTTTACAGTATTTGCAAACACGGGATAGATTATGCAATACTGAAATATGAGACTTAAGAAAACATCTTTTACAGGAAGCCAATGAGCATTTAGGACATCTAGGTCAAGATAAAACTCTTAGTCGGTTGCAGAGTAGATTTTTTTGGCCCGAGATGGAAAAAGAGGTTTTCAAAACAAGTGGAAAGTTGTGTCCTTTGCCAACAAAGTAAACCTAGTAACCAAAAACCTACAGGTCATTTAAAACATTTAGATATCCTCGAAAGACCATGGGAATCTGTCAGTATGGATTTTATTGTGAGATTGCCTGCTACATCTAAAACAAATGACAGTATCATGGTCGTAGTCCATAGGTTGAGTAAACTAACAATCTTTATCCCTTACAAAACTCCTCATTCAGTTGTAGAATATTGCAAAGTTATATTTTGACAACGTGGTCAGACGTCATGGAGTCCCCTAGTCTATAGTGAGGTATAGGGATTCTAAATTTACGTCTTCATTTTGGAAAGAATTGCAACAAAATTTAGGCACTGGATTAAAAATGAGTACCTCTTATCATCCTCAGACATATGAACAGACATAAAAGATGATCTGTACACTGAAAGAAATGCTTAGGACTGTTTGCAGTGGAGTTCACAACATATGGGAATCTAAACTGTCATTAACGCAATTTGCATAAAATTCTTATGAACATGCTAGTAGAGGATTCTCACCGTTTGAAGTTTTATACGGATACCAACCGAGAGAAGCATTAGACTTAATAACAGGGTCACTCTAAAGAATAAGAGTTTTGGAAAAAAGTATTGGGAATACATTCAACAATTTGGAAAACAGTCGAGGCAAGAGTTAAATGCTAACCGCAAACTCGGTGATTGGGTGGTAAGCACATGTGACAAGGTTTGGCTTTTTATTGTTAAGATTTGAAATCTTTAGTTCAGTAAATAGAGTAGACAAAAAAGACTTAGAATTAAGCAGTTGTATATAATACTTACCTTTATTTGTGTTACAGTAGCCAAAGGACAATAGAGTGTATTGTACCTCTGCAAGTTTTATGGAGTGGCGTCGACACGCGTCATGCAGTAGAAAATTGGAATCACCAGATCAAACTGACGAAATGTGATCTGGATACCTCGGAAAAAATATATGGTAAGGCTATTTTTGGAAACATCCGGATATTTCGGAAGTAAGTTGTACGATACATGATCATTGATTTTGAGAGACGTCGAAAGACGCAATTCACTTGGGACCACAAGCATGATTAACATGGGACCACAAGTGACGAGGCGAGATTCACGTGGGACCACAAGTGACGAAGCACTCAGGTTCTTCGTACTACACTACGACAGTCGGCTGGACTTTAGCGACTACCGTGACTAAGCACCTGAAACATTTTGAAAGGTTCGTCATCTGAAAATATTTGAATAACACTGTTTTGTAGTTTAGTGTATTATAAATTAGTGTTTCATTAATTAGGTCTTTGGAAAAAAATAATTAGGTGTTTGGAGGTACTCTAGGTACAGTAAAGTACAGGCTGGATACTTTGTCGTTAGTTAGGATAGTTCCGTAGTACACTCACCCAAATTAGTGTGACCTGTAGATACTCACTGTGAGTATATATTTTAGGACAGCCAATTTTGTATTATCCAGTATTGGGAATATGATTTTCTAAGGGCAGTTTTTGGGAAACTTCCAAACATCATATCTTATGGTTTACTAAGTCATTTGAGCTGCAATTTTGGGAATTGTCAGTTTACTAAAAAAATTATCGTTGTGGCAAATTTGAGGCATATTGACTTTCTGAGTCATATTTTGTGTTAGTTCAAAGTTGGTTGTTGAGTAGGTACTTTGATAGTTTCTGTTGTTTTTTATGTCTACTTCCACTACTACTGCTACTCCTCCTCCTACAACGGTGGTAGTAGAACAACAAGTTATGGGCCTTTCGTCAAGAATTCCTATCTTCAATGGCCAAAAGTATGCTAACTGGGCGGCGATGGTTGAATCGTCGTTTGAAACTGCTGACTTATTGGGGGTTTTCAATGGCTCCCTTGATAAAACCGATCCAACTTGGGCGAAAAAGAATTCAATGGCAAGGAACAATCTAATTCTTTGTATTTCAAAAAATTTGGTCATGTCTCGACTGAAAATGAAAAAGGAGAGCGAGATTTGGACATCACTAAAATCCGCTTTTGAGAAAGCGAATGTTCAAGAGGAGCAGCTGGTGGCTGGAAAAATTTGGGGATACAAATACTTGGGGGGAACTATGGTCGAGTATTTTGACAATTTTCGTGCCCTCGTTGATGCTCACTCTTCTGTCAGGGGGTCATTTCCTAAGTTTCAACAAACAGCTCTGGTTATTAGAGGTCTCCCTAGTAGCATGAAAGGTGTGTCTGCTCAATTAAAGAGTCATGATAAAGCTAGCTGGTCATTTCAGTTAGCGTATAATCTTATATTGGAGGAAGAGACTAATACTACACTCCTTGAAGGAGAAAGAAAAGTTGAAGCATTTGCCACACACTTTGACAAAAGAAATCCGATTAATCAAAACAGGAGTCAATTTAACCAAAATCAGAATCAGTTTAATCAGTTTAATCAGAGACATAATAGGTCATCTACTACTACTTGTTTTTATTGTTCTGAGAAGGATCATAGATACAAGTACTGTCCTAAATTGAAGAAGGCTAATGAAACAGGTTTATACAGGCCAGCTTGGCAGCAAAGCCAGTATCACAGAGGTTTTTCTGGAAATCCTTCCCGTGGAAATGCTCTTTTCTCAACTTTTGCAACTGATACAGATGAGTCTCTAAGCGTCAATGAGCAAGAGGAGGCGGAGTTATTTGCTATGGCAGCTACCATTGAGGGTCCAAAGGATGCAGGATGGATCATGGACACAGGAGCGTATGCCCACATGTACTGGAACAAAGCGGCTTTTACAAATCTGCATCAAACATCTCCAATGAGTATCTACTATGCTTGCAGCATGAGTGTTCAAACCTCAACTCAGGGTGATGTATCTTTGATGGTAGATGTGGGGGGAAAGTCGGTAGAGAGAACCCTTCACAATGTTCTGTATGTTCCAGACTTTAAGAAAAATCTATTTTCTACATCATTAGTGGAGAGCAAAGGTTTTGAAGTTGTTCTGAAAGGAGGGAGACTGATTGTTATCAAGAAAGGGAAAGTAGCAGTAGCAGGAACTAGAGATGACAGCAAAATGTACCTGATGGACATGGCTGAATATAAAGAAAATAATGTTCTCTACTCTATTGTCCAATCTGACAATGAGTTGTGGCATAAAAGATTAGGACATATGAATTATAATAGTCTTAAGAAAATGGTGAATTCGGGAAAAGTTGAGGGAGTTTCTCTCAATCCTCATCCTATAAAATCATGTGATGGTTGTTCACTTGGCAAGATACACAAATTGCCATTTCCACATGAAACAGACCATAGATCGGAGAAAGTTTTGCAGCTAATACACTTTGATGTTCTTTGTCCTTCACAAGTGGCTTCAGTTGGAGGCGTCCACTATATGGTTACATTCACATATGACTTATCGAGGTACACTAAAGTCTACTTCATGCAACATAAGAGTGAAGTGTTCACTCACTTCAAACACTGCAAAGCGTGGGCGGAAAAGCTTCATGGAGTTCCAATCTTGGCGTTGAGATCAGACAATGGGGGAGAATACACATCAAGGGAATTCGAGGAGTTTCTCCTTCAAGAAGGTATTAGTCACATAACGTTACCCTTCGTTCGGAGAGCAAATGGTACAGTTGGTACAGTTGGTAAAGGAATCTGATTAGTTTACGCTCGGGGTGCCCAAATCCTATACAGCTTAACCCTCATCAAGCAAATTTTGTCAACGTAACCATTGGTGTTGGGTATCAAGGACCTTTTGCCGATATTCGATATATATCGAATTTCACGTACCCGATAATCGATATATCAAAAATCAAAATATTGTCGATATATCGTATCACCAATATATCGAGGCATTAAAAAAAATGAAAATTTTCACAGGTCTCCAAAGTCACGTGCCTTCGGACAAGGTGACCATAAAATCTTTGCAGAAAAAGAAATACGGTTTTTTCCTGAAAGTCATCAGAGTGAAGGAGATCTTTGAGGTACATTCACGCGATACACTTGCGAAGTACACGTACGTAATACGCAAGTACGTAATTCCATACGAAAATGGTCAGTTTTCAAATCTTTGACGATTTTAGAGATTTTATTGTCAACTTACAAAGAACTACTCAAATCAAAACACGTATGTAAAAATATTATATATCACGATAGTTTATGTTGGTCTCGGTACGATATATCGAGGATTCTGCTCGATCGATATTCGATATATCGAATATCAAAATTATCGCGATATGAATTTACCCGATACCCAACACACTAACGACAACGTGACTGCACAGTTCTGTAAAATTAGATATAATGTTATTGGAAGCCTGCCAGTAGCAGCTGACCGTGCAGATTCCCTGGCCGCTGACAAAGCTGCCACGTGGCTAGGGTGTTTGGCACGCTTTACATATCCTGTTTGTTTAGAGAAACATAAATTTTGTGACATATTTACTTTAAGTGGTTTTGTTTTGTCTAGACATACGGTACACCGCAAATCGTTATTAGTGTCAAAGTCACTAATTTGGGTTCTTAAAATTTTGATTTTTTTTTTCAAATAGGATACATGATTTTAGTTTTTCCTTAACGTTAATTAAGGTACCGTACAAAAAAAAGTAAAGCCCGAAAATACAATAAAATATAAATAGTGTGGTGTACGGTCAATGTCAGACCGTACATAATTGTACATTTTCAAGTAAAAATTTACAAAAAATGAATTAAATCAGACGCGCACGCATAGGAACGTGCGCTCAAAAAAACGGGATTAGTATGACACGTAAATAAGTATAGTATGTACGGATATTTTAAATTCGCGACGGCGTACGATTTCTAATATTTTGTACGGATACATGTATTAATGTATATAATCGTACGGTGAATATTCCATTTTTGTTGTTCCCAAATAGCATAAATGCCGACGTTAGAATACACCTTTTTAAAAAAAAAATCAAATTCTTAATTAGCATCAATTATGGTAAATTTTATTCAACGCTATTTAAACTTTGGCATTAATAACGATTCGCGGTGTACTGTACTGTACAGTATACTACAACGCGAATCATAATTAGAGTAAATAACGCTAATTCTGTCGCTCGAAATTTCGACTTTATCACGTCAAATAGAGTAAATGATTCTAATTTTTTCATTATTCTAATTTAGGTAAGGTTTAATTAGCGTAAAAAAATCTAAAATGGGTTCGTTTTAAATAGTGTGGTGAACGGACGATGTCCGACCGTGCAAAATTGTATTTATATAAGTAAAAAGGCACAAATAATGATTTAATAGAATCGCGCTCGCACGTGAAATCGCACCAAACAAACAATTAATCACATCGAAGAAAAGTCGGTCGCATAACTCTCGTCCGTCGACAGCATCGTCGTCAGTGTGAACATTAAATGACATTCAGCGCGACAAATAGTCCTAAAACGTCATAATGACGTCAAAACTATACAATGTGACAGATTTTGTACGTCTACGTAATTTAGTGTTCATAATTTCAGCGCGGATAATTATTGCCAACATAACCCAATATAAAGTACTTAAATAAATTAGAGTAAACTTCCTATGTGAAAAAGTTATATCACATAAATTAGAGTTCATTACTCTAATTGTTTTTTTCGTTTTTTTACTCTAATTTTTTCATTACTCTAATTACGATTCGCGGTGTAGTGTTATTTCGTATTTACGGTAGCCAACAAAACAACCGTGAATCGCTATTAGCGTAATAAAATAGATAGCGTAATGAAACAATTAGCGTACTTTACGGTAAATTGGGTTTTTTAGGGTTCACAATGATACTAATTTATCATTAACTCTAATTTGTAAATTGCTTTGTAAAAAAAATCGGCACATAATATGTCCACACTAAAACATGTAGATGTACGGAATTGTTCAAATCGTACGCCGTCGCGTTTTTTTTACATCCGCGTATGCCGGAAAATATTTACGCAATTACATATTATTATATCTTCTGTACTTTTTATATTTACAAAGGTACGAAATAGTACGGATATGACAGTCCGTACACCACACTACACCTTGAATCGTTGTTAGCGTATAGAAATTATTAGTGTAAAGAAATAATTAGCATCATTCATTCTAATTTAGTGCTAGGAGACGTGGCAGATTATAGTCCACTTCCTTAAATAGTGTAATTTATTATATTTAAGGTATCAATGTCAAAATTTTGGGGTGCCGATATAGCGTACATAAGGCTAATAACGATTCACGGTGTAGTTAAAAGGGCACTAAATTACAGTTATGAACCGTATTGAGCGGGGTACCTCAAATAACGTTCAGAAACATTTAGCGTACTTTATTCTATTTGAGAATTTGCAGAAAAAAAATAGGTACTCCAATTAGCGTCATGTACGCTAATAGCGATTCGCAGTGTACATGTTGGAATACTTTCTCTCCTTGTACATTACACCGCGAATCGCTATTAGCGTACATGACGGTAATTGGGGTACATCTTCTTTTTCGGCAAATTCTCAAATAGAATAAAGTACGCTAAATGTTTCTGAACGTTATTTGAGGTACCCCGCTCAATACGGTTCATAACTGTAATTTAGTGCCCTTTTAACTACAGTAAACCGTGAATCGTTATTAGCCTTCTGTACGCTATATCGGCACCCCAAAATTTTGACATTGATACCTTCAATATAATAAGTTACACTATTTAAGGACGTGGACCAAAATCTGCCACGTCTCCTAGCACTAAATTAGAATGAATGAGGCTAATTTTTTCTTTTCACTTATAATTTCTATACGCTAATAACGATTCAAGGTGTAGTATGGTGTACGGACTGTCATATCCGTACTATTTCGTACCTTTGTAAATATAAAAAGTACAGAAGATATAATAATATGTAATTGCGTAAATATTTTCCGGCATACGCGGATGTCAAAAAAACGCGAAGGCGTACGATTTGAACAATTTCGTACATCTACATCTTTTAGTGTGGACATATTATGTGCCGAAATTTTTTACAAAGCAGTTTACAAATTAGAGTTAATGATAAATTAGTATCATTGTGTACCCTAAAAAACCCAATTTACCGTAAAGTACGCTAATTGTTTCATTACGCTGTCTATTTTATTACGCTGATAGCGATTCACGGTGTAGTGTTGTCGTTTTGGGTACAACCGCATAACAAAAATCTTTATTTTCTCTGCTGGCAACCGCCACTGGGCCGTACGAGAATTACACTAGGACCAGATTGCCCGTTTATTGGGTCCTGTTGTCATTTTCTTTTGAAAAACATTGATTTTCATCCTTTTTTTCTGGATTTCAAAGCTTGCTGAGTTCGCGGAAAGAGTTTTAATTTGGACTTTCAAAGGTCTGCCGAACATGTTCGTTTCTTGGACTTTCCGATTTTGGTTTTTTCCCATAAATGTGGCTCCACATGCTGCCGCCCGAGTTTTCCAGTTCCGTCTATCCCATTGGATAACGATAGGAATCGAAAGCATCCGGCAGATGAGAAACTGGGGGTTACCGTGAGTCCACGACATAAAGAAGGTAAATTGCCGTTATTTCCGGGTCCAGGTTAATGACGCAAGCAATTTTGACTTACGTTCTAGCAATGCTTCTACCTTAAGTGGTTGGTTCAATTCTAGTTCAAAAGTAGGCGTTTCTATTGTAGGTCTTTTGTCGGCGCCTTCATTGTAAGTTGTGTTATGGGCTTTTCATGTGATCGTCTTAAGTCGTTACTTTGATCAGCGACCGTCCGATCGTCCAAATCTAACGGTTTAAATAAAAAGTTGCCCAAAACACTCAGAAATATATTTTTTTGTCCGTTTTTTTTCAAATTAAGACATGACGTTTAATTCTCTATCGATCCATGTGCAACTCATAGCCTGTTCCCACCGAAAAAAAAAATTAACTTCCGCAACAGACGGACGTTCGAATAATGTACGGCTTTCCGAGCACCAACTTTGTAGATTTCAAATGTTCTCGGAAAACCGTATAAACGAACGTCCTCAAAATATTGTCGGATATAAAAGTAGGGTAAAAGTTGCGTCGTTCTGTGAAACGGGCCAACGGTAACCCGAAAAGTTGACGTAGGAAAAAAAAATCCGAACGGCTACTTCATCTACCAATAATCTAGTAGAAGAGGCGACTGCTGAAAGGAGTAAGTTTGAAAATCTGCACGTTTGTTTTCGCGCATTTGTTTCATGACGTCAAAGCATGCGAAGTGTCACAGGACACCTTAATCGTAGTTACTTGCCAAAATTTTGGTGTGAACAAGACTCGTTTTCCGATGAGTTTTCGGAAAATCATCGGAATGGAAAAAAGTTACATATGCTCCGGTGGGCATATGCTATCAACCCTGTTACTATTTTATTTCATTTTGCGGCCAATACAATATGGGTCTTAAGGGTATATTGTATATTTTGCGTACAATAGGCATATTGTATGGGTGTAATTTGAACTATGGTTCAATTGCGCTTTTAATTTATCCTTTCCAACAAAACTGCCACACGTTTGCTGCAAGTCGCAGCTTTAGGCCCCAAAAGTATAGAACGTTCAATGCAAGTATAAACGTTTTATGCACTAGTTTAAACATTTCCCGAAGGCTAAACTTGGTTTTTTCCTTTTTAAGTTATAGAAATGGTACTTAGTAGGGCTTCGGGCCATTGGGACCCAAAGCGATTATTTAAAGGTGACTTTCTATGATTGGGATTTTTATGAATGTCCAGATCGAAAATCATACGGCAATAAATCGAAGAATCATTAAAATGACGTATATGGTGGCCAAACGGGCACCTGCCCTAAGAGTGTTTAACTATTTCGTAAGGTTTGTTTTTTCTTCAATGCTTGGTTCTATTGCCCAACATTGAGAAAAAAATGTTCGGACGATTGTGTTCAAATTTTACTCTGTTAGCGAAAAAATACATTATTTAGAGGCATGTCGGCGGCTAAAAATGACCCAAATAGCCTTTGATTGTCCGAAATCAATGCAAAGAAGTTCGTTAAATTCGACGATTTCGAGGTTTTGTAAGATTATGTTGCACAGTACACCGCCAATCGTTATTAGCGTTTATAAATTATTAGTGTTACAAAATAATTAGAGTTAGTAACGCTAATTTGAGTTTTTCAATATTTCAAAAAAAAAGTTTACTCTAATTGTTATATAACGCTGTCTTGGGTACAAGGGATCTGCCATCAAAATCTTCACGGTAAAATATGTAAAAGTACAAAACATGACAAATCGTACACTGTCGCGACCTTTTACTCTAATTTATTCATAACTCTAATTTGGGTTTTCTACCGTATAATTAATATGTGATCAATAGCTTTACACTTAAACATGTACTATCTCATTTTGCCTTTTATTCTGAGCGCAGTTTTACGTGCAATCGCGATTATTTTAATCCATGTTTCGTGTTTTTTTACTAAACAAAGTACCATTTTGCACAAACTAACACGTTCAATACTCCACACTATTCAAAAATGTCATAAATTAAAATTATTAACGCTAATTCACCAGAACCTTAATTAACGTAAAAAGAAAATGAATGTTACTAATTTTATTTCAGGTTTTGGGGTCAAAATTTGGGGGTTCCGATATAGCGATCATAGCGCTAATAATGATTGGCGGTGTACCGTACAATACACCGTGAATCGTTATTAGCCTTGTGTACACTATATCGGCACCCCTAAATTTTGACATTGATACATGAAAATACAATTAATAAATCTAATTTTTCCTTGACGTTAACTACAGTTCTTGTAAATTAGCGCAAACGGTCATACCGTAATTATTTCATGAATAGAGTGGTGTACGGAAGGTGTTTGTTCGTACAACATTGTATTTTGTTACCAAAAATTGTGCATAAATGGCAGTTAATTTATGTCTGTTGCTTATAGGACTGCGCTTAGAATAAACGTGGAGTCGAGTTTGCGACAAACGCGTTCGGAAACCCAAATCAAAATAATGGATTAATTATGGCAAAAGGACGCGACATTGTACAGATTATGAGATTTTGTACTTCTACCTATTTTACTCTTAATATAATGACGGCAGATTCGATGTACCTAAATCAGCGTTATGGAGAAATTACAATTAAACATTTTTTTATTATTTTGCACAGATTAGGGTGAAGTTCTATCATACGTTTTTGTAATTGTACGGCAAACTCTACAGACCGGGTCGATTGAGTCGATGTTCCATCACGTCGAGTTTGTGAGCCACGTGTTCTAAATTGAATGGCGCCACGCAAGCTACGATCCAATATTGAATATCTTTCAAATTTGTAGCACCGACAAACTTAGCTTCAAATCTTGACTTGCGTACCATATACCTGCGTACGAAGTAATCATACGACAAAACTTTTATACTTTTTGCATACGCCACTTTGTACGCCAGCTCGTTTTTTAGGGTTTCAATTTTCGAAAATAACGAAAGTCATTTGAGAGAAATAGTGTGACGAACAAAAGTTACCGAAAATAGCGTGACGAGGGAATGTTACGAAATTTCGTTTTTAATTTCGGCTGTATTTTGGAAATCGCGTGTCATGTGCAAATCTTAAGATTTTTCGTTGGTTTTCCATCATGACATGTAGCTTAATCGTCCAACGTGTCACGATTTTTGTTTTCTGTATTTGCCAACCCACCTCCTCGAGGTGGGTTGACAGTTACAGAAAAAAAAAGAAAGCAAACTGCTCGCAGATGAACATCCGACGGCCAGTATTACCTCCAAGACATTCGGAGAGTATCGGCAAGATTCTCTGTAATGTTGTTTTTTGTATAAAAACAAAATAGGAGGTAGGATTTGGTACGGAGGGTCGCGGATTTCCGAAAATTACGCCACTTTTCGCCTGATGGAATGTCACCCTTAGTATTAATAATACTAATTAATTATTGACAGTATTGATTTATAAACGCTAATAACAATTCACGGTGTAGTGTACTGTAGTCTTTAGATTCCGAAGGTCTTTTGACAACTTAACGGCGGGCCAAATGGTTCGGCAACATCTACAAGTTTGTTCAGGTGCGGTCCGCAAGTCAGAATTCCCGAATCCAAGTCAACCTTGCACTACGGCCGCATCGAAACCGAACCGGATTGGGCACAATCAAACCGGGCTAAGGCAAGTACTGTAGTGTACAAGACTCACAAGGAAATGTGGCCGAAATTCCGGAAGTCGCGACCTTCCAATTGCTATACTGTATTGTACCGCTAGGAGCAAATGGCTGGCCGTAGAAGCCAACTATTCTCTTTAGAGATACGCGGGAAAATTATTTCACGCTAATTTCCAAAAATATAGTACACCGCGAATCGTAATTAAAGTAAATAACGCTAATTTGGTCGCCCTAACTTTTGACTCTATCACCTTAAATAGAGTGAATGATTCTAATTTTTTCATTATTCTATTTAATGTAAGGTTTAATTAGCTTAAAAAGTTATAATGTAGGTTCCTTTTTAATAGTGTGGAGTACGGACGATGTACGACCTGCAAATTTGTACTTTTTAAAATAAAAATGTACAAACAATGATAAAATGGAATCGCGCTCGCACGTGAAATCGCACTAAACAAAAAATCAATCACATCGAAAAAAAGTCGTTCGCATAACTCTCGTTCGTCGACAACATCGTCGTCAGTGTGAACATTAACTGACATTGAGCCCGACAAATAGTTATAACGTCATAATGACGTCAAAACTATACGGACTGACAGATTTTGTACATCTACGTAATTTAGTGTTCATAATTTCAACGATGATAATTATTGCCGACATAACCCAATATAGAGTACTTAAATAAAGTAGAGTAATTTTCCTCTGTGAAAATGTCATATCACATAAATTAGAGTTCATTACTCTAATTGTTTTTTTTTTTTTTACTCTAATTTTTTCATTACTCTAATTACGATTCGCGGTTTACAACACGAATCGTTATTAGTGTCAAAGTTTAAATAGTGTTGAAGGATATTTACCGTAATTGATGTTAATTAATAATTTGATAATTTTTTTAAATGTGTATTCTAATTTCGGCATTATGCTAATTTGGGAACAACAAAAATGGAATATTCGCCGTACGATTATAAACATTAAAATATGTATCCGTACAAAATATTAGAAATCGTACGCTGTCGTGAAATTTAAATATCTGTACATGTCTAGACTAGTTTGCGTGTTATACTAATCTCGTTTTTTTAGCGCACGCTCTTATGCGTGCGCGTATAATGTAATTCATTTTTTGTAAAATGTTCACTTGAAAAAGTACATTTATGTACGGTCTGACATCGACCGTACACCACACTATTTAGATATTAATGTACTTTCGTTCTTTACGCTATTTTGTACAAAACCTTAATTAACGTTAAGGAAAAATTAAAATCATGTATGATATTTGAGGAAAAAAATAAAAACTTTAAGAACCCAAATTAGTGACGTTGACTACAATAACGATGCGTGGTGTACAGTACACCTTGAATTGTTATTAGAGTATATTAATTATTAGCGTAAAGAAAAAAATAGCATCATTCATTTTAATTTAGTGCTAGGAGACGCGACAGATTATGGTCCACGTCCTTAAATAGTGTAATTTATTATATTTAAGGTATGAATGTCAAAATTTTGGGGTGTCGATACAGCGTAAATAAGGCTAATAACGATTCACGTTGTACTGTATTGAATCTTGCTACTTTTTGGCCCCGAAGGCGTCTTGATGGGGTCCATGTCACCTTCGGCCTCTTGTTTTCTCCGCGCGACCTTATGTTTAGGGTTTATTTGATTTGTTTTTGTTTTTTAAATATTTAAAAAACAAATAATAAATGACCCTAAACATATGAGCCCTATTCACATACCCGATCCCAAGAGGTGATGAAGGTTTCGAGGGGTCCCGCAGGTCCCGCAAATGTATGGAGGCTTGTTCGAAACCGATGCTGTACACCATTGATCGTTATTAGTGTTAAAGTTTTGTTCGCCACTTAAAATATATTTTCTCAGTACACACTTGTCCTATTTTAGATACAATGGTTGGGATTGAAAAGTAAGATTCTCACCTCTCGATTGGCGGTCTCAATTTGAAAGTCAGACAAGTGTGTGCGGAGAAAATATGTTTTATGTGGCAAAAAAAGCTTTAACACCAATAACGATCAGCGATGTAGTTATTGGCATCCTCTCATTACATTTTTGTTAGTAATGAGGTACAGAATGCCGGATTTCCGAAATGCGTCAAGATTAACCAAGTGGTCGTCTGCGCGATTAACAAGCCACCCAAAAAATGAAAACTAAAGAAAAATAAACAATATATGATGAGATTCGGGACAAAAAATACCAGGTGAATTTGAATGCAATGCAAAGAATACCACACTATATCCCAGTGGTGGGTTTATGCCGATACCCCTAAAGCATAAGCGTTGAGTGATTTATTCAACGTTTTAGCTTTTGATAAAACGTTTTTGAAAAGTCAGCATGAAAATTTTCGAGTAATGTACTTATTTAAGTGTATCTGACTATTTGGTCTCTTTTATTTCTTTAGCTATTTTTGTTGTTATCACTGTTTATTTTTCAGAACTGAACCAAAATTAAAGTTTGTCCGAAATTACGACTGGTTGAAACTTGCATTTTCTTGAAGCGAAATAGTTGGGGTTTGTACTAGGACTTTAGCCACTACAAGATCCAGTGCTGGCTTGGGTTCGTGGGAACCGCTGCATTACGGCACCAGACAATTGTTGCTGACGGCTCCACTCTTAATGGCCCAAACGACAAGCTAAACTCACTTAAATCTAAGTAGCTGACCCTGCATGAACAGACCTATTGTTTCTCCAATAGTTCCTCCGTGTTCTGAAGCACATGCCTCGGGAATTAGGTTCGTCATGGGCGGTAACATCCCGCATAGAATCTGGAATTCTGGACGTTTGATTCTGGACATTTTAGGTAGATTGCAGAATTATGGACCAATTATAAGAATCCACGAATAATCAGAAGCTACAAGACTGCACAGTACAGCACTGTACGTAGCAGCTGAACCTGCACCCATGTATCAAACTGAGAATTGTCCTTTGCTGAGACTTTCCAGTTCTTTTCCTGTGATTTTGGCTTTGTTGTTGTTTTGCGAGTCTTGGTTTTTCCCGGTTGTCCAGCATTTACACAGCTGATACAAATCTGTACGTTACAGATTCTGTAAAGATAATATATAATGCTCGCGTGTCAATAAAGTTTGACCAGCACGTGTAGGTTCGTCCTTCTATTGGGCGAACTCTCAAAATTGTACGTATTTTTGACCGACATTAAATGTATGAAAATCGTTTACCGCGAAGGATCTACGGGAGCTGCCCTTCTAGTTCTACAGTTTTACTGTGATGTATTATTGTTCCTTTTTTGATTTTTCGGCATGTTCTTGGGCGGCGTGCGCTAAATCATGACGTCCTCGGAACAGAATGTGGCGATTGCTTTTGTCTGAATGAAAATAATTGAAAATTTCACGGTTATTTTTTGAAAATTTTCGCCGACTCTTCAACACTCTTCTCACGTGCAGAAACGTGGCAGTGAGGTTCACTCCAGCCGCCCTTCTTCTGCTAATGTTGACCGTCGATATTTTACATCTGGACTCTGTGCGCCAGTGCCGCACCAATTTTCTGACAATTACTCTGCCGAAGGAGAGACCGCAAACTCGAACCCGCGTTCGCGGAGCAGCCTTATGCCGTCGATTAGATCGTACCTCACTGAGGCCGTTCGATGCATCTTTGTCCTAATTATCGAAGGTGGAACCTTGGTACGGTCCAACCATTGTCCGTGCTGAGAAAGGTCTGGGAACGGTTCGTAATTGCGCCTGGACAATAGTCGATTCTCTACTTAAGACTTTCGCCAGCAACACGATTTCAGTAGCAGCTCTAGCCGTTGCATCAATCAAGCTGGTGTCGCGAATCGTGTCTTACGTCTAAATCAATTTCCCCCCATGGAAGCATTGAAACAGATGGATGCCATCATGCTCAAGGACACAGCCACACGAGTAAACCAGAGAGCTAAGTAAAGGTGGATGAGAGAGGCCAAATTGGAACCTGAGGGCGGTGGTGAATTGAGTAGGCGTGTAATGTATAGTGGATAAATTAAATGTAGTGAATAGCCATGCCCCAAAATAGGTCCACCAGAAAAGAGGAAGTGCGCACGCGAATCAATTGAGGGAAGCGCCTTGAGAAGCTCAATTTTTATCGCGGCGAGAACCGGATCATAAATTGGTTCCTAGACACGGGCAACTGATTTCATAACAAGGGTGGAAAAAACGGGCATTTCTAGTCAGAAAGGAGTAGGAAGAGAACTTGCCGCATCGAAAAGGAACCGTTGGAAGTCGAACACCCTTTCCGAAACTCGAAGGACAATAGTGGCGAGAATAGGGGTGTCCCCGACCAACAAACTAGAAACAAGAGTGGAGGTAATAAGGCACCAACTTCCCGAATAGGCAGCAGGATCAACACGTGCAATAAAAAGTAAACTGTCCCTGATACAGAGACAGGAATGGATGCCTAAATGCTGGCCGAAGGCCTATTTCTTGTGATTTTTCTCACCTTTGCTTAAGGATTTTTTTCATGCAATTTTGTGCATTTCTTAACAATAAAATAGACCGTCGGACTTGGTTAGATATCCACCCGCTTATAATTCTTGTGCTAAAAAGAAAAACTATATATATATTACATTTACTCAGTATCTTGTCTACTCTGTCGCCTTAGTTATCTTGGCTCGACTTTGCAATTCTAGAAGCAAATTGAAACCGGCCAAGGTTCATGTCGATTAAAAAAAATGGCCAGTTTTGGATAACAAAAAACTAATATTACAGTTAATATTACTATTATTATTGCTGTCGTAGCTATTATTGTTATTTTGTGGTTAGACGCCACCTGTACTCTTAGTCTGTTCGAGTTGTAAGACCTTTTCTTCCAAAAACGCACATTTGGATTACTAATCCATATAAAGGAAATTATTCGAGACAAGTTCCAACCACTTACTGAAGTAAACTATGAAAAAGATAAATTGTATGATAAACGTTATTTTATGTTCAAGGGCCAAAAATGACCGGCACCAAATTTGTGTTCTTGCAATAAAAAGCCCCACGACCTAACAAAGTCTGAAAGACGTCCACGAGGCATTATCAAAGACGCAAAGAGATGAGACAAACGTTGGGGTGGCTAGGGAAGTGTGAGTAAGGTAAAAGGGGTGGTGGGGGAAACGCGTATTCAATAAAGCAAAAGTTACTTGGAGATCGGGAGGGTTAAGAAGGTCGTCGACATAGAACAAATCTGTTTGAAGATCACCATAAAGAGCTTAGGTCATGAAAGTATCCTAACCAAGAGGCCAACCCAACACACGAATGTTGTCGGAGGGCAGGAGGAGTTTGAGAAGAAAGAGGGGGAGTAAAGAAATGTGGAATATCTTGAGGGCACCAAATAACACACTTTAAGGGTTGGACAAAAAGGTTGAGTAAGACCAAACGATTCTTGAAAAATTTTATATGTCGGCACGACCTAAGGTCTCATAACATGGGTATCATCTATAACCAAATGAAAAGGTAATAAGGGAAAGCGGTAACGGAAGACGGAGGGCTTAGCTATGTGCATGGCTAAACAAAGGTCCTTCAAGAGGGTCCATTGACAAGAGCCGATCGTTGAGGAGAGAGGACACCGTCAGTTGAGAAAGAGAGGTTGCTGGTTAGAGAATAAATAGTTCGCACAATTAAATGGACAATTGAAGGGGCAACTATAAGCTCCGAAAAAATGATGTTTCAATCCACCGTAGTGAAGACGTTGGAAACGTCGACTTGAAGGACCAACCAATCAGATGGACATCAACAAAGCTCGATCCCGGTGGACCACGGTCTAACAACCTCCACGAGTGGCAACTCTAAACTGACGAGGGGAAAAATAATCATAATAGTCGGGTTAGAGTTGGACACCAATGACAAGAGCTACACCATGAATTCTTATTAGCCTTATGTACTCTATATCGGCACCCCTAAATTTTGACATTGATACCTGAAATACAATGAATAAATCTAGTTTTTCCTTGACGATAACTACGGTTTTTGTAAATTAGCGTTAACTGTCATACCGTACTTATTTCATAAATAGTATGGTGTACGATAGGTGTTTGTTTGTACAACATTGTACTTCGTTACCGAAAATCGTACAAAAATGGTAGTTAATTTATATCAGTTGCATACATAATTGCGCTTAGAATAAACGTGGAGTCGAGTTTGCGACAAACTTGTTCGCAAACCCAAACTAAAATTATGAATTAATTATAGTAAAGGGACGGGATGTTGTACGGATTGTCAGATTTTGTACTTCTACCTATTTTACTGTTTATATAATGACGGCAGATCCGATGTACCTAAATCAGCGTTATGGAGAAATTACAATTAAACATTTTTTTATTATTTTGCACAGATTAGGGTGAAGTTCTATCATACGTTTTTGTAATTGTACGGCAAACTCTACAGACCGGGTCGATTGAGTCGATGTTCCATCACGTCGAGTTTGTGAGCCACGTGTTCTAAATTGAATGGCGCCACGCAAGCTACGATCCAATATTGAATATCTTTCAAATTTGTAGCACCGACAAACTTAGCTTCAAATCTTGACTTGCGTACCATATACCTGCGTACGAAGTAATCATACGACAAAACTTTTATACTTTTTGCATACGCCACTTTGTACGCCAGCTCGTTTTTTAGGGTTTCAATTTTCGAAAATAACGAAAGTCATTTGAGAGAAATAGTGTGACGAACAAAAGTTACCGAAAATAGCGTGACGAGGGAATGTTACGAAATTTCGTTTTTAATTTCGGCTGTATTTTGGAAATCGCGTGTCATGTGCAAATCTTAAGATTTTTCGTTGGTTTTCCATCATGACATGTAGCTTAATCGTCCAACGTGTCACGATTTTTGTTTTCTGTATTTGCCAACCCACCTCCTCGAGGTGGGTTGACAGTTACAGAAAAAAAAAGAAAGCAAACTGCTCGCAGATGAACATCCGACGGCCAGTATTACCTCCAAGACATTCGGAGAGTATCGGCAAGATTCTCTGTAATGTTGTTTTTTGTATAAAAACAAAATAGGAGGTAGGATTTGGTACGGAGGGTCGCGGATTTCCGAAAATTACGCCACTTTTCGCCTGATGGAATGTCACCCTTAGTATTAATAATACTAATTAATTATTGACAGTATTGATTTATAAACGCTAATAACAATTCACGGTGTAGTGTACTGTAGTCTTTAGATTCCGAAGGTCTTTTGACAACTTAACGGCGGGCCAAATGGTTCGGCAACATCTACAAGTTTGTTCAGGTGCGGTCCGCAAGTCAGAATTCCCGAATCCAAGTCAACCTTGCACTACGGCCGCATCGAAACCGAACCGGATTGGGCACAATCAAACCGGGCTAAGGCAAGTACTGTAGTGTACAAGACTCACAAGGAAATGTGGCCGAAATTCCGGAAGTCGCGACCTTCCAATTGCTATACTGTATTGTACCGCTAGGAGCAAATGGCTGGCCGTAGAAGCCAACTATTCTCTTTAGAGATACGCGGGAAAATTATTTCACGCTAATTTCCAAAAATATAGTACACCGCGAATCGTAATTAAAGTAAATAACGCTAATTTGGTCGCCCTAACTTTTGACTCTATCACCTTAAATAGAGTGAATGATTCTAATTTTTTCATTATTCTATTTAATGTAAGGTTTAATTAGCTTAAAAAGTTATAATGTAGGTTCCTTTTTAATAGTGTGGAGTACGGACGATGTACGACCTGCAAATTTGTACTTTTTAAAATAAAAATGTACAAACAATGATAAAATGGAATCGCGCTCGCACGTGAAATCGCACTAAACAAAAAATCAATCACATCGAAAAAAAGTCGTTCGCATAACTCTCGTTCGTCGACAACATCGTCGTCAGTGTGAACATTAACTGACATTGAGCCCGACAAATAGTTATAACGTCATAATGACGTCAAAACTATACGGACTGACAGATTTTGTACATCTACGTAATTTAGTGTTCATAATTTCAACGATGATAATTATTGCCGACATAACCCAATATAGAGTACTTAAATAAAGTAGAGTAATTTTCCTCTGTGAAAATGTCATATCACATAAATTAGAGTTCATTACTCTAATTGTTTTTTTTTTTTTACTCTAATTTTTTCATTACTCTAATTACGATTCGCGGTTTACAACACGAATCGTTATTAGTGTCAAAGTTTAAATAGTGTTGAAGGATATTTACCGTAATTGATGTTAATTAATAATTTGATAATTTTTTTAAATGTGTATTCTAATTTCGGCATTATGCTAATTTGGGAACAACAAAAATGGAATATTCGCCGTACGATTATAAACATTAAAATATGTATCCGTACAAAATATTAGAAATCGTACGCTGTCGTGAAATTTAAATATCTGTACATGTCTAGACTAGTTTGCGTGTTATACTAATCTCGTTTTTTTAGCGCACGCTCTTATGCGTGCGCGTATAATGTAATTCATTTTTTGTAAAATGTTCACTTGAAAAAGTACATTTATGTACGGTCTGACATCGACCGTACACCACACTATTTAGATATTAATGTACTTTCGTTCTTTACGCTATTTTGTACAAAACCTTAATTAACGTTAAGGAAAAATTAAAATCATGTATGATATTTGAGGAAAAAAATAAAAACTTTAAGAACCCAAATTAGTGACGTTGACTACAATAACGATGCGTGGTGTACAGTACACCTTGAATTGTTATTAGAGTATATTAATTATTAGCGTAAAGAAAAAAATAGCATCATTCATTTTAATTTAGTGCTAGGAGACGCGACAGATTATGGTCCACGTCCTTAAATAGTGTAATTTATTATATTTAAGGTATGAATGTCAAAATTTTGGGGTGTCGATACAGCGTAAATAAGGCTAATAACGATTCACGTTGTACTGTATTGAATCTTGCTACTTTTTGGCCCCGAAGGCGTCTTGATGGGGTCCATGTCACCTTCGGCCTCTTGTTTTCTCCGCGCGACCTTATGTTTAGGGTTTATTTGATTTGTTTTTGTTTTTTAAATATTTAAAAAACAAATAATAAATGACCCTAAACATATGAGCCCTATTCACATACCCGATCCCAAGAGGTGATGAAGGTTTCGAGGGGTCCCGCAGGTCCCGCAAATGTATGGAGGCTTGTTCGAAACCGATGCTGTACACCATTGATCGTTATTAGTGTTAAAGTTTTGTTCGCCACTTAAAATATATTTTCTCAGTACACACTTGTCCTATTTTAGATACAATGGTTGGGATTGAAAAGTAAGATTCTCACCTCTCGATTGGCGGTCTCAATTTGAAAGTCAGACAAGTGTGTGCGGAGAAAATATGTTTTATGTGGCAAAAAAAGCTTTAACACCAATAACGATCAGCGATGTAGTTATTGGCATCCTCTCATTACATTTTTGTTAGTAATGAGGTACAGAATGCCGGATTTCCGAAATGCGTCAAGATTAACCAAGTGGTCGTCTGCGCGATTAACAAGCCACCCAAAAAATGAAAACTAAAGAAAAATAAACAATATATGATGAGATTCGGGACAAAAAATACCAGGTGAATTTGAATGCAATGCAAAGAATACCACACTATATCCCAGTGGTGGGTTTATGCCGATACCCCTAAAGCATAAGCGTTGAGTGATTTATTCAACGTTTTAGCTTTTGATAAAACGTTTTTGAAAAGTCAGCATGAAAATTTTCGAGTAATGTACTTATTTAAGTGTATCTGACTATTTGGTCTCTTTTATTTCTTTAGCTATTTTTGTTGTTATCACTGTTTATTTTTCAGAACTGAACCAAAATTAAAGTTTGTCCGAAATTACGACTGGTTGAAACTTGCATTTTCTTGAAGCGAAATAGTTGGGGTTTGTACTAGGACTTTAGCCACTACAAGATCCAGTGCTGGCTTGGGTTCGTGGGAACCGCTGCATTACGGCACCAGACAATTGTTGCTGACGGCTCCACTCTTAATGGCCCAAACGACAAGCTAAACTCACTTAAATCTAAGTAGCTGACCCTGCATGAACAGACCTATTGTTTCTCCAATAGTTCCTCCGTGTTCTGAAGCACATGCCTCGGGAATTAGGTTCGTCATGGGCGGTAACATCCCGCATAGAATCTGGAATTCTGGACGTTTGATTCTGGACATTTTAGGTAGATTGCAGAATTATGGACCAATTATAAGAATCCACGAATAATCAGAAGCTACAAGACTGCACAGTACAGCACTGTACGTAGCAGCTGAACCTGCACCCATGTATCAAACTGAGAATTGTCCTTTGCTGAGACTTTCCAGTTCTTTTCCTGTGATTTTGGCTTTGTTGTTGTTTTGCGAGTCTTGGTTTTTCCCGGTTGTCCAGCATTTACACAGCTGATACAAATCTGTACGTTACAGATTCTGTAAAGATAATATATAATGCTCGCGTGTCAATAAAGTTTGACCAGCACGTGTAGGTTCGTCCTTCTATTGGGCGAACTCTCAAAATTGTACGTATTTTTGACCGACATTAAATGTATGAAAATCGTTTACCGCGAAGGATCTACGGGAGCTGCCCTTCTAGTTCTACAGTTTTACTGTGATGTATTATTGTTCCTTTTTTGATTTTTCGGCATGTTCTTGGGCGGCGTGCGCTAAATCATGACGTCCTCGGAACAGAATGTGGCGATTGCTTTTGTCTGAATGAAAATAATTGAAAATTTCACGGTTATTTTTTGAAAATTTTCGCCGACTCTTCAACACTCTTCTCACGTGCAGAAACGTGGCAGTGAGGTTCACTCCAGCCGCCCTTCTTCTGCTAATGTTGACCGTCGATATTTTACATCTGGACTCTGTGCGCCAGTGCCGCACCAATTTTCTGACAATTACTCTGCCGAAGGAGAGACCGCAAACTCGAACCCGCGTTCGCGGAGCAGCCTTATGCCGTCGATTAGATCGTACCTCACTGAGGCCGTTCGATGCATCTTTGTCCTAATTATCGAAGGTGGAACCTTGGTACGGTCCAACCATTGTCCGTGCTGAGAAAGGTCTGGGAACGGTTCGTAATTGCGCCTGGACAATAGTCGATTCTCTACTTAAGACTTTCGCCAGCAACACGATTTCAGTAGCAGCTCTAGCCGTTGCATCAATCAAGCTTTCCTACTCTGGCATATGCGATTGTCCAGCAGGAATATATACCAAAGGTGCAGCATTTAACTGAAGTAGTAGCAGGAGGTCCGCAGGGGGGCTGGGTTTGCAGACTGACGCTGCCATGGCGCAAATGCAGTCCCTATTAGTGGCTGCTATTGCTGTTGTTCTTTTAAGTTTAGTTCCTGCTTTAGTCAACCATGTAGAAGCGAAGTTCGGATTTTCTGGCATGGGAGCAGATGTATTTGCTGATAAGAGGTCTTCTCTAATACCTGAAAGGCGATCTGTATTCCAAGGGGAAGGCCTTATTTCTCGTTTAATAGCCGGTGATCCTTGTTTCAACGGAGCTGAATATGACTCTCAGGGGAAGCCCTGCTCGTCATCAGGAGTGCCCAGACTATCTGGAACTTTCCGAGTCGGCAAACACCCTCCTGGCGTCGGCCATCATCCTCCGGGACAAGGCCGCCATTATCGTCTGAAGCGCGATCCTCCTGGTGATGATAACAGTGCAGATCTTCCCGATGACTTCGACCAGGTTGTCGGGAACCATCCGCCTGGAGTTGGTCATCACCCTCCCGGTGTCGGACATCACCCTCCTGGAGTCGGACATCACCCTCCTGGTGTCGGGCATCACCCTCCTGGAGTCGGGCATCACCCTCCTGGAGTCGGGCATCACCCTCCTGGAGTCGGGCATCACCCTCCTGGAGTCGGGCATCACCCTCCTGGAGTCGGGCATCATCCACCTCGTGTGGGGAAGAGTCCACCTCCTTCCAAAGACTCTCCTCCTAGCAAGAGCCCTCCTAGCAAGAGCCCTCCTAGCAAGAGCCCTCCTAGCAAGAGCCCTCCTAGCAAGAGCCCTCCTAGCAAGAGCCCTCCTAGCAAGAGCCCTCCTAGCAAGAGTCCCCCTAGCAAGAGTCCTCCTAGCAAGACCCCTCCAAGCAAGACCCCTCCTGGCTCCGAAAATCAAGGCGGTGGACGGCGACATCCACCTGGTGTCGGAGGGCATCCACCTGGTGTTGGAAGGCATCCACCTGGTGTTGGAAAGCATCCACCTGGTGTCGGACGTCACCCCCCTGGTGTTGGACGCCATCCCCCCGGTATCGGAAAGCGTTGCCACAAGAATAAAACACGTTGCCTCGATCCTAAATTTAACCCGAGGATTCTCATTGATCCAACAGCGACCACCTGTTGCAGGTATGGTTTTATTAACTATTGGAAGTCTGACATTTTGTGTCATTTCTGCTTGTCTGCCGTCAGATCTGCTCCCGTTCTTAAGATCCTTGTGCGAACATTTGTGACTTTTTGCAGAATGGAGGTTGTGATGTACCTGACAAGCTTCTTGAAATCTTGCAGTAAATCATGTCTGAGTATCATTAACGACTGGAGAGCCTGCGGAGGTTGTGGGAGATCTTGTGGTACTAGTACGGATGGTATTGCCCATGGCTGCTGCGAGGGTCAATGCGTGGATCTCAATGATAGGAACACTTGTGGAGGATGTTTTCCATGTCCGCCCGGCCAGATCTGTATTGATGGCACATGTACTCCCAACTACGGGCAGTAGAAACGGTGCGTTTAAGCTGCTTTTTTCATGTTGTTTTTTATATCTAATCTTGTGTGTTTCTCTTATTGCAAAAGTTTTGTAAAGTGTTTTTGGGGAGCTTTGCCAGTCACTTCCGTTTCATTGATTTTGTTTTTTGACTCGGTTATTTTCTAATTGCTTCAGGTATTTATAATTCAAGACATCTCAATCAAATAAAGGCTGTTTTACTGTACTACTTCCACCGTCCTCGGCCATATTTGTACTGATGCTGATCGCTTCCAGAAGTATTTTAGCCTTGTCCTATTCATCCGAAGGAATCATCTGTCGATAGTTTTCTTTTTAGAAATTATCATAAATAAATTCAGCTGAAAGACCATGCCATTCTCTAGCTTATGCTAAAAGGGTTTAATCTCAATAAGTCGCAGCTGATTGATCCTCATAAGGCTGACTGCCATAAACGTCAAAATAAAATTTGGGTACAGATATTGCTAAGCATGTCTGACTCTGCCGTTCATTGTTAATGGCAACTATAGCTGGCTGTCCAAATGAGACTAATGTAATTACTTTCAATCCAGGTTTAATGTCTAGGGATGCACTACTAGTTGAACATCGTGTTTACTTTTGCTTTATTAGAGCTATAAATTGTGTTAACAATGTAGAGATGAGTTTTAGCCAGTTGTTAATGTGTGAGTCAGGTAGATCTAGAAATTAGGAAATGGTTATATTTTTAGCAGACTGTTTTGAATGACACCGTTTTTATGACGGTTTCTAAGTCATTTTTAATCATCTCCAATTTTGTCTCTTAGATTGAGTGCAGACTTTTGTCCAACCATACGATTTCACTTTGGCAGAGGCCTCAATCGATTGTTGTTATATATGTGCCTCATTATCTTTCCCTCTGAATGTACATGTTCCAGCATTCCAACTCCCTTCTCGTTATGGTTGGTCTTAAATGTTTACAGTAGTCGAATGTCTTAAGGCAAACTTTGTTCGTTTGAACTGATGTTCCCGTCTTCAAGCAATGTTCAGTTTGTTAATGTACAAGGTAACCTTTGCAATAGTCTTGGAATAAATCTGGGTTTTTTCTATTATGAATTTGGGATATGATGTGTATATCAGACTCGCATCATGATCTCCTGTGCAACTGTCAACACAACAGGTGATTGCCGAGGATGTCTGATGATTTAACTCTTGCAGTTTTGACTGTACTCAGATCTTTTGTTCCATACTCTGGTTTACAAAACTCTGGTTGTAACTGTGAAGGCATTGGTTTTCATCATGTCCGAAATTAATGTTATTGAGGTTGTGAACTTTTTATTCTAGCCTCTTCATCATGTCTGAATCTAATGTTATTAAGGTTGTGAACTTTTTATTCTAGTCTCCTGTAGAATCTATCAAGTGGAATCAAGTCGGTAGTTGGGAGGTTGTTCTACCCCGCCCATCTTTTTTAGAGTATTAAAAGCAAATTAGTTACTGTCTTGTGTTGGCGGATAATCACCAAATAGTTGTAACAACACTGTTCCAAGTAGTGTCCTACAATCGGCAATGCCTCTCGTATGTTTTCTGTACTCTGATTTCGCTTAACACTATTGTCGTAACTCCGGTGGGTAGTCTACTGGTTATCAAATGAAGCGAAAGAGAGTTAATATGAAGGAATGCGACCTTCTGGTGTCATGCAGCACATGCTACATGGAGTGAAGGAAGAAATTTGATTGGTGAAGGTAAATATCGTATTGAAAAATGTACACCGTGAATCGCTATATTGGTTAAGAAATTATTAGTGTGCTAATACAAGTAGTGATTAACTCTTATTTAGGTTGAAGGGGGTGCCAAGAAAAATTAGCTCTAATTGCATAACTCGAACTTGGGTACATTTTCCCACTGTCTAGCCTGTGTTCACATTGAACATGTGAGAACAGGTTCGCATGATTTTCAGCCGTCTTTGACACTCGGAATGAACTCTGAGTGTGCTTTTTCGTGTCGACGTACTCGCTTTTGCGTGTCGACGCCTTTATTTCACTCTTTCTGTACAATTGTACCAAATTTTGAGCAATTTTTGTACGGACTGACACATTTCGAACAGTACACTTTAAAAATGGTCTAAATCAGAGTTATTAGTTCTAATACGCAAGTACCTATATCTCTATACAAATTATAGACCTTTGGTGGTCTGTCTGAAAACCTTCAAATAGGCGTTGGTTGTCTGTTCCGCATGTTGTCCGTCTACACGCCTGTATGGAAACGTCTGCATGACAAGACACAGTCCATGCTTGTGTAACGGGCACCAATCGGGAAAGGTACCGTGGCATCTCTTTCTGATTGGTGTATGTTAACAGCCAATCCAGCGCATTGGTAAGCGGACGGCCAAGGAGAGAGGTACCGTGGCATCGCTTCCTCATTGGTGTATGTCATGTTAATTATAGATGTTTGGTCGCGGTCGTCGGCGGACGGTCAACGAGAAAGGTACAGTGGCATCGCTCCCTCATTGGTGTATATTAACCGGCCAACGAGAAAGGTAATGTGGCATCGCTTCTTGATTGGTGTATGTCATGTTAACAGCCACAAATCATAGACGTTGGGTCGCGTTCGTCAGCGGACGCCCAACGAGAAAGGTACTGTGGCATCGCTTCCTCATTGATGTATGTCATGTTAACAGCCACAATATAGACGTTTGGTCGCGTTCGTCAGCGGACTGCCAACGAGAAAGGTACCGTGGCATCGTTTCCTCATTGGTGTATGTTAACCGGCCAACGAGAAAGGTACTGTGGCATCGCTTCCTGATTGGTGTATGTCATGTTAACAACCACAAATTATAGACGCTGGGTTGCGTTCGTCAGCGGACGGCCAACGAGAAAGGTAACAAAACATATTTTCCTGATTGGTGTATGTTAACAGCTAATCCAACGCGTTCGTTAGCTGACGGCCAACAAGAAAGGTACCGTAAAAAAAAGTGGTGCAAAGTGTGTAGATGTCTTGTTTTAAAGTTGGCCGTGTTCGTGAAAGTGGCGCAAATTATGTACATAAAACAGGACACGGTCCACGGGCATGTGTCTTGCATGAGAGACAAGCAAGAGCGAACATGCATTACAACCAGCAAAGACATGCGGACAAACATATATTCGAACGAAAATGAATAGGGATGAACATGGATTAGCAAAAATATATACACCATGTGAAAGAATAAGCGTGACTATGACAAGAAAAAAGGGAAGAATACTCCCCTAGAGTGATATGGACCCAATAATTCCCCCCCCCTAGCTCCTTAGCCTGCAAAGGAGCTGGCCAACACAACCGAGAGCATGGGAAAGCCATGGCGTCAGCAACGGTCACCCGGGTTGAAAGTTAATGGAGGAGCGAGGCACTCCATGTGGAACCTCTGATCACCGCTTGTCCACGTATACACCCTCTGCAAACTCAACATCCCGTTAGTATCGATGTCCACCACACGGAGAATGTGTGGAGAGACATAGTGTCAAAATTATCCAAAGGATGACGCGAGTCGAGGAGAAAATCGGGCTCACTGAAAATATCCGGCAATGATAGGCTGTCTAGTAGGGCCTTTTTCTGCGAAAAGGGAGATGACAATTTCACCCCCAATGTTGGTACCAGAGAATGCCGAAAGAGCTGAAGCCAAATGTGCCATAGTGGGCAACGATTTGCGGGCAAAGATAAGAGGAAGGCAAATTTTGCGTCACGGAAAGTTAACAGGGGCGGTAGGAGAAGGTTTGATCGTGCATATCTACTCCTCCACCGATTCGAAAGATAACATCCTGTCCAACTAAGCATTCGAAGTCGTTACATATTGTGACCAATGCTTAGACAAAAACTTCCACGGCCTCACCCTCGGTTCCGTTTTGAAACCGAAAGACGAGCGGGTCCTTGGTGATTCCAAGCACCGGCTCCGTGGTACCGGCTGAAGTGAGGAGTCGTGTAGGCGTGGCTTGAAGCTTGTTTGGGGGTCAGACCAAGCTTGGGCGCAAATCCGGATTCGAAGATCATGGGTTTGGCTCCGGTGTCCATGAGAGGGAGAGAAGGAGCGACACCATTGACAGTGAATGAATTTTGAGAGTTGTCCATGAAACTAATATGAGGGTCTAGGTTACGGCGTTCATCCGCGGTAAGCTGCTAAATAACCGAAAGACTGCGGTTCAATTGCAAAGCCCTCAATGCGCCAGCTGCGGCGAACTCGTCAACAAGAGGAGAGGCTTTCGGAACCTCATCATTAAGGGAAGAGGCTTTGGGAATGTCCCTTATCATGGCCGAAAGAATGCTTAGCCGTTCTTTGACTCGACGCGCCTCATGTATGGTGCTATCAAGAATGGTTAATGCTTCAACCGCAATGGAGGAAGTCGTTTATGGTAGGGAAGAGATACATTCTTTTCCGAACGAAAGTGGAATTCTGGAATTATGTAATTTGCCTTCCCGATTGTGATCAGGCGAGCCCTTATCAAAAGTAGCTGCCCATTGTTGGATGGTGGAATCCCGGAGGATTCGACCGGCCAACGATGGCATGTGAACGACTATCCTTGCCATTCCCATAAATTGTGGTTTCATATCGGCCATGAAGGCAGCATATTGCTCCTTCATAATGGCGGCCATCATGGCTTGCAACTCGACCTTTTCCCTCCCTCGCCGAGAGATCTTAGGTGTTGTCGCCTCTTTCTCGGTGTCCTTAGGAGGAGTAACCGACTTTGCCAAACGGGTTGGAATTTCCCCGTTTTGAATTTGAGTTTGATACGAGAAATTGGGGTCTTTAATATGGCAACGGTGGACGTAATGTCCCTTCTGCTGGTAATGGGTGCATGTGGCGACTTATCTGGGCACATGCGGGCATCGTGTTCGTGTTTCCACATCGGAAACACAATCGGTCTCCGGTATTAATTGGCGGGTTTCCCATGGCTGACGTCTTTGGAGGCCTATTATGAGGCCATGGGTTCCTCGGAGGTGGTGGAGATTGGTCAAATTTTTCTCCTTGAGATTCGGGTTTTTCGTGGGTATCCCATCACGAGGCTTGCATTTCATACTTGACCGCGTATTATGCCGCTTGCTCAAATGTAAATTTGAGTCCGTATGTTTGATTGAGGTGATTCTGAATAAGTATTTTCAATTGAGGAGGAAACTGTCCCACAAATTTTTGGACAGCTTCCGCATTGGACATGAGGTCCGGCAACGCTTCTCGAAGTGTTTCCATTCGAGCTCGTAAAGCGGGGGCAGTCTCACCCAGTTGATCTGCATTTTGCATCCTGTATTTTTCTTGGAGGAGATCAAACATGACCGATACCGGGTCATGTAAAAGAATTAATCCTCCTGATCTAGCTGAAATCACCGCACGGGCAGCCACAGCATACTGATGAAGAATCTCAGGGATGGCTGGATATAGCTCATCCCTATTAATGTCCAATACTGCCGGAACGGCCGCATGGTAGGGAATTTTTACCAGGCTGGGAATGGCTGGGAGTCCCGCGAAGGGTGGAGAGTGCTCTGTCATTTGACAAATACTCTCATACTTTCGTGTGTATAAGGTGAGAGCCGAACCCCGAAGGTATCGGCCGAGGAGAGAGAAAGCGACCCTAAGGTCAAACCGGTCTTGATATCGAAAGGCTAAGTCCTTCATTTCTGTGTCATAAAGTATGCGGAAAAGAGAGAAGGACATGGTGACCTTCAAACCCGAGAAGCAAAATTGCATCCTCCCCATGCCCCCCTTTGAAGAGGAAGCCATGTCGTCAAAGGAAGAATGCACGAGCGGTTCCCAATTTGAACCAGTTGAGAATCAAAAAGAGAAAGGATTAAAAAAGATATCCTCTTCAAATTCGTCTTCGGTCCCCTCTAGGTGGGACCTAGATGAAACTGAGGATAGTGATGAGACAATGATCAATACTGACCGAACTGACGGAGACCTAAGATCCGCAACCGAATCGGATGCGGTTGTGGTCTCTAGGAAATGATAAGAATCTAGCTGCGGTGGACGGAGAGATGTCCCGCCGCGGGTAGATCCGGATTGGTAACGTAAATTGTCCCAATCCGTGGGCATGAAAAGAGGGGAAAAACCCTAAGTGACAACGGTTTGGATTTTGGCACGGCCTATGGAGGTGTAGGAGATGCCAGACAAAACCAAACTGATCAAACCTTACTCAAGCAATCTCTAACAAGACCCGGTGGTCAGATTTAATCAAGAAACGTATTACCAAAACCTCTACCTTGCAGACAGTTGGGCGAGTCAAGAATATTAAGCCACGAGCTAGCCACTAGGCTTCGCGTCTTCCACGTATTCTCTACAAGAGTTATCTATAATAGGCACCAAAGCAAGAAAAGAATTCCAACCAAAACCAAAGAAAAATCAGTTTTGACCGGCAAGCCACTCTTTCCTCCACCAATGCAACACAAGCAAACCCCAAACCAAACACTCAAACCGTTCAGCTGCCCGTAGACGGCGCATCCGGATCCGGATGCCTTCCCACTCGACCTCCAATCCACTATTTCGCAAAAGACACAAGTTTGGAGGGAAACCTTCAGGACTTCGCTCAAGGCCGCGTGGATTAAAGAATGTGGGCATAAAAATAAGATGGTATACAAGTGTACGGACTAGCTTCTATCCCTAGCTAGCCAACAGCAAAAGAAACGTGAGCAATCGGTAGAGGGAGAGTAAGAAAGGAGCTCAGCCGCCAAGAGAAAATTCTTGTCCAAAAGCTAAAATCTCTAAGTCTGAAAATTAGCCAAAGTAGAAGCTAAGCTACGCCTACCCCTACGTAACCTAAGTCTAGGCTAGTCTACATGGACGAAGCTACTTAGAATGTTGACCTATAGGCGGCCGACATTGTCTGCCGTACATTCCGCATTATCCAAAGTCCAAGGGTAAAAACCCTCCCTTTCTACATGTATGCGGGAACCTACATGGGTTCACGACTTAAATATGTACTCAAAATTGAAGCGCCACCAAACGCTCCCCGGTACATGTGATTGGTACGTCGGGAAAGTCCAATTGAAGTAAAAGTACAAGCGAAAATAAAGGTACAAATGAAATATCGCGTAGGTTCGTCATCTCGTTTCGTACAACTTCCAAACGATATCCGTGCACGTCCTCCAAATTGCGTAACTAAGAAATGAAACAAAACAAATCGCACCCAATTAGTACATATTCCATTAGATGCGTGCGCGAATCGCGCACACGCCTAATATAAGTGAACCGGCGATACATAACGATACAAAAAAAACGTGTGTGCATGAAATTGTGCGTGCGTGCCAAAATCGTGCGCTCGTGCCAAAATCGTGCGTGCGTGCAACCGATACCATGCGTGCCAGCAAGCGATACGATAAGGCATGACACATGATAAAACAAGACACGGTCCATGCCCGTGTAATAGGCATTGATATACTACACCGCCAATCGCTATTAGCGTTGTGTACGCTAATCCCGTCCCGCTTTTTTTTGTTTTTATTCTCAAATAGAATTATCCACACTATTTAAAAAAAGCCCTAATTCCTAAATAGAGTAATCGATTTCTTCCAAAATTTCCAAATTCCCAATTAGCGTACACCACGCTAAATAATAGTATACGCTAATCAAACCTACACGCTAATAGCGATTGGCGGTGTAGTTAACGTAAAAAAATCAATTGGAGTGGTTAATTATATTTTAGTTTCGAGGATCAAAATTTGTGGGCGCCGAATTAGCGTTATTAACGTTGATAGCAATTCACGGTGTATTGAAAAAAAATTCTATCTGGATGAATTCTCCATGAATGCAAATCGCTCTTGAGCTGTTTGTGACATTTGGTTTTGGATCGACTCGGCCACTGGCTTCCTTTGTGTTCTATCTGCTTTGTCTTCTGCCAATCATTGCCTTTTTGTCCTTTCTGCTTTGCTTTTCGCCAACCATTGCTTCTTTTGTGAACCGCGCCCTGCGCTTCCCTCTCCCAAGATATTTGGATCTCGCACTGACCACGTGGTTGGATTCGAAAAACCTGGATTAGTTCGATTCAATTGGTTTCATCCTAAAGCGGACTGAATGCCGCACCGTGCATCGCTTTTCACTTTTATTGTTTTTTTAGCCACTTAAAACAACTTTTCTAAGTGCACGCATGTCCCTTTTTTGATTGGAGACCGCTAATTGGAAGGTGAGAATCTTGCCTTCCAACCGCAACAGTTAGATTAACAACCCGGAACGTTTACACGGAGAAATGATGTTTTAAGTGGCAAGAAATAGTAAAACTACATATCGATACAAGGTGTACTTACCCCATAAGATCAATCTTTATCGCAAAACTTGTGATGAAAAAACCATCTAGGTACAGAGGGGGTGAATATATATATTTAAAGACTAAAAAGAGTCGAGAGAAAATAGGCAACCAAGGAGATTAGACAAACAAGACAACGCTATCTTAAACAAGTATTCACCAACGGTAATTGAAACTACCAAAAATGACTAGCCACAAAGAGAAGAAATCTATAACACATGACTACTCACAAACCTAAAAATCTGTGGTCCGGGACCGCAAATATCGTGGATGTGGAGCGCATCCCCATATGGAAGATCTAGAGAGAACGGCCCCCCCCCCCCCCCCCCCCCCCCCATTCCTCGGAGGAGAGTTGCGTAACTCACTCAAGGGCATGCCACGCATGGCGATGCTAGAAAGTACCTACAAGGCGGGTGAAGGACTCCCCGGACCTCTGAATGCAAATGTTTCACTTACAATTTCGGAGGAAATCACTGAAAGACTTGTCCAATTTCCAAGTACTTTCGCTGCAAATGAGACAAACTGGTTTGCCGAGTTTCGGTGAGTGTCATTTGGTTCTTTGGGAGGCCCCACGCTTGTGGAGAAGGAAGTCAATGCGAGGGCTCCAAACACTTCTAGACTGAGGGCAATGAGTGAATGTATGAGAAACCTGTCGTTTCTCCAGAAGGTCAACTCCCTAGATTTCGAGAAGATCAGGACCAAGAAACGGTTAAGCTGCCTCTCCATTGCAGCGGAGAGCAATTCGTTTCACGGTCGTATGCAATTATTGCCCGAAGCTGTTAGGGACAAGGAGTGGAATTATGTGCGCGAAGATGCTACGGATGATTTTGTCCAATGGGGGTACAGATATCTGGTTTTAGGCGTTGCTTTGGCTGAGTTCCTCCATACTTGTGATTGGCGCTCATTTGAGAAGAGGGTGAGATCTCGCCCTTTTGTCCTCACGGCATTCACTTGTGGCTTTGCCGCATATGCAGCTTCCGTCTACGACTGCGGCCATGGATTGTCGCCATATTCCATACCAGCTTGCTCTACCAGGCATGGATATGGAGCAGGACGCTCTTGTACGGAGTTTAGATATGTTGGGAGTTCATTTGATAACTTTTGTTTCAGTATTCTACTTTGTTGTTTTGGTATTATTTTTCTTTTTTCGATTGTGTCTATTTTTGTCTTTTATTTCCTTTCACAATGTCTTCTAAGTCTACTTTTCGATTCTGGCTGAGTTTTTTCAGTTTGGTTCTGGCTTGTTCGTTGTTCGGTCTCCATGTACTGAGACGGTTAACCGTTGCAGGCTTCTAAAACGTTTCCTACATTGCAGATGTTGCCAGGCAGCACTGATGCAACGGCCACAGACACTTTCTTCTCGTCCATTCCTAAACCCTGTCGCCTGTCAAAGCTTGCCCAACAACCAGGTGTTATAAAGTTAGGTTTTGTAGCACTCTCGAAGAAGTCAATCCAGACCGCTTCAACGCCTCGCGTTTATTACCATCACTCAATGAATATTTCAAGTCCATTCTCATAAAACCACATTGATGACTTATCTACCACTTTGGGCGAAAGAGTGCCAGCGAAGTGGTTTTTGAGATTCTCCAAATACTCACTCCGCAAAGCATGAATCCATTATAAACAACTTTTATCAGATCGTTTTCCTGGCTTTGATTACTTTATCTGTCACATCCTGAAGCTATTTATTGCCCTTTGTCTGGCCATTGGTAACAAGTAGTAACCACAACCATCCAGCCGAGCGTCTCATATCACAAGCCAAGACTTTCCAAGAACTCGCAACAAATTATTTAATAGATTGCTCTCGACTCATTACATTCAGGACTTTTCAGCAGCAATCATCTACATGGCCCTCAAAATATGTGTGTAACAAGAAGGCCACCTCCATAACCTACATAATGAGCTGTCCACAGCCCTCTCATCGGCGCTTCCATAATCATTCTGGCCTACAGCTCCATCCTCACAGCCAGCAAACCTTCGGCTCATCCAGTGAGAAGCTCCAAAAGCTGACTACAAGGCTCATGCCGAAATTTGCCAGGTATTGACAACTGCCAAAGCAGTGAGCCCACTGCAACTCTGTTGCAAACACCTGACACAGCTAAAGGCCAAAACCATGTTGCCAAAACAGATTTCACATTTTCTGCTTCAATAAGTAGCCCTCAAACAAATGAACTCGTTCTAACAAAAAGGATCGGTAGTAGCACTCAGGAGCATCAGCCTCTTTTTTGCTCTAAAAGCTTCATTGCTGACCACGATTTCCCCTCACTCTATGAACCTCATCATTGTCCATTTAAACTTTTAGGTGAAAATAGTCGTTGTCAAAATGGTGAAGTCGAACGTAACCATCCTCACCTCCGCTAGCAAAACTGCGTTGAAAAAGCATAAAACATGAGAGTTAAGACAAATAGCCTGTTAAAAAGTAGACAATAATAGACGCCACACTGGCAACCTTTCAAATGGAGCCGCTCTCTCATCACACATAAAGCAAAAATGTTTGGAATTCAAACAATAACCATCATTTAACAATATTCTATATAAATATAGCATGAGAGTCAGCCCACCTTCGCCCATCTGGACTAAAGGCCAGTGCATTGATGGGTCCAAAGTGTCCCTTCACTCCTCCCAGCTCCTCCTCAAAAATCTGTTACCGTCCAAAAGCAGACATTGGCCAGGCGTAAATAACACAACATTGAAATGAACACGAAGCTAACCATTTTAAATCCAAGTCATTAGATTGAATCCATGGCATACTTCTTCACCTCACCTCATGAGACTCTTTTTTTTGATATCCCGGTTTGAAGTTAGTACTCTATGCAACAGATGATAACAAAGTCCCTCGACTAGAAGTTATCGAGTGTTCATGAATCCAAACAACAAATCTCTTTTTTATCCTTGCAAGAGTTGTTTTGCAAGAGTAAGTTTTGAAATAATCCCTCCACAACTGTGAACACAAGAAGAGGACAGTTGGACTATCCACCTTGTGGAAGAACTTTGCCTCGAATTTTCCAGCTCGTGACGATGTTGTTGTGACGTCTGCTGCATCCTGCCCTCCCCCAATCACCACCTGCAATTTGCAACAAAAGATACGGTCAGTATCATGACTTCTGATTGGCTCCGCCCTTCTAATGAACAAAGAGGCTGACGAGAAAACAAGGGTACATAATCCTCAACAACAAATTCCAGTTATTCCGCAATTACAGCATATGCAAAACTGTCGTCTTGAGCAGAGAAATCCAACCTGAACAGGCCCTCCAAAACAGCTTCTAATATATATTGCTTCACACCCCTCATTTGAAAGCTGTAAAGCCTTCCAGTGGAGGCCCAGAACTTACATGGTCCAGCAAAGGAGAGATGGCGGCAGCGTTGATCGGCCTTTCAGTCTGATATGTCTTCAGCAAATTTAATGTCCGAACATCCCAAAGCTGCATCGTGAAAAAAGCCTCGTGAAAAAAGCCTCGTTAAAAAGTCAACTTTAAGAGAGTGCATAAAGCTTATTTTCTTATGATTCATACATATAAATCGATAATTAAAAAACGCACCTTCTATCATCACATTAGAGCACAGTTCAACTTTCATCCATACAAACATCATGGACTCTTCCCTATTGACAGTCGCAATCTCTGGGCTAATCAAGCGTACGGAGGGAACACAGAATTCATCAAAGCATATTGAGAAAACCAATATCATCTCTTCCACTTATTCACCATTCCTGTAAAGCTAAACCTCACAAACACCTCACTTTTTTCTGGAGGACTGAGCTACTCAGCCCAATTCTAATTTTGAACCATATCCGATCACGAAAGAGCTCTATTTTGGGTACAGTCGGCCTTTCTGTCGGTGGCTTCGAACAGTTTGAATTCAGCAAATTTGTTCATAAAAAGGTTGTTCTGATTCAACTTGCCAAATCGCGGTTCAACCCACAGTTCCATAATTATACCATGGCGTGTGTTTCAAAACTGTCTGACTTTGGTGACAATCTACATCACAAGGCCTCACAGTCGAATTTAGATACAATTGAGCAATTGTAAAGAATACCTAGAGAACATCAGTTTGTGAAGCTCGCTATGATTCTATAAGTTTATATGCCCTGTTGTGAGGCCTGGCACAGCACCTTCTCTTAATGGTGTTGGCACATCCTGCTGATGCTCAAATCTTCACCTTATATATTCTAACCACAAATAAAAGGTGCATTAAAAGGAATGAACTACAACGATCTCTGATATAATAACTATTTCTGCAAATAAATATTACTTAGATAGCACAATTAAAAGTGTGCCGGAACAGCATGTCGATGCATTCCTGTCAACAAGGGTTTGAACCTTGCGTTACTGTGCCTATTTGTATTACTTCTCTATAATTTTCCCACAAACTGCTTCAGATCATAAAAGCTTTTCAGATTCCATGTTATCGTTATTTTCGAAGAAACAAACGTACTTTGCTTTCAAGTTCCAACATGCAAAAAAGTCCATATCTATCGTAAAAAAATACCACACATCGCAGCTCCAGTTTCCTTTGCCTTTCTGAAAAGGCTTTACAAAAAGTGATAATCCCAAAGGGAGTAAACCATTTTGCACACTTTTTATGAATGATGGTACATGTTTGCATGCTGTTAAAAAAGCAATACCCGAGGTGCAATGATATGCATTTTCAAACATAGCAGTAGCCCCAGTCACTAATCAATACACAAATTAACATCATTAAAAAAGCAAAAGTGCTATAAGCTCACCTTTGCTGTTTTGTCAGATGAACCGGTGATAAAATGAGAGCCATCAGCTGACTTTTGTAAATCTGTGACAGTCTTTTTATGAGATATATCCGGGTCTGTCTCCTTGAGAAGCTTGCCTGTCTGTCCCAACCACACAAAAATACAGAGATATTTCAGCATTAAATAGACTATTCATGTCTCCACATGGTTCTAAAGCAACTGGAATTAAAAAGATCCGAGTTGTAAAGCTAAAAAGCCAAAAAAAAAACACAGTAGAAACTATCCAAAAACAGAAAACCTTCATTGAATTCACATTATCGACCAAAGTATGTCGATGGACCATACGTTGCGATTGTGTGGACGCCAAAAAAAGGCCAGAAAGATTACATTCAAAGAGTTAACATTGAAAGAACGAGACCAATAGCTAAACCGAATAAAGTTTGCAGAATACCTCAACGTCCCATTGACGAATGACACAATCCTCTCCCGCAGCAATAATTGTCTCATTCAGAGGTCCCCAAACAGCACAATTGATACGCCCGGAAGGACCTTCAATTTTCATCCTCTCCTCATTCGACTCTGCAGTTGACATGTATAAACAAATCAGTTATAATAGTTATTTCCAAAAAAACCTTGAATGGTTTCCTGTCATTTTTCTAACAGTTACCAGAGGAAAGTAAAGACAGAACCGAATTGTAAGGATGTACGAGGGACGTACGCTCTTTAGAATGCATATCAATATTTACAACAGCAATAGCCGCAGGGCTCCCCATAAAAGGATCCACAGAGATAAGGGCCATTTTTTCTCCTTCGGAAAAAGCAACTGATCGGGCAGGTCCAAAAAATTTAAATGTAAAAAGCCTTTGTCCAGTTTCAACTTCCCAAAGCATAGCAGTTGTATCTGCTGACCCAGTAATCAACCTCGTCGAATCACCTGCATAAAAATAATAATAAAGAATCAAAATCAAAAACGGGTTGTTCAAAAACCTTTGCAGCTATACGTGATATGAACATAAACGAGAAAACGTAGGTACCCATGTCCTACGATGAAGTTCCAAGTGTAATTCATAAGATGAGAACCATTACAAGGATTTGAAGTTGAGATTAAAAAAAAGAGCTTACGTGAAACGTCACATGACCAAACGGCTCCGTTGTGTCCCTTGTAATTCCCAAGCCGTTCTCCATTGTGTGCATACCACAAGTTAGGGTTATGATCCTTGGCACAAGAAAAGAGCAAGTCACCATCTCTGTTATACTTCAGAAAAGTGAGTGGCCGTTCATGGCCCTTCAGCAAATAGGGCCTCATGTGGCACTCGTGCTTAAAAAGAATAGGAAAACAAGATCAATGAAGCTTCTCAGAAAGAAGAATTGCCTGCCGGAGAAGCCGAAGACAATGATCACAGAAGCGTCAGTTCAGCAAGCGACGTCAACAGTGAAATTCGCTGCCAGAATGTTTGAAGGGTTGGACCAAAAACTCCTGAAGAGAAGAGGAAAGAAACAAGGCTAGGGTTAACGAAGTCTGCAAAGGAAAAACAAAGCCTGCAACCCAAACCCTGAAACGCGTGTGGAACTGTGTAGCCCAATTCCTGGTGTTGCGTATCGTAATCGTGCAGGAGGTTTCTGGTACAGCGTATGACACCATAAAAACTGACCATATATGGGTCGAGGCGATGTTAGCCCTAACTTAATTTAAGGGAAACTTGTTACCCGATATGGCAATTCATATGGGCTAGCGATATATCGAGAATAGCGACACAATTTGTTTAGCACCTTTTAAGAACTTGTTGTCAAAAATTGTTTCCTAAAATCTCTATTCTTTCCCTAATATTGGTGAGGTCCGAAGGTTACCCCAACATGGAAAAACTTGACGATGGCAATGGCAATCTTCTTTGATACATAAAATATGACATTGTCTATTTTGAGTCATAATTTATTCACTACAAAATCAATGCCCGTTACAGGGGCATAGTCTGTGTCCTATTTTATCTTACATGAAAAAGTGGATCATGATTCAAAGGATATTACAAAGAAGTACAAAGGATTATATAGGGTGTTTGTGCATTATACGTGGGAACAACAACCATAAGGTGTTTTGATGAACAACACAAACGCATACATTTCCAAACCGCAATGTAAGATGTAATTGTGTGGCAAACATAAATGTCTCGAAGTATATAAACATATGCAAATTACTTCACAACGGGCATACCCCATATGGGATTAAATGGGTATTTTTGATGACATGTTTTCACAACTCTAAGAACGTTTAAGGATATGTTGCTTTACAAACTTCTATGATACTTAACTTCTGTAAAGATATGTCAATTTGAAGATTGTGTTTCCCATTTGTGCATGATTTCTTACATCTAGAAAATCAATGCGCGGTTACATGGGCATGGTTTATGTTATGTTTTCTAAAACCCATATTCAAACTTCGCCCTACTTTTGACGAACCGCGCCTACTTTTGAAGTTACCCGAACTATGTTGTAGGTTCATATATAGTCGGTTCATTTATTGTCGGTCAATATATTTTCGGTTCATATATTTTCGGTTCATATATTGTCGGTTCATATGTTGTCAGTTTATACGGCAAAATGTTTCGTTGTTATCAACATATTGCATGCTCGCAGCTTACCTAAATTAAATTATACTTCCTCACTTAAAGGTTGAGGCATCAATTGAGCCCGAATGGCACTCGTGTACCTTTACCCGAGAGTTGAGCAGATCCTGTGTTTACTGTGCTAGCTGACTCTTTCAGTTCTTGTTCAGCTCGAATATGTGTACTCACGTCTACATACTTTGCAACGACAACCATAAGGTGTTTTGGTTAGCGACACAGACGCATCATAGACTCTTTCAAACTGCAAAAGGGAACTAACGTACGCTACTCACATCTACACATTTTACGCCACTTTCTTAAACCGACCCCACTTCAAAACAGGAAAAACACAATGACATAATATTGCACCCCGCAAAATTTTGTGACTTTGGAAAGTTTACGTGCATTTAAACTAAGTTGTAGCTCTACGTTCTACATTTTTGTAAAAATCACTTACCTACAATAAATAGTATTTGAACACATGAAGGTTGAGCATTAGTTGAGCCGAAATGGCACGTCCGTTTCTTTTCCTTGGGAGTTGTGCAGGTTCAATGTTTTGTTTGCTTCTTCACATTGGCGGTTAGTTTTCAGCTCGGGTAAGTGTATACTGTTTTGCATATTCATTCTTCACTTTTGGTTTCCTAGTTTCTAAATATTGCGAAACTACATTAACATGTGCTTCTGACATGTGCACAATTTGCGCCACTTTGAAGGCCAAGGTGTTTTGTAGAACAAGGCATCTAAACGATTTGCACCAATATTTTTAAAGTTAGAATGTCGGCAAGACCGTCCGAGGGGCTTGTGACTATATTGTAGATTAATAGGATGTCGATTTATTCGGACGATAAACTCGCAACGACGGCGCTTTTTGCGGTTTCAAAACGATATATTCTTCATGCGGTATGACATAATGTTTCGGTAACGGCTGACGGTGGAAGTTACACGACCGGCGAGGTCGCTCGTCTACAATTCTCAGTTCGTGGATTGTCGGTTCATAAACTCGCGTCGACGGCGCTTTCTGCGGTTTCCAAAGGACGCATTATGCCGCCGTTACAATAGAATGCTTCGTTAATGACCTACTATAGAAGTTACACGAGCCCGTTATGTGCCCATTTCACAAGCATGATATTGGAATTAACTTCAATATGAAGCGATCAACTTTACTCGTCGCTAACTTCAAACTATAGCGATCAACTTTTCTCGTCGCTGTCACAAATGGGTACCCAAGAAATCACGGAACAAATGACGCTAACAAATGTCGGTGAAAATAAGATTCACTATTTTTGGTACTGTAATAGGATTTCCTACCTCTAAAAAAATCCCATTTCTACAACCAATTTCTGTAGAAATTAAGGGTCTTTTTAAGTATTTTCTAGGTCTGAATAGAAATAAGAAAGAAGCCGAGGCAGTCTACCTCTAACTTCTCTCTCCAACTTCTCAAACTTGTCGCAGTCACTGAGAAATTGGAGAAGGAGCTAGAGCCATGGCTACCTAGGCTATCCAGAGGTTTACGGGAAAATATATTTTAGTTAGGGGTTTAATTTACTAAAAGATATGTGCCGGCGACAGGATTTGATCCTGGTACCTGCCGGCCGGCAGACAGCCAATAGCCGGTAGCCTTAGCCGTTAAGTCTAGGAGTAGTGTTATGTACTATATGGTTTGATAATTAGTTAAACATTTATACGTATGATAGTTCATTTAACTGTAACTGTTTACGGGAGACATATATCCAGTAATGTAAAAGTACGGATTCCGGTACGGATACGAAACCAATACCGCACATATATTTCTTTAGTGAAACGAATACCGCGCATGTATTTATTACGGCTACGATTAAATGTGAATTTAATCGGACGACCGGAATTAACGCCGAGATTGCGGAAGAGGATTTCAGCGGTTTGTGGTCATCTCCACATCGGATGACACGTGGCGGAATGGCATTGGATCGCGACATCTCCGAGGATTAAAGGAGCGAATCCGGACATACCACGTGTCGACATTTTGGCCATGTCGTACAATGGCCGTTCAATAAGTACACCGGCAGCTTTACTTTTGTGTACGAAACTGAAATCTGATTGGTTCCGTACATCAGTAGACAGAGTCTGTGAGAGAGATATGACTTAGAAAAATTAGAAGATAGGACCCTCTCTCCCAGAGAGCTTCTATACAAAAGGTCAACTTTGACCCTCCATAACTTACTACTCAGGGGAGCAAATTCAGAGATTCTTTTTGCTATCCACTCAGGGGAGTCTTGTCTTCACAGGGGTGAAGTTGGTTAGAGTTTTTGTCTGCCAGGGTGGCAGTTATTTTTGCTGAAACACAAAGGGGTCAGGGTTATCCTAGAGGCTTTTTGGAAGCTGTCCACTCTGAGGACTTATGGAGGTCTTAGAGTTTCACGTTCTAGGCCCACCCTCTAGGGTACCAATCTTTAATGGAACTGGCTTTATATAGTGGGAAAGTATGATGATAGGAGCTCTATGCGAAAAAAGGTTTTGGGGGATAGTGAATGGACGGTTGGGGCGTCCATCAAGTCTTAGAATTCCTCCAAGGTTTGGAGGAAGCAGATTCACCAGAAAAGAGGATCCACCTTCAACGGAGGAAACAAAAGAAGGAGAGGTGGTGGACAAAGGAAAGGAGAAGGAGGCGACCACACCAATTACAATTGGTTCGGCATTCATGTCACCTATTCCGAGGAACGAGGAGAATGATACTGAAACTTGGGACTTCAACAATATGGCGGCAAAGCACTTCATCTTACGCCATCTCACTCAAGGACTTGCATGTCCTCATTTGCAGGTAGAAAGGGCATCCGATCCTTGGATGGCTCTTATAGAGATGTACCGAAGTGGTATGATTCAGCAACAACAGTTGGCTGATCAGAAAGTTAAGGAGTATGTATACAAAGGGGGGAAGATGTTGGATTTTTGCAATGAGCTTGCTACACTCTTCATGGAGCTAGAGAGTGCGGGAAAAGATTTTAGTGAAAAAGAAAAGGTTAATTGTTTACTGATGAAGTTACCCGATGAGTTGGAGAACATAGTCAACCGTGTGCAGGACTTGCTGGACTCAAGGTGGATATGGAACTCAGTGGTAGGGATGATTCTCGTTCGGGAGAATACGATTGAGATCCGAAGAGGAGGAAAGAGTGGCCAAGCCTTGGCAACTGCGACCGATTGGAGGAACAAGGATTCCCGGAAACCGGTCGGAAACTCTGGCGAGAGGGAGCAGAAAAATCAGACCGAAGAGTTCGGACCAAGGGCTCCCAAAGGTTTATGTCATTTTTGTAAGAAACCTGGGCACTATATGGCAGAGTGCACTAAGCTAACCGAGCTTCGGTTAAAAGATGGGCAGACCGGTGGTACCCCGAGAGGAAAGAAAAAGGCCCTTCTGACACAGGTACATGAGGCGGAATCCGAGGACGAGGACGATGAGCTCCTTTTGGATGAGGAGTTGGAGGCGAAAAACGAGGTCGAAATACCACGAAGGCAGAAATGTGCTTACGGTGGATTGAAAGGTGAAGCAGGTTGGATTGTAGATTCAGGTGCCTCCATGCACATGTGTAAGGATAGGCACCTGTTCACTACGATAAGAAAGATTCCCACCGTAGAGATAGAGTACGAGGATCGAAGGATATTCACCACTACTCTTGTAAGATCGGTAGATTTGAAAGTGTTAGTAGAAGGAAAGACATCCATAGTAACATTCTCCGATGTATTGTTTATTCCGGAGCTGAACAAAAACCTCATCTCTACATCCGTATTAGATGATAAGGGTTTTTTTACTAGCAGTGGGGAAGGAGTCTTTACTGCCAGTTTTGAGGAGGATGTCTATTTCATTGCTGAGAAAGGTAGCCATGGGATGTTTAGGCTAGTTTTAAGTAATGAAAAGAAGAAACTTTATTATGCTGGTGTTCATGATATTATGATGTGGCATAAGAGGCTTGGGCATGTGAATCTAGACAAGTTAAGAGAGATGAAAAATATGGGAGTGGTGGAAGGGATTAAGTTTAGTGAGAATGATAATATAAGTGATTGTAGTGGATGTGCTCAAGGTAAAACACACAGATTACTCTTTCGTAAAACAACCACCTATAAGGGAGAAAAAATTCTAGATCTAGTACACACAGATATTTGGGGACCACCTAAAGTGCCCTCACCGGGGGGGAAGAGATTTATGATGACTATCACTGATGATTGGTCTCGGTATTCCCGAGTGTATTTTTTGAAAAACAAGTCTGAAGCACAGGATTGTTTTAGACAATATAAAGCATGGAGCGAAAAACTCCATGAAACTCCAATCAAGTGAGTAAGGAGTGACAATGGTGGAGAGTATACTTCTAACTAGTTTGAGGATTTTCTGAGGGAAGATGGGGTCCAACACCAAAAGACAGTTCCAGAAAATCCGAAACAGAATGGGGTTGCTGAAAGGTTAAATAGAACACTAAGTGATAGTGCTAGAAGTATGTTGTCAGATAAAAAGATAGGAAAAAGGTTTTGGGCAGAAGCAATGAATTGTGCTAATTACCTCAAGAATAGAGTTCTTACTTCAGCTATAAAAGATCAAACACTTTTTGAGAGATGGACAGGCCGGAAACCAAACATATCTCACTTAAAGGTTTTCGGCAGTCAAGTATTCAGTCTAGATATAGATCGGTCTAATTGTAAGCTAGATCCTAAAGGAAAACCGGGATACTTATTAGGATATGATGAGGATGTTAAAGGATATAGAGTTTATGATCTAAAAATGGAAGATATAATCTTAGTAAAGCATCTAGTAGTTATGGATGAAGGAAAGTCTGTGGATCCCTTCAAATATACAAAGTCAGTAAAAATCAGATTTGAGTCAGAAAATTCCGATGACTTTGAGCTCCCTAACTATCCGGGTTTTAGAGAAGATGAAATTCTTGCAGATACAAATCAGACCGAAAAGGACTCGGCTGTGGAAACTCCAGTGACAACTCTACCCGAAGCGGAAAACGTGGTGGAAATTGATTCGGAATCAAGGGATAGGGGAGAAGCTGAGTTTGTTCGAAAGAATCCACGAGAACCATCTATTCCGGCCTTTGATTTTGAGGGGGGAAGGAGAAGTAGCAAAAGACTACAAGAAAAACAAGTTAATAACAAGGTAACTAAACTATCTCATCAAGATGAACCTCAAACTTATGGAGAGGCGATGACTTGTCCAGAAAGAAACCGGTGGAAGACAACCATCAATGAGGAGATGGCCTCAATTATGGCAGCCGATACTTAGGAGCTGGTGGATTGTCCACCTAACCGAAAACCAATTGGTTGTAAGTGGGTTTTCAAATTAAAACTAAACCCTGATAACACAATCGAGCGCTACAAGGCCCGATTAGTGGCAAAGGGATATACACAAAAAGAGGGAATTGACTACGAGGAAACCTTTGCCCCGGTGGTGAGATTTCCCTCCGTCCGCATACTTTTCAGCTTGGTAGCAGCGGAAGACATGGAAGTGCACCAGATGGACATCAAGATAGCCTTTTTGCATGGAGAATTGGAAGAGGAGATCTTCATGCGACAACTCGAAGGGTTTGTGGAGGAAGGAGAGGAGAGTAAGGTATGCCGGCTGTTTAAATCTCTTTATGGTTTGAAACAGGCGCCTCGACAGTGGAATAAGAAGCTTGATGAGTTTCTTACCGGTCTGGGATATATCCGGATCAGCTCAGATCACTCAATCTATGTTTTCGAAGATGAGAAGGTTTTATATTTATTGCAATTTATGTTGATGATTTGCTTGTCTTAAGTAAATCAATGGAAAAAATTAATAAACTGAAAACCGATCTTAAGGGGAGATTTGAAATGAAGGATATGGGGGAAGCAAAATATATTTTGGGAATTCAAGTAGAGAGAGACCGAAAAAGAAAAATTATAAGATTGACTCAAAAGGAAGCAATAGGGAACATGCTTGAAAAATTTCAAATGGATAAAGCTAATAGTTGTACAACTCCAATGGAGTTGAAGAAGGGAAGTGAGGGGAGTGAGGAAGAAGGATTCATAGTCTTAAACGAGGAATTATCTCCTGAAGAACAGAAGTTCATGCAGACTATTCCTTACAGGCAAGTAGTGGGAAGTCTTATCTATTTTATGAATTGTACCCGGCCGGATTTAGCTGCAGCTGCAGGAGTGCTGAGTAGAAGTCTAAATGCTCCCACTAAGAGGGATTGGGAGGCAGCTAAGAGAGTCCTTAGATATTTGATAGGAACTAGGGATCTATGGTTGCATTTGGGTGGGGAGAATACTGACATCACTACTTGGAGTGATGCCAGTTATGGTGATGCTCCGATGAGGAGATGCACTTTTGGATATGTATTATATGTGGGTGATGAGGCTTGCTGTTAGAGTAGCAAACAACAAAAAATTATTGCTCAGTCCACCATGGAGGCTGAGTATATGGCCTCTTGCTCTGCTGTAAAAGAATTGATGTGGGTCAAGTCTTTGCTTGGTGAGCTTGGTCACCTTAAGAGTGGTGTGCAAATTTTTTTTTGTGATAATCAGGCAGCAATCGCTATTTCTGCCAATCCTAAACATCATTTTAAAGCCGAACACATGGACATTAGACTCAGCTTTGTTAGAGAGAAAGTAGAAAACAAAATAATCAGCTTAGAATACCGACCAGATAGTGAGATGGTAGCAGATATGATGACCAAACCTGTGCCTTCCCCTAAGCTAATTTTCTGCAGGGAAAAGTGTGGTCCGAAATTAAAGATTGACTAGAAAATAAAGGGAGTGTAGAAATTAAGGGTCTTTTTAAGTATTTTCTAGGTCTGAATAGAAATAAGAAAGAAGCCGAGGCAGTCTACCTCTAACTTCTCTCTTCAACTTCTCAAACTTGTCGCAGTCACTGAGAAATTGGAGAAGGAGCTAGAGCCATGGCTACCTAGGCTATCCAGAGGTTTACGGGAAAATATATTTTAGTTAGGGGTTTAATTTACTAAAAGATATACGTCGGCGACAGGATTTCATCCTGGTACTTGCCGGCCGGTAGACAGCCAATAGCCGGTAGCCTTAGCCGTTAAGTCTAGGAGTAGTGTTATGTAGTATATGGTTTGATAATTAGTTAAACATTTATACGTATGATAGTTCATTTAACTGTAACTGTTTACGGGAGACATATATCCAGTAAATGTAAAAGTACGGATTCCGGTACGGATACGAAACCAATACCGCGCATTTATTTCTTTAGTGAAACGAATACCGCGCATGTATTTATTACGGCTACGATTAAATGTGAATTTAATCGGACGGCCAGAATTAATGCCGAAATCACGGAAGAGGATTTCAGCGGTTTGTGGTCATCGCCACATCGGATGACACGTGGCGGAATGACATTGGATCGCGGCATCTCCGAGGATTAAAGGAGCGAATCCGGACATACCACGTGTCGACATTTTGGCCATGTCGTACAATGGCCGTAGATAAAGTACAACGGCAACTTTACTTTTGTGTACGAAACTGAAATCTGATTGGTTCTGTACATCAGTAGAGAGAGTCTGTGAGAGAGATAAGACCTAGAAAAATTAGAAGATAGGACCCTCTCTCCCAGAGAGCTTATCATTGATCAACAAGGACTTAGACTGACCAATGCAAAAACATGCGAAATCACTTACTAACTACGTAGCATATCTAACCATTTCAACGCTATGTTTCACTATGTAAGATTTACGTGCAAAAGTGCGCGCTAAACGAAACGCGACTTCGCAAGAACATGCATCGCAAATTTCGCACGCGAAACTTCCTTCGAAATTCCGTAAAGTGAATGTGACGTTTCGTTCTAAAAATTGTACGAAACGAACCATCATGCGTACCTAATGAAATTTTGATTTCGTTTGGTACTTTATAAACATACGCCTTAAATTCTGCTTCTAGTTTGACCGTTAACTCGTAAAAATAAACACCCATTCGTTATTTTGACCTCGCGCTGTCGCCTAAATACACCAATCACTATATCTTTTAAAATATAACCCCAAATTGTGCAATTATTTCGCGGACGTCTATCAAATTACAAAATCTATATTCGTAACAGTTAAATACCCATTTACGAACAATTTCGATCCACTATTAGTGTTACATCATCCCCTCCTTATATTTGACTAACCTCAATTAAAACACATTTAATTCTCAAGACGCGACTTCTATATTGTTATCCCTCCAAAACCTTTGTAAAAAATCTGAACTTTTGTCTTCTAAAGTTAACTCATCTTCTGGCGTTCATAGATAATGCACTTGCCAGAATATAGTATTGCCGACCTTAAACCGTTGACCAACCCCATCTATTACCCATCTGTGGACCTCAGGTTCTATAATTACTGAGAGATCCAATTCCAATTCTCTTTCAGTTGGCCAAAGCTTTGATGGTTTCAGTTGATTGATGTGTATAATTGGATGAATTTTTGTTGAAGGCGAAAAGTCCAATTTGGCAGCAAGTGACGATATCATCTCGATAACAGTAAATGGTCCAATGTACTTAGGAGCGAATTTCCCCGTAGGATTTGATTGTCCTTCGATCTTACACTTGTAATGAGTTGTAGAAAGCCAAACCTTATCACCTGTGCTTAACACCCAATCACCGCGTTTGCGGTTAGCATTTAACTCTTGCCTCATTTGTGCTTCCACTAATGCATCCCAGACTGTTTTTCAAACTGCTGAATGTATTCCCAATACTTCTTTCAAAACCCCTTTTCTTTAGAGTGATCTCTGTTATTAAGTCTAATGCTTCTCTGGGTTGGTATCAGTATGCAACTTCAAACACTTAGAATCCTATACTAGCATGTTTACATGAATTGTATGCAAATTCTATTAATGGTAGTTTAGATTCCCATGTAATTTGAACTCCACTACAAACAGTTCTAAGTATTTCCTCACGTGTGCGGTTCAATTTTTTTGTCTGTCCATCAGTTTGAGGATGATAAGAGGTACTTATTTTAAATTCAGTGCCTAAATTTTGCTGCAATTCTTTCCAAAATGCGGACGTAAAGTTATAATTCCTATCACTAACCATAGACAGAGGGACTCCATGATGCCTGACCACGTTGTCTAAATATAACTTTGCAATATCTATAACTGAATGAGTACTTTTGCAAGGGATAAAGATTGCCATTTTAGTGAACCTGTCGACTACGACCATGATACTGTCATTTCTTCTAGATTTAGTTGGCAATCTGACAATAAAATCCATACTGACAGATTCCCATGGTCTTTCGGCGATGTTTAAAGGTTTTAAGAGACCTCTAGGTTTCTTGGATACTAGGTTTACTATGTTGCCAAGGGACACAACTTTCCACGTGTTTTGACACCTCCTTTGCCATCCCGGGCCAAAACAATCTACTTTGCAACCGACTAAGAGTTTTATCTCGACCTAGATGTCCTAAATGCTCATGAGCTTTTCGTAAAAGTTGTTTTCTTAAGTCTCCCATTTCAAGAAAGCATAATCTATCCTCTGTTCTCAAATACAGTAAACTATCTTCTATTTTAAAGTTTTTGACATGCTTCTCATTCAATGGGTCAAAATTCCCTCCCAAAATATTGTTGCAAATCAAAGCAAAATAAGGATATTTATCATAACCATTTCTAACACCATCTAAAAACAATTCATCTCGAACCATCACAGTTATTTCGAAACATCTACTTAAAGGATTTGCGACTACATTTGTCTTTCCAAGAATATGTTTGACATTAAATTTGAAATATGCCAATTTTTGCATCCACTTAACTTGTCTGCCAGTTATAATCAGTGCATCATTTAATCTTTGTAGATAGGAGAGTGCCTTATTATCATAGTGAACTGTAAATTCTTTATTATGCAAATAACAATGCCATTTCACCAATGCATGAACTATTGCGAGTAATTCTTTTTCCTGTGCTGGATAGTTCTTTTCAACATCATTGAATATCCAGGACTAAAAAGCAATAAGGTGAAAATGTTTGCCAATTTTTTGACTTTTGACTTCACCTAGACCTTTATCAGATGCATTAGTAGTGATTAGAAATTCAAATTCCCTAGCATGATCATGATACACCAGTGTAGGGGCAGAGGTCAACTTCCCTTTTAGTTCCTCGAAAGCTCTCTCTTGATAAGTTCCCCACACAAACGTCTTCTTCTCCCGAAGTATATCCGTCAAAGATGCGGTGATCATACTGAAGTTCTTGATAAATTTTCTGTAATAAGTGGCCAATCCAAAAAATGATATAATTTTTGTAACATTAGTGGGTTGCTTCTAGTTTTGGATTGCAGTTATTTTGGATGGATCTGTTTTAATACCTTCCCTATTAACTATATGTCCTAAAAATAATTGTTCACTTTTAAAAAAACTGGATTTTGACAATTTTCCATATAGTTTTTTTTCCCTCAACCTTTCTAACACTTTCCTTAAATGAATTACATGTTGTTCTTTAAATTCGATGTAAATTAGAATATCATCTATAAACACCTGAAAAAACTCATCAACATAATCTTAAAAGGTTTGGTTCATTAATCTTTGATAAGTAGGCGGTGCATCGTCAAACCAAATGGCATCACTATCCTTTCAAAATGACCGACTCTTGTTCTAAATGCAGTTTTGTCAACATCTTCGGTTCTAATTAGCACCTGATTAAAGCCACTACGGAAATCAATCAAAGAAAATAATTTAGCACCTTTCAAACGATCTATCAAATCAAAAATTTAAGGTAACGGATACTTATCCTTCACCGTAATGTTGTTTAGACTACGATAGTCGACACCCATTCTCAAGGTTCTGTCCTTCTTTTTGACGAAGAGATATGATGCTCCGTACGGTGATTTGCTAGGCTGATTATGTCGTTTCCTCAGAAGCTCATTGATGTGTTTCTTTAACTGTTGTGCTCAAAGAAACTATGTTTATAAATCCTTGTGACGAAGGATAACATTCACGTTCAAGGTTAATAACATGTTCCACATCTCGGGAAGGTGGCCTCCCTGAGGGTAAGTCACTTGAGAAAACATCTCTAAATTCTAAAGTCAAATCTTAAACAACAACATTAGATGTATTAATGTCAGTTACAAAATCAGATATTTGTTTTTCAAGATTTTGTCGTGACTGATTTAGGAATAACATCAATGTTAGTGTTTTCTCCCCCCCTTTCATGAGTAATTGCCTAGGTTAATAATAACAAGAAAGCATGATTTGTTTTATCTTTTGGATGCTTTTAAAATTGTTTAGCAGGAAATCAAACCTTCCAATCCCAATTTGGTTATGTTATTTTATATGATTCCTATGCAATTTCTATCGGAGGTAATGCTTGCAAAACCTTCTAGCCGTTGTCAAACTTCACTGTGAAGGTGTTAGTTTCCCAATTTATTTGAGGGTTATGTTCAGTTAGCCAAGGCTTTCCTAGTATTAGCTCCTCACTACCCAAATTCATTATTTCACACACAACTTTCATTTTATGCCTTTGGATATTAACTTCTATTGTGTCAGTTTGTAATCTAATGTGGACTTATTACCATTTTCCCCTTGAACATGTAAAGGTTTTTCCCTTATGATTGTAGGAATTTTATTTTCCTCAACAAACTTATGTGAAATAAAATTATGTGTAGCACCTAAATCTACCATAACTCTCAATGGTTTTCCTTCCACTAAAGACTCAAATCTGATCAAACTGTGTCTAGTGTCATCGTTACTTAATTGTCTTAACATAGGTCTGTTGTTAAGGGTTTCATCAGAAGGATTGTTCAAACTATAGAGTGTAGTTAGCATCATAATAAATTCAACTATCCCAGCCTTTCCATTCATTAGCTTGCCCTCTAGAGTTAACTCGTTAACCTTTGGATCTGGTTGACTCCACTGAGGACTTTCAACTAGTATTTTCCGTTTCCCACCTCCTGGGCTTCTTGCTCAGCAATGTATAATGCAATATATTCCTGCAGACCTTCATTGACATCAACTATTTTAAGAGATCTTTTATTTGTACAGTCTTTAGCGTAATGATCAAGACCTCCGCATTTGAAACAAGTGACTTTCTTTTTCGGTTTTGTGCATTATCTCCTGAAATCTCCCTCCTCTCCACTGTTATTGTTGTTTTGTGGAACATTAAGTTTCGTAGGTGCGTACGCATGTTTGCGTGCGTATGTAATTATCTGATATATTGTGGAGGTTCGAAAGGATTTATGGATCGGGGAATTAAATGTACACGTAAAATTAATGGAGTAATTGAGTGGCGCGAAATGTGATAGGAAATGGACGGTGGATCGCGAAGCGATCCGACGTTTAATATTCCAAGTGTGTGAAAATGTACGCATGGCGTACGAAACAAAATGTGACAAGCGCATTTTTTACAAAGGACGCGTTTGAGGTACGGAAATGATTTCGGCAAGTGGACTTGAATTCGCTTCGCGACATTCGTAAGATATTTGACGACACGCGCAGATTTCAATTGGATTTTTATGACCACGCGGCGCGACATCGAGGGTGCCGATTAAGAGCGACGGACGGCAGATATAGGCCGCCGAGATTTTTTTTTCTGTAGTGGTGACGCGAAATCGCGTCAATCACACGATATTTATATTTGGACGTTCCGGATTGTTTGACAAAATTTGGGGAGTTTCGTTAAGTGACTCAGCATGAGTCAGCATACGATTTTGTGAGATTTTGTGTACCTGTAAATATTTGAAACAACATTGGTTTGTCCTATGTGTATTAATAAAATAGAGTTGATTATGGCGTTTATTATTTATGTGGTCAATTAGGGTTTCGACAGTTTAATTTATGTGTATGTAGTGTCGTACTTGCAGACAAGTGTACTCTTATGATTGGTCGACTCTCACGTGTACACTTACAGTTAGGATTATTTGTCGTAGTAGGTTATTATCGTTAAATAATATTTAGTGGAAGTTACGTTGGTTAATTTGACACGTAGCGATTTGTTGACAGCTCACAAATGTATATATAGATTTGAGCTTCATTAAGAAATCATCAATGCTTAACATAAAAAGTAGGGACCGAAGATGTAGAATTTTAGGGTTGCTGATTAGGTCATGCATTTAAATGATACATTTATCATCTGATTATACTTTTGTTTATATGTGATGCATTCATTTATTATTATATATATGTGTTAATTTTATGTTTGTTTGATATGCATTATTTATGCATTTGTCTTAGGGTTTCTTATGATTTTCATGTAACCCTAAATGTTATTCATGCATCTGTGTATGCATGCTTGCTCCGTCTGTGTACCGATGATTGCTCCGCTTGTGTGCGGATGAATGATTGCATCTGGGTATGCATGTATGTTAAATGGAGGATGCATTTCAAATGATTGTTCATTGGCCTAGCTTCGCTTAGCTTTTTGCATGATAGTTTGGGTGGCTTTTGCGGTCTATTTTAGACCAAAGAACAACAGTTATAACAGTTAATCTTCATTAGTTAAGCACACTCAAATGCCCTATGGCCCTTATTCTGACAGATAGTGCATGTGGGTATGTAAAGATTAGGTTTCTGAGCATTAATGCTCGGTTTAAGACTCTTAAAATAGCCCCCTCTATTGTGAAATTTATTTCTTACATTAACACTCTGTCCACCTCTCTGATTTCCCCTGAAGATATTTTGCCTATTCACAAGACCTGCATTTAGACCCTCTTCATCAAATTCCTCTTCACCCCACTCTGATACTTTATTCAAATTTCCCTTGAGTGATCGAGTTTCACTATTATACCCCAACTGATCCTCTAATTCCAATGCTTTATCATGTAGTTCTTGTTGTTTTGAAAACTTAGTTTCGTGCTTACTAAACACTTTGTGCGCACGCGACGTTTCGTGCGTAATTTGTTAAATGAATCTAGTGTGGAGGTTCAAACGGATTCGCGGATTGGGGGAGTGAACATAGAGATATATTGTTTTGGGACGAACGAAATAGAAATTGAGTGGTGCAAAAAATACCAAATGCGTAAGAGAAATAGACGGCGGATTGCGAAGTGATCCGACGTTAGATAATCGACGAAGTTAAAATGGTACGTCACACGTACAAGGTATAATGCGACAGGCGGAATTCATGGAAAGGTACGCAGTTTAGGTACGGACACAATTTGGATCGTACGGTTTGATTTTGGCAAGTTGGTCGTGGTACACGTGGAGGGCGGACGCCGTCCGCCGATATTTTTCAAGGAATCGCAATTTTGATGACGTGGTATCAAGTGAACTGTACGTATGTGATGTCGGTTCACTACGTGGTTTCGTCCACAAGTGACAAATCAAGTTGATACTCAGTACTCGGATTTTACGGAAGCGTCGATGTAAATATTTGGTTGAACATTGTTTTGTCTTTTTGTGAATTAATTTTTAGTGTAGATTTACTCACCTTGACATACCTTGAAGTATTCGGGTATACCAACATTAAAAGAGGAAGCTGGTAGATAGCGTACAGCTGGTATGCCTCGTTACATTCAGCAGTAAGCTCTTGTATATATATATATATATATATATATATATATATATATATAGGACTTAGTCATTTTAGGACTTAAGGAACTTTTGGACCAAAAACTGTTTATGGTGTTTTTGGTAATTTTATCTGAGGATTACTCTCAGATCTGATGTCAGAATTATCATAAATTCTGTATGTGTGTTCTTCTTTATATTATTAATATTGTCACAGATTTGCAGGCCTATTGTGTGCCTGGTCTGTGTTTTAATTCATTGTGAAGTTAGTCTGTTTTATCAAAGTTCTAGTAGACTGTTTTTCTGCAACTTTGACCAGATGATGTGATCACTCTGTTTATTATTTTTGTCTGAAACTTTGTGAGGTTATTTTGTAGCCTAGAAAATATCTGTGTTTGTAGTTTCAGCGTGTTTTGATTTTTTTGTAGAATTCTGTGTTGGTTCAAAGTAGGCTGTTTTTGGGTAGTCTGTGGTGCTTCCGAGGGTAAATCCATGGCTGAAAATGGCTATGGACAACAGGTTATGGGCCCACGCCCATGGCTACCCATATTGGATGAATCGTACTTACCCATATTTGATGGAACTGAATATTATTGTTGGAGGAGTATTATGGAGAGCTACTTCAAGTTGAGGAAGCTTATGGATGTGGTGGTTGGGACATGTGTCGAAACATCGGCTAAATAGGAGGAGAAAAACTTGGAGTGCTTGAGGATTATCATGCTATCTATGACTAAGGAATTTGTAATGATGTACCTTGATGTGAAGAGTGCAGCTGAATTATGGAAGTGTTTAGAATGCACTTATCAAAAGACTTTTGTGTATCACTGGATGATTAGTGCTACAAAAATATTTGAATATAAATATGCTGGAGGTAGCATGTTGAAATATTGCCTTTGTTTGCAAAGATTGGATGATTAGTGCTACAAAAATATTTGAATATAAATATGTTGGAGGTAGCATGTTGAAATATTGCCTTTGTTTGCAAAGATTGTTCGCAGAAAATGATATTGCAGGAGGAAACTTTACAAATGTTAAAAAGGTTCTCATTTTAATGAAAGGATACCTAAGGAATATAGGTGTGCGTTTGATAGATTAAACCAAGTTGATAAAAAGGATTGGAACTTACCATTAGCAATCAGATTTGTTTTGGATGTAGTAGATGATAAAAAGGCTTTAAAGGATAGGGGGGATTTTGAAGGTGTTAGATCACAGTTTCAGAAAAATAGAAAAAGTTGCAAATCAGAAAATTGCTTTTACTGTAATGATTTAGGACATACTTTTAGAGTATGTCCATTATATAAAAGTGCATGTGTCACAGGAAATTTCAGAAACGGATGGGATGACGATCGAGTTCGACCCCCCACACGAAAGGATACACTTCCAGTCGATAAATTTGTATACTTGCCGACTGTTGTTTTTCTAAATATGGAAAATGAGGAAGGAAGAGAAAAATTTGGTGTCACTGAAAATGGAGTGGAGAAAGAGGAAGAGGTGACAGACAATGATCTGGTTTCTGTCAATTTTTCCGACGACAGATTGGTGAGTGAAAAAGATTTACAGGAAGAAGAGGTTAATGTAGTGAGGATAGCTGGAGAGAGTGACGGTCAATTGGAAGTGGAAACTGAAAATAATTTGCATGAGGAGATTACTGTACCTAAAGAGAGAGAGAGAAAAAGTGCTCAGAAAATTGAAGTAGGAGAGGAAGATTATAATATTGGAAAAGAAAACAAATGTTCAAAAATTGAGAAAATACCAAAATTTATTAAGAAAGCAAAGAAAAGAAGTAGAAGTCAAAGGATAAGCCGTAGAAGAAAACATGTGCAGAAAATGGTCAAAAGAAAGCATCGTGAAAAATAATTTTAGAGAAGTGACTATCTTTTACATTAAGTAATCTTTTTGAGGAATTTCCAATTTAAAACTTTGAATTTTGAAATTGTGTGAGAAGGAAAGTTTTTACTTTTGAAGACCTAGAAAGAGGTAGTGGAAGCAATGGTGTGTTTAAGAAGGAAGGATTTTGGAAGACATGGCAGCAGGCAGTGGGAGCAGTGGTGACGTCAGCGGAAACAGTGGTGACATTTGAACGAAATGTACAGTTACATTTCAAACACGACATATTTTACTATGGGTGCACGAAACTAAATTTTCGGGGGAGTGTTGTTTTGAAAACTTAGTTTCGTGCGTACTACACACTTTGTGCGCACGCGACGTTTCGTGCGTAATTTGTTAAATGAATCTAGTGTGGAGGTTCAAACGGATTCGCGGATTGGGGGAGTGAACATAGAGATATATTGTTTTGGGACGAACGAAATAGAAATTGAGTGGTGCAAAAAATACCAAATGCGTAAGAGAAATAGACGGCGGATTGCGAAGTGATCCGACGTTAGATAATCGACGAAGTTAAAATGGTACGTCACACGTACAAGGTATAATGCGACAGGCGGAATTCATGGAAAGGTACGCAGTTTAGGTACGGACACAATTTGGATCGTACGGTTTGATTTTGGCAAGTTGGTCGTGGTACACGTGGAGGGCGGACGCCGTCCCCCGATATTTTTCAAGAAATCACAATTTCGATGACTTTGTATCAAGTTAACCGTACGTATATGATGTCGGTTCACTACGTGGTTTTGTCCACAAGTGACAAATCAAGTTGATACTCAGTACGCGGATTTTACGGAAGCGTCAATGTAAATATTTGGTTGAACATTGTTTTGTCTTTTTGTGAATTAATTATTAGTGTAGATTTACTCATTTTGACATACCTTGAAGTATTCAGGTATACCAACAATAAAAGAGGAAGCTGGTAGATAGTGTCCAGCTGGTATGCCTCCTTACATTCAGCGTAAGCTCTTGTATATATATATAGGACTTAGTCATTTTAGGACTTAAGGAACTTTTGGACCAAAAACTGTTTATGGTGTTTTTGGTAATTTTATCTGAGGATTACTCTCAGATCTGATGTCATAATTATCTGAAATTCTGTGTGTGAGTTCTTCTTTATATTGTTATTATTGTCACAGATTTGCAGGCCTATTGTGTGCCTGGTCTGTGTTTTAATTCATTGTGAAGTTAGTCTGTTTTATCAAAGTTCTAGTAGACTGTTTTTCAACAACTTTGACCAGATGATGTGATCACTCTGTTTATTATTTTTGTCTGAAACTTTGTGAGGTTATTTTGTAGCCTAGAAAATATATGTTTTTGTAGTTTCAGCTTGTTTTGACTTTTCTGTAGAATTCTGTGTTGATTCAAAGTAGGATGTTTTTGGGTAGTCAGTGGTGCTTCTGAGGGTAAATCCATGGCTGAAAATGGCTATGGACAACAGTTCTTTCAAATTATTAAATTTTGGATGTTTCACTTCAGATTTCTGTGTGGGATTTAGATAATTCAACAAATGCAATTAAGCCATTTCATCAGTCAAACCCATGACGTGAATACTAGATAAGTCAAATTCCACAACATAATCCTTCAAAGATCTAGTCTGCTTTCAGTTCAACCACTTTTCTTCCATTCTAGATTTATAAGTGACAGATAAGAAACACGATTTGATTGCAGTTTTAAAAGCTTCTCAATCAGCATTATCAAGAATCAAATTAGACCTTCTCTAAGTGTAATACCAAATTTGAGCACCACCTTTGAGAAAGCTAACAACAATAGATGTGTAATCATCGCGATCACAATTCTTAGATTCTAAATAATACTCCACATGAAAAATCCAAGCATCCAACTCATCAATCTTTTTACCATCGAAGGATGGTGCTACACTGATAGACAATTTCAGATCTCTTATCTTCTTAGGTCTATCGTGATCATCCTCCTTAAAACTTGTATTCCTCTTACCAGTTTCACCCTTTTGGTCATTAACATCATTTCTGGACTGAATTAAATTAATTAGCTCATCCAATTTCTTATTTGAAATATTTCCATTTTCCTTAACGTTGTTCTATTCACTTTTAAACCCAGAAATTGTTTCATCCACAGCAGTAGCATGATTATTAAATCTTTTGACCAATTTCACACTACGTTTGTTAAACACATTCAAGGTTTTTTCTATTTCACGTTTCCATGCAGAATTTGTCATTATCACACAATGAAATCAAGCAATAAAAAAAAGTAGAATAAAATTATTCAAAAGAGTTTGCAACAGATTTCAAGTCTTTAGATTTCTCCAATCCAAGACTTCCTTCCGTTAACAAATCTTTTGAAAGATATCAAAATCTGAAAATTCAAATAAACATTAAAAGTAAGTTAGTGAAAATTCAATTTTCAGAAACATTGAAATAAAAAGGTAAAAAGTTTCCCCACAAATTTTGCAACAGCAAAATTCAAAGCTCTCAAAAGTAAAATTCAACCACAAATTTTCAACAACAAAATTGAAAGCAATCAAAGGTAACAATTTAGAGTCTGAAAAGTTTTAAGTCATTTTTGGACTCCTTTGCTATTGAAGAAGTAAAGTGCTCCAATTTTCTTCTCCACCATTAGCAAATTTCTCATTTCCCACTACATCACGATCTTTTATTCTCTAATCCTCACATCCTCACCCTTCATGGCTTCAAGCCCTCCCTCCACACATGAATCATTGCTAGGAGAAGGCAAGTATGTTTGGCCTCTAGGTAATTGGAGTGAGCTTCAGCGGTGGCTACACTGCCCACCTTGCTTGAGTCTATATGACCTAAGTATGCCCCACATCTAACCAGCGGCCGCTGGCAGTGTAGTCACATAGTTTCCCTCCAATCCGTTACCACTTCACATTGTGGTTTCACCGACACAAGTCAGAGCACCCTCATTGGTCACGACAATCAATTTTCGGGTCAGCAAACTTCTCCTTTGTTTCTAACCAAAGCTCTAATACCATATATAATAGGATTTCCCACCTTTCAGAAAAATCCCATTACTACAACCAATTCAACCACACATTCTACACATTGGAAAATACACATCCACAATGGAAAGCACTCACATAAGTATAAACCTTAAATTAGAAGAACCTTGTGTCTACATAACATTAGCTTGGTCTTTGACCTCGTGGCACAACCTTTTTTTTTAAAGTGTTTTCCATTACTCTCCACTCTTAATAATTCTATCTCTTAACTACTAAAACACTACTTAGTTTGTAACAGAATTGAATGCAAAAATGCCATTGCTCCAATTTGGTTTTAATCGCTCAAGATCAAGATTAATCAAAATTTCCACAAAGTTTTCCAAAAGAAAAGATGTCTACTCTTCTCTTAAACTTCACTATATTTCCATCATCACCTTGGGCTCGCCAGGCCAGAGTGAACGCTCCGTTGAACAGGTTTTACTTGGGCCAATCATTGATCAGCAAAGAGTCAGACTGACCAATGCGAAAACGTGCGAAATCTCTTACTAACTACGTAGCATATCTACCAATCAAACACTAGGCTTCACTATGTAATATTTACGTGCAAAAGTGCGAGCAAAATGAAACGCGACTTTGCACGAACGTGCGTTGCAAATTTCGCACGCGAAACTTCCTTCGAAATTCCATAAAGTGAAAATGACGTTTCGTACTAAAAATTGTACGAAACAAACCCTTGTGCGTACCTATCGAAATATTGATTTCGTTGGGTACTTTATAAACGTACGCCTTAAATTCTGCGGCTAGTTTGTCCCTTAACACGTAATAATGAACACCCATTCGTTATTTTGACCATGCGCTGTGGCCTAAATACAGCAATCACTATATCTTTTAAAAAACAACCCCAAATCGTGCGATCTTTCGCGGACGTCTATCAACACTTAAATACCCATTTACGAACAAGTTTGATCCACTATTACTGTTACAGGAAAGTCGTAAAATTCGAAAGGTTACAGGAATTCCTTTTTTTATGCCATATTGGACAGTTTTGAAAATGACGCCACGTCAAATGTTTAAAGGATACAACATCACTGAAAAAGATAATCGGAACGACAAAGTACCGCCGATAAATTTAAACTTGAGATATTACCTGGAAAATCTGGTGTACCTTAACTAAACCTTGAAATTCAAAGACTCAAATTTCTTTGTTTACAAAAATTTGAATGTTTTAATGCGATGTATCTTAGTTCGTTATGTTAAAGGAAGAATTGTGTTAGTTTAGGGAGTATATAATGACCATTGTAGGAAGTACAAGATTATCAGATTAATCTACATTGTATGATTACATTTTTCTATATATATTAAAGAAATTTCATTTAATTTGTGTTCTGTGTAAGTCTTAATTTGAATATTGAACTGTAAATTTGATCAAGTATAATCTGAGTATTTCAGAAGGTTATTATGATCAGAAGAGAAGTAATTATTTGAATGTTAGTAAGAAAAATTGATTTCAAGGTCTGACATCCGATTTCTTTAAAGTAGAAAGTCTTTAATAGATTTCAGGGGGCAGGTTATGTGTCCAAGGTATATTGTCTGATAAAAGTTGTGACTTAAATTAACTAAATTCAAAATACTTTGAAATAATCTTTTAAGGTTATTTTGTGATAGTATTGTTTAGCGCTTTAAGGTTGCTTAGCTGTAAGTGACTAGTCAATATGGAGGATCAAAGTTTAAGGTTATGGCCCACGCCCTAAACTGCCTGTATTTTATGGTCTAACTATATGTTATTCAAGACACTAATGGAAGGACACCTCAAGGAGAAAGAACTTCTTCATGTGGTGAATAAATTAGTTACAAAGATATCATCAGGATTAGATGATGAAGGATCTAAACAGATAGAAAATACAAAAGTAAAAAATTTGTTTTTTCACAGTATGTCTGAAGATATTGTCATGCCTTCTATCAGGTTTAAATATGCTAGTGATATTTGGAATGAACTAGAGGAAATGTATCACGTGTCTAACTTACAACAACAGAATGTGATATATCACATGATTCAAAATTACAAGTATACAGGAGGATCTATGATCGGATATATCAATGGATTTCAGAAACTGTATACAGAAGCTGCAGGAGCAAGAAAAGTATATAAAGCTGAGGAGCAGGTTTTTCAATTAGTGTGTCCTTTTCCTCCAAAGTATAGGTGTGTGTTGCAACAATAACAAATGCACGAACAAGAAAATTGGAAATGGTCACAAGCTGTAGGTTTGATTTTAGTTGAAGAGTCAAATTTACAATTAATGGGAGGTGGTCCATCAGTTCAAGCTTTGTCATCTCAATATCAAAAACCGAAAGTTACTAATCAGGGGAGCTATGATGAACCAAAGGACAAGACTTGTTACTATTGTCCTAAACCAAGACATTTCAAGCGAAATTGTTATTTGTACCTCAAGGAGATCAACAAAGGAAAGAAGCCTTTCAAACAGCCAACTAAGGAAGGAATCTTTCTAAGTGAAAAGGAAGAAGACAAAGAAGTGACGTCATTTCTTGAGGAGTTTGTCTGCATGTCTAAAACAGGTGAAGACTCATCAGTTACCGTATGGAACATGGATTCAGGAGCATCTGCTCATATGTGCAAAGATAAAGAACTTTTTGTCTCCCTTCAAGAAATAGCACCAACAAAAATTTATTGCGGTAATGAAACCAGTGAAATATCTACAGCAAAAGGAAAAGTTATTTTGCATGTGAAGGTAGGAAATGATACAGTCAAAAGAATGCTGGAAAATGTTTTGTATGTTCCTAGCTTTACAAAGAATTTGTTTTCTACATCAGTTGCAGCAAAAAGAGGATTTAAAGTAATCATGGAAGGAAGTCGGCAGATTGTCAGTTAGAATGGTAAGGCATTTCAAGAAGGTATTATAAGTGAGAACAACATGTTTAGAATCGTCATGGGACATGTTTAGAATCGTCATGGGAAATAATAATCAACATTTTGGACTGTACTTTGGAGAGTTGTCTGATCATGAATTGTGGCATAAACGTTTTGGTCATATAAATTATGATAAACTGAATAAGATGTATAAAGACAAAGTGGTGGATGGCTTAAAGTGTTCAGTCACGTCGATGTTTGTGATGGCTGTGCTCTTGGAAAAATACACAAATTACCTTTTCCAAAAGACAAGGCCAGTAGAGCAGACAGAGTCCTAAAAGTAATTCACTCAGATGTATGGGGACCCGCCAAAAAAGAGTCACTCAGTAAGAAAAAATACATGGTTACTTTCACAGATGATTGGTCTAGATATAGCATGGTATATTTTATTCAAAACAAAGGAGAAGTTTTTTCAAAATTTCAAGAATACAAGGCATTGGTGGAAAAACAACAATAAGTATCAATATTACTACTACGAACAGACAATGGAGGTGAATACATATCAAAGGAGTTTGCTGCATACCTAAAAGAACAAGGAATTCATCATCAGCTAAGTGTTTCCCATACACCTGAACAAAATGGAGTAGCTGAACACCTCAACAGAAGCTTGACAGAAAGTGCAAGGAACATGCTAGCAGACAAAGCAAAGGACTCCAACTTTTGGGCAGAGGCATTTAATTGTGCGAATTATATCAAGACAGAGTAAGTACAAAAGCTGTAGAAAATGGAAAAACTCCATATGAATTGTGGACAGGAAAACGACTAGATGTTAATCATCTAAGAGTTTTTGGAAGCAAAGTATTTTATCTAGGTAATGATCAAACCAAGTGGAAATTGGCTCCAAAGGGAAAGACAAGAGTACTAGTCGGATATGATGAAAATGCAAAAAGATACAGATATATGATATACTTACTCATGATGTCAGGGTAGTAAGAAATATGATAGTCAAGGACGAAGGAAAAACTAAACAACTATTTCAACAAATTATTACTCCATCTTATTTAAAGTAGATTTTACTAGAGGAAGAAGATAAGAAAATTAAAGAATCAAACTAGATACAAACAAATGATGAAAAGACATCAACAAATACGGAAACTTCAAATGATCAAGAAAATTCCCATAAAGATATTAGAGTACCAGGAGGGAGACAACCAAGTATACCAGCTTCAACGTTTTCGAGAGGAATGAAAACAAGTTCTAGACACTAAAAAAACAATATGGTATTTGCTCTATCTGCCCAATCCAATGGACCACTTACTTTACAAGTAGCATTAGAAAGTCCAGAAAAAGAGAGATGGAACGAAGCTATCTATGAAGAGATGAATTCTATTATGAAGGCACAAACTTGAGATTTAGTAAAATTGAAAAACTATTAGATGTATATGGGTGTTTAAACTAAAACTAAATCCAGATAATACAATAGAGAGATATAAAGCAAAGTTGGTAACCAAAGGATATAATGAAAAGCAGGGAATAGACTATGAAGAGACATTTTACCCCGTAGTAAGATTTCCTTCTATCATAATACTCCTAAGCTTAGCTGCCATAGAAGACATGGAAGTACATCAAATGGATGTAAGGACCGCCTTCTTGAATAGAGGAGTAGAAAAAGATATCTACATGGAAAAACCAGAAGGATTTATTGAACAAGGAAAAAAAGGACTCGTATGTAAAATGATTAAATCACTGTATAGACTGAAACAGGCTATAGGAGATGGAATGCCAAACTAGATAAATTTTTGACTAATCTAGGATATCAAAGAATTAGTTCAGATCATTCAGTAATTGTATTAAACCCAGAAGATAAAGAAAGAGAGTTATATATTGCAGTTTATGTAGATGACCTACTAATCATTAGTAAATGTAAGGAACAAATTCAAAATCTAAAGGGAGAAGGAGTTTGATATGAAAGATATTGGAGAAGCAAAATATATACTAGGAATAAAAATGGAAAGAGATAGAGAAAAGAAAATCATAAAATTAACAAAGAAAAAGGCCATAAAGAATATGTTTATAAAGGTTAACTTCGGTTGAGCTAACAGTTGTACTACACCTTTGGATACCAAGAAGAAAAATGAGGAACAGGATGAAGAAGATGATGAGAAGGTAAATGTACCTTATAGAGAAATTGTGGGAACTCTTATTTACTTCATGAATTGTACGAGACTAGACATAGCGTTCAGTAGGAATACTCGACAAGTTTGCAGACCAAAAAAGCGACTGAATACGGTCAAGAGAGTTTTAAGATATCTTATCGGAACAACAGATTTATAGTTACAGTTGGGAGGAGATTCAATCAACATCCAAACTTGGAGCGATGCAAGTTATGGAGACGACATCACCAGGAAATCAACATCTGGATACGTTCTGAAGATTGGACAAGGAACGTGCTGTTGGGGGAGTAAACTTCAAAAAGTGACAACTCAGTCAACAATGGAATCTGAATTCTTAGCAGTCACCATGGCAGTAAAAGAAATCGTTTGGGTAAAAGCTTTTATACAAGAATTAGGATGAATGCAGCATGGATCTCAGATTTTATATTGTGACAATCAAGCCACCATAGCTGTAGGAAACAATCCTAAACATCATTTCAAAAGTAAACATATCGACATCAAACTCAGTTTCGTTTTTGAAAACATATAACATAGAGTTATTAAAATGTTGCACGTGTCAGACTTATAGATGATAGCCGACATGATGACTAAGGCACAAACAGGTCCTAAATTACATTTTTGAAGATCAGAAAGCAAATTAATCCTCAATGGCTAAAAATCGGTATAGCAAAGATAAAAGGTTTAGGGGAGTAAATATGTTAAAATTCATATACAAAAGAGAATACACAGATAGAAGTTAAAAGGAGTATTGGAATTAACTTCAATCTGTAGCGATGAACTTTTACTCGTCGCTAACTTCAAACTGTAGCGATCAACTTTTCTTGCCCTTGTAACAAATCGTTACCCCGGAAATCACGGAACAAAAAACGCTAACAAATGTCGGTGAAAATACGATTCAGTATTTTTGGCTCGTTGTAAAATTTGAAAGGTTACACGACAATTTTTTTATGCCATTTCGAACATTTTGAAAATAACGCCACTTTAAATGTTTAAAGGATACAATGTCACTAGAAGAGATAATCGGAACGACAAAGTACCGCGGGAAATTTAAACTTTAGATATTACCCGGAAAATCCGGTGTAATTCAACTGAACCTTGAAATTCAAATGTTTAGTTTGAAACCTAGTAAGAAAATTCAAATTTTTTTGTTTACAAAAATTTGAATGTTTCAATCTGATGTAGCTTAGTTCGTTATTTTCAAGAAAGAATTGTGTTAGTTTAGGGAGTATATAATTACCATTGTAGGAAGTAGAAAATTATCAGATTAATCTACATTTTATGATTACATTTTTCTATATATATTAAAAAAAAAATATTTGCTTTGTGTTATTTGGAAGTCTGAATGTGAATATTGAAGTGTAAATTTGATCAAGTAGAATCTGATTGTTTCAGAAGGTTATTATGATCATAAGAGAAGTAATTATTTGAATGTTAGTAAGATAAATTGACTTCAAGGTATGACATCTGATTTCTTTAAAGTAGGAAGTCTTTAATAGATTTCAGGGGGACAAGTTATGTGTCCAAGGTATATTGTCTGATAAAAGTTGTGACTTAAATTAACTAAAGTCAAAATACTTTGAAGTAATTTGCTTTGAAGGTTATTTTGTGATAGTATTGTTTAGGCAGTTTAAGTTTGGTTAGCTGTAAGTGAACAGTCAATATGGATGATCAAAGTTTACACATGAACCGTGTCCCGTCATGTAGGCATTTTCATACTGTCTACGCTTCCGTACTGCATACGGACAACGCTCGCATCGACAAACACCGCCTATTTAAAGGTTTCCACAACCTGATTAAAGGTCTATAATTTGTATAGAGATGACTCATCAATATCACCAATCATTGATGCATAGTCGCAATTTAACTTCCACTTTGATGTTTTTTGTTTGTCATATCACTTGCGTATGGGTTTTTTTATATAGTGAAATGGTTTTACGCAAACAAACAATCTAAGAAAATGTTAGGCAAAAATAAAAAATATTGAACACATAACAATCCCCAATATGTTTAGTTTACTTTGGTGGCGATAATGTATTTGTTTCATTCACAACTAATCATGCCCATAGTAAACCACTTAAAAACTTAAATTCTTGATAAACAACACAAACAACGTTATAGTGCTAAAAGTTCAGCATGTATGAGGCCGAATAATCACTAGAGATAGGTGGCAACTATAATATTAGAAGCTATGTGGTTGTGAAACCACTCAAAAGTGAGTTAGTGGGACTTCAAGAAAAAAAAAAAACAAAAAAAGATTCACATAAACACACAAAGTTGTGCGATTGCGACTTGAATCAATTTAGGTGATCGGTGTTTATCAAACCACGTAAATTATCACTCGCTACCTAACACTAAGATTTTTTATGTATCCACATTTTACATGAATAGTTAAAAGTGACTATATCACAAATATTAAGGTTTTAATTATCATATTGTTCGAGTTAAATAATGATTGTATTTTCACATATATTCGTGATATTTAAGTTAATAGCTCGACTGTCTACACAATGATCATAATTTCGTATTTGTTAAACATTAACATATAAGTTATTTTATTATTTGCCTACTTAAAAACCATATAGCTCTTGCCGTGTATGGGGTTGTGCTCCCTCTTAAGTTTTGTAATTTCATTACGAATGAACATAAAGCTATGTAAATTTGTTGTAGGAAAACTTGTGTTTGTACTCGATGCTTACCGAAACTTCAAAACGCCAATCAAATGCCCAACATGATCATATTCCATAAGATGTAGCGCATTTGAATTAACAATATTTTTTACATCGACAATATATTTTATAAATAATGTGCATGAAACCTTACCGTAGTGATGTGCAACCAGTGAGCTCATGCTCATCCCCTCGTTTATACTCGTATCCTATAACACCTTTGCAAACCTATATTTTATAGTGAGCTTACATTTATTACATTTCAACCACAACTTGACATTTTATTTACCAAAAGTTGAATTCAAAGTGGGGTTAACCCGACAATGGATTCACTATAATCTCAAAATAACTACATGCAGCCTGATCCATACTTTTATTTTAAAATGACATGGAAGTGTGCCCTATCCTAACAATTATTTTTATGTGTTCACTAGTATATAATTGTCAAACGTTTCAACTTCGCATCTATATTAGCTTAGTTTTGCTTGATTTAGATTAACAATCTGTTTTTTAGAAGAACTTGCTTTACAAATACATCATACAAGCAAAAATTGGTGTGAATCAATCAACTGTTAGACATAATTACAATCACATCCGGGCAAATCGGACTTTGTACTTTTGTACCAATTTTTTATTGTTTGTTTTAGGGTATATGTTTGTCTTACGGGTACTTTCAAGAAGTACTTTGGATTGTACTAATTCTTCTCCGGAATACTATTTATAGCGTTTCAATGTACGAAAACAAAAACGGAACTTTGGAAGATGACAGTTGTAGACGTGGGTACAACTTGTGACGATTGAAGACGACTATGAAAATTATGACAATTGGTGACGTCTACAAAAACAACGACAATTGTAGGCGTTTATTATAGTTTTTGTGACATTGTAGATGTTTAGGGGTTTGTGACATTGTGACGTTATGCTCACCTATGGCAACGTCAAAATCAGTGATTCAAGAACTTTTGGCAATGACTTCCGGATTTCGTTTTTTCGACTTTTCTCAATTGATTTGCCATCAAAGTATGCCGAAAGGTAGTCAAAATAATTATTTTTTAAAGCCCGTTTATCTCACACCAAGTATTCTCATGTTTCATTCAAAAAATTGTGAGATGAAACCGGTAATGTGCGAGGGAGAGGGAGGGGCAACGACGACGTAAACTTTTGCAAAAGACCCATACATGGAAGTGGACGTCCGAGACCCTTGCATTTTTTGTCCGTACACGCGCGTGACAGGCAAGGAAAAAAATAAAGAGTACTCTCCCTCATGCTAAAAAAATCCAACTCGAGTGGCATGTGCGTGGAATTTTTTTATTCGTTGTTCGAGTAAAACTTTAACTGAAACCACCTCGCGAGGTGATTTTCGATGAAGTTTTTTTATGAGTTGGATTTGCATTACCGTGGGTGGAAAATAGTTTTCTGAGACAACAGCCGGAACAGAAGACGATGAGGATGCCGGTGTAGTCATAACGGAACCAAACCAAGCAAGAAACTTTCACAAAAACCGGTCTGAAAAACAGCAACTTCAACAGTTGATAGAATCCAAACAAGAAACATAATAGCTCTCAAATTATACCACAATGTAGATAATATCAGGATGATCACACACAAAAAATTAAAAGTAATTCTGCCAACAGATCTGTGAGATATTCACAGATAACAAAAACCAAAAATAGGTTGTACAGTTTTTGATTACAAAGTGTTCATGCCTTCAAAGTTGTCTAAGTCCTACTAATATACACTGAAGCCTATGCTGCTGAACGTACGGAGGCATACCAGCCGTACAATAAATACCCACGGCTCGAACCGAACAAGGTACGTCATACAAAAAGATTCCTTTACTAATCAGCTAACCACACAAAGACAAAAATCTACTTAACTAGATATTTACAAAGGAGTAGGATTCTATATGCCACGTCATTTGTCGTGTATGTGGTTCACACGGACCAGCATTTGTCGGCGGTCTCCGTCCGCCGCGTACATATCAGATTCGGCACCGTAGACAAATCTCCATGTGCCATTTTGTCCTCAAGTGTATCTATGCACAAACAACCGGATATTTTGGAGTGTCTTCTTTCTTGTAGTGACTTGTGTCTCGAGAGTGTATACAAAGGTGTACTCCCTACCGATCTAGTGGAAAATAAATTCTGGTGTGTAGTGAAACGAACTTACTACCAAACATATGCTAAGTCGTGATACTCTCTCTCCCTCACACTCGAGGCATAGAGAGGACTAAAGCTTTCCAAAACAACACACCCCTAAAGCTTTAGACTCTGCTAGCCACTTAAGCCACATGCCTCTCTGCAAAACTTTAATTTAGGTGCGGGGGTTTAGTCATCATGTCAACAACCATCTCCTCATGTGGTAAATAATTGAGTTTCAGAACTCTTCCCATAACCTTCTCTCTCACAAAGTGTAGCTTGATATCAATGTGTTTGCTCTTAAAGTGGTGGCTAGGATTAGATGCAATAGCAATGGCAGCCTGATTGCCACACCACAGTACCTGAGGTCCAGATTGCATAAAGAAAAGCTCTTGAAAGAGAGACTTTACCCAAAGTAACTCTTTGACGGCTGCGCTAGCCGCCATGTACCCAGCCTCCATAGTAGACTGAGCTGTCACCTTCTGAAGTTTGTTGCTCCAGCAACATGTCCCACTTCTAATCTTCAAAATGTATCCACTAGTAGAGCGTCGACTTGGCATATCTCCATAGCTCGCATCGCTCCATGTCTTAATTTTTACTTCTTCTCCGCTGAGAGAGAGTCGGAGGTTTTGAGTTCCTACAAGATATCGAATAACTCTCTTTGCTGCCTCCTAGTCTGACTTCTTTAGATTTTGCAAACTTCGGCTTAAGGTTCCAACAGCTGCTGCAATATCCGAACAGGTACAATTTTTGACATAGATGAGGCTTTCGACGACGGGTCCAACCCCCGCCGTAGCCTGACTCTGGGATCGCAAGATATCAACCAGTTTTTGTGTACTGCTCACCACCCTTGAGAGATCCGCAATCCCCAAACCTGGTACCTCGGGATCGGTGGGTCTAGAACGCCACAACCCCTCAGATGGTCAAACCGCCAGTGCAGATGGAGACTTTGAGCTCGGAGAGGTGGAATTGGAAGGGAAGAACGGCTCCGCTTTAGGTCGGGGAGCAAACCTGCCCTTGCGGTCCCGATGATCGAACCTGTACCCCTTCTTTGGCTCGGGTAACCCTCGCTTGCAGGTCCCTTCCCCGGCCCATGTCCAAGGGATTGCCCCGCCGTGAGCCGGCCTGCTGGTTGCGGTGTCTTGAGAGGGGGTGGGTTGCTGGTTTGAAGTTGATGGTCCCCCCTGTTGCTATGGTACGAAGGTTGAGGAGCCGCTCTCGAACGAACAGCTAAGTATCTCCACTACACCTCCCACTAGGCGTACTACTCTGGCTTGGTCGGACCTGGCTACTCGCCGCACCAACTCCTTCTTAACCTTCAACTCATGGAGATCATGAAGGGCTAAGATTTCTTTGCGACCTGGCCAGTTACGATCGGCCAGGATCTCAAGAACTATGTACATTTCTGCTATCGGTGCCTTAGATCGAGTATTGCGACCAATCTCGGGAAGGTGACCAGGGACCGCTTCCTTGTGGGCCAACCCCTTTCTACGGCTTTTAGGGGATAAGGGCGGCCTCTCTGCATTCTCCGAAGCCCTAGCTGTGACTGACTCGGACAACGATGGAAATTTCTCGGGGGAAAAGACAGGTGGAGGTAGAGGAGAGGGTCGCCTCTCTGACTGCGTTGAAGGAGTTTCGACTGGAACCTCCAGAGGCATCTCTCCCTTAAGAAACCGCTCTATGTGTAAAGGGGAGCCAAAAGGGGGTGCTTCCTCGGGCATCTGAGACTCTTCCTCTTGAGCCACCGCTTCCTGTCTCTCTTGCTCTTCCGATCTGACACTCGGAAGATCCTTATCCTGAACTTCTCCTCCCTCCATAGGTGACTGGAGAGGAAGATCTAAATCCCATAATAAAGTACTCCGCCCTGAGCACCTATCCTCTTTAACCTAAAGAGACACGTAGCTGTATCAGTACTCTGATGGTCTGTCGAAAGTCTAACAAAAGTCCTCTCAGGATCCACTATCCTGGTACAAAAGATTATGGTAATCACCCTCGGAGGAAACCCAACCGAAGCCACAAAAAGAACTACCAGAGAGAGAACAAAGATAATTCCACTCAAAAAAATGATAGGATAGAAATATAAAGAATGCTGTCTCAAAATTAACAATATCACCTTGCCCTTAGAAAAATGGAGAATTAAGATAGAATATGAAAAATAGCAAGCAAACTCAACCTACCCTCAAAACGTAACGCGGACAACAAAAGGAGACGAAATCTCCCCCCGGAAACCCCGGAACAGGTAAGGCCTCCTTAACTCCTCGGTTTCCGCGACCGGAACTGGTAGGACCCTTCTTGATTTCCAACAAACACCAGTCCACAAATCGCCCAAACAAGAAAGACAGTGCCAACCACCAAACCGGACTACGATTTCCACAAAGGACGGATGAAAATCAAGATGGCAATAGGGTCACAATCACACACAAAACAAAAGTTCTCCACAAGAAAGTTTGCTAGAATTTCTTGGGTTTTTCTCAGGGGACAGTACTGAAACAACAACTTGTCTCCCTCGGTCCCAAGTGCCTTATACAAGCAAAGTTTGTTTTACCAATAGTACCAAAGTCAAAGCAATACCAGGATCCAATCACCGGCCAGGAATTGTTATCGTACGGACAGAAGACAAAACAAGTTGTACTACACTCAAGGCAAAAAGTTAGGCGACTATCTTCGGCTAGATTAGAAGCCACGTGTTTTTCTATGGCAGAATCTTGAGCAACAAAGTTCCAAATTGACGTGAAACACCTAACTTTGACTCTCATTAATAAATGCTCTACCCGGCTGGCAGACCTGAACTAACGTCCTACTGACAGCCAACAGCAAAATCTACATGACTATTCCAAAAGTTACGTGGCCTTCCACAATGTACCCCCCAATGGGACAGTTGGCAACTGGTCACATGTAACAGGATGGTAATCTTTGGAACGGAGTGACTCAATCGTCCGACCTCCGTTAGACGCGAAATAAAGTGCGTTTTGTTCCGTTAAGAAAATAGAAAATTCTGGTCCGGCTGAGTGCGCTCCTTTCCCCATACTTTAATGACCGTACAGAGGAAAAAGGCCCGGGAATCCTTGGTAAGATAAAAAGGGTGCCTGTGAAGCACACGAGCTTGACAAGTATTTAGTGAAAAAGAAAAGATCAACTGTTTACTGATGAAGTAACCCGATGAGTTCAAGAACATAGTCAAACGTGTGCAAGACTTGGTGAACTCAAGGTGGATTTGGAATTCAGTGTTAGGGATGATTCTCATTCGGGAGAATACAATTGAGATCCGAAGGGGAGGAAAGAGTGGGCAAGCTTTAGCAGTTGGGACCTATTGGAGAAATAATGATTTTTAAAAAATGTTGTAAATTATCGAGGGGAGGGGCAAAAAAATCAGACCGAGGAGTTTAGACCAAGGACTTCCAAGGGTTTGTGCCATTTTTGTAAGAAACCAGGGCACTACATGGCTGAATGCACTAAGTTAACCGAGTTACGGTTAAAGGAGGGGCAGAACGGTGGACCCCCGAGAGGAAAGAAAAAGGCCCTCGTGACATTGGTACATGAGGCAAAATCCGAGGACGAGGACGATGAACTCCTATTGGATGAGGAGTTGGAAGCGAAAAATGAGGTCCAAATTCCACGAAAGAAGAAATGTGCTTTCTGTGGATTGAAAGGTGAAGCAGGCTGGATTGTAGATTCACGTGCATCCATGCACATGTGTAAAGATAAACACCTGTTCACCAAGATAAGAAAGATTACCACTGTAGAGATAGACTACGAGGATTGCAGGATAGTCACTACTACTCTTATACAATCGGTAGATCTAAAAGTGTTAGTAGAAAGAAAGACATCCATAGTTACATTCTCCGATGTATTGTTTATTCCAGAGTTGAACATAAACCTCATCTCTACGTCTGTATTAGATGATAAGGGTTTTGATACTAGCACTAGGAAAGGAGTCTTTAGTGCTAGTTTTGAGGAGGAAGTTTATTTCACTGCTGAAAAAGGTAGCCAAGGGATGTTTAGGCGGATTTTAAGCAATAAAAAGAATAAACTTTATTATGCTGGTGTTGATGATATAATGTTGTGGCATAAGAGGCTTGGGCATGTGAATCTAGATAAGTTAAGAGAGATGAAAAAAATGGGAGTAGAGGAAGGAATTTAGTTCGGTGAAAGTGAGAATCTAAGTGATTGTAGTGGATGTGCTCAAGGTAAAGCACACAGGTTACCCTTCCCAAAAACTGCCATCTATAAGGGAGAAAATATTCTAGATTTAGTACACAAAGATTTTTGGGGGCCGGTCAGAGTGCCATCACCCAAGGGGAAGAGATTTATGATGACTATCACCGATGATTGGTCTCGGTATTTTAGGGTGTATTTTTTGAAAAATAAGTCAGAGGCTCAGCAATGTTTTAAACAATATAAAGCATGGAGGGAAAAACTCCATGAAACCTCAATCAAGAGAGTAAGGAGTGACAATGGTGGATGTTGTTTTGGAAGATTCAGTTTCGTACTTGCGTGCGTACGTATTTACCGAAATTAATGTGGTGGCACGAATGCATTTTCGGGTTAAGGGAGAAGTGAAATGGACGGCGGATCGCGAAGCGATCCGATGTATGATATTCGAAGTATGTAAAATCGTAAAATTGTACGTCGCACGTACTAAACATAATGCGCGAGATTTATGGAAAGTACGCCATGGTACATAGAATCTATATTGGACAGGTGTACTATTAGGTGTACTTTATTTACGACATACATTTATCGAAAATGACGTGTACCTTAAATGCGACAAGGCGCATTTATGACGAAGTACGTGATTTCGGTACGGACAGGATGTGGATCGTACGAATTGATTTCGGCAAGTTGGTCATGGTACACGTGGAGGGCGAACGGCGTCTGCCGATATTTTTAAGAGATCACATTGTTTTTTATGACGCATTATCTAGTGGACCGTACATATGCGATGTCGGTTCACTACGTGGATTTATCTACAAGTGACTAAGCGAGTTGTCGCTTATGACGCGTATTTTGCGGACGCGTCGGTGTAAATATTTGAAACATCAATATTTTGTTTTATGCGAACTAATGATTTAGTGTTGATTAAAATAGTTATATTTACGTGATCATTTAGGGTTTCGACAGTTTAATTTATGTGTCTTTATGTGTTGTATTTGCAGACAAGTGTACACTTACGATTGCTTGACTTTCAGGTGTACGCTTACGATTAGTGTTTCTTAGTAATTGGCTATCATGGTTAAATATGACTTAATGACAGTTACGTAATTTACGTTGGTTATTTTGACACTTAGTGATTCGTTGACAGCTCACAAGTGTATATATAGGAATGAGCTTTGTTAGGAATTAATCATCAATGCTGGTTAGTAAAGTGGGGACCGAAGATGTAGACTTTTAGGGTTGCCGATTAGGTCATGCATTTGAGTAATATGTTTATTGATATACTTTTGTTTATCTAATGTTTATGTGACATTGCACTCTTTTTCTTATTATTTATTTATGTTATTTTATGTTTGTTTGATATGCATTATTTATGCATTTGTCCTAGGGTTTGCTTATGTTGATTATTCCATCAAACCTTAGATGTTGTCATAGGGTTTATTTATGTTGATTATTCCATGAAACCCTAAATGTTGTTTGTTGCGTCTGTGTACGCATATGGAGGATGCATTTCATATGATTGTTCGTCGACCTATTTTTGCTTAGCTTCTTGCATGATAGTTTGGGTCGCTTCTGCGGTCTATTTTAGACCAAAGAACAACAGTGGAGAGTATACCTCAAACCAGTTTGAGGATTTTTTGAGAGAAGATGGAGTGCCACACCAAAAGACAGTTCTTGAAAATCCTGAGTAGAATGGTGTAGCTGAAAGATTAAATAGAACATTGAGTGATAGTGTTACGAGTATGCTGTCAGATAAGAAGATAGGAAAGAAGTTTTGGGCCAAAGCAATGAACTGTGCAAATTATCTCAAGAATAGAGTTCTTACTTCTGCAGTAAAAGGCCAAACACCCTATGAGAGATGGACATGCCGAAAACCAGATGTTTCACACTTAAAGGTTTTCGATAGTCAAGCGTTCAGTTAATCACTGATCGGTCAAACTAAAAGTTAGACCCAAAAGGAAAACCAGGATATCTACTAGGATATGATGAAGATGTAAAAGGATATAGAGTCTATGATCTCAAAAGAGAGGATATTATCCTAGTGAAGCACCTAGTAGTTATGGATGAAGGAAAATCTATAGATCGCTTTAAGCATACAAAGACAGTCAAAATCAAATTTGAGTCAAAAAAATCGGATGACTTTGAGCTTCCTAATTTTCCAGGATTTCAAGAAGATGATGATCTTGCAGGTACGGATCAGATCGAGAAGGACCCAAATGTGGAACCCCTAGTATTAACTCCAACCGAAGCGGAAGACGTGGTGGAAATCAACCTCGAATCAAGGAATAGGGGAGAAGTTGAAACTGCTCGAAAGAATTCAAGAGAGCCATCTATTCTAACAACCGAGTTTGAGGGAGGAAGAAGAAGCAGCAAAAGAAGAAGCAAGGAGACAAGTTAACAATAAGGTAACCAAACGGTCTCACCCTGATGAACCTCAACCTTATAATGAGGGAATGACTTGTCCTGAAAGAAATCGGTGGAAGACAGCAATTAATGAGGAGATGGCCTCAATTATGGCGGCCGATACATGGGAATTCGTGGATTGTCCTCCTAACAGGAAGCCAATTGGGTGTAAGTGGGTGTTAAAGCTGAAACTCAACCCGGATAACACCATTGAGCGCTACAAGGCTCGATTAGTGTCAAATGGATTTACCCAAAAAGAGGGAATTGACTACAAGGAGAATTTTTCTCTGGTCGTCAGGTTTCCTTCAATTCGGATACTTCTCAGTATGGCGGCAGCAGAATACATGGAAGTGCATCAGATGGACATCAAGACGGCCTTCCTACATGGAGAGTTGGAAGAGGAAATTTTTGTGCGACAGCCCGAAGGATTTGTGGAGCAAGGGGAGGAAAGTAAGGTATGTCGATTAATTAAATCTTTCTATCGCCTGAAACACGCGCCCCGGCAATGGAACAAGAAGCTCGATGAGTTTCTTACAAGTTTGGGATATGTTCGGATCCGCTCAGATCACTCAATTTATTTGTTTGAAGATGAAGAAAGAATTATTTTTATTCCAATTTATGTCGATGATTTGCTTGTTTTAAGTAAATCTATGGATAAAATAAATAAGTTGAAAAATGATTTAAAAGGAAGATTTGAGATGAAGGATATGGGAGAAGCAAGGTATATTTTGGGAATTCAGGTAGAGAGAGATAGAGATAGAAAAATAATAAGATTAACTCAAAAAGAGGCCATTGGAAACATGTTAGAAAAATTCCAAATGGACAAGGCTAATAGTTGTACCACTCCTATGGAATTAAAAAAGGGAAGTGAGGGGAGTGAGGAAGAGGGAGTTATAATCTTAGATGATGAGGTAGGCCCGGAAGAGAAAAGATTTATGCAGACCATCCCTTATAGACAAGTAGTGGGTAGCCTAATATATTTTATGAATTGTACCCGTCCAGACATAGCCGAAGCCATAGGAGTACTAAGTAGGAGTCTGAATGCTCCCACTAAGAAAGATTAGGAGGCAGCTAAGAGAGTCTTTATATATCTCATAGGAACAAGAGATTTATGGTTACATTTGGGTGGGAAAAATACTGACATTACCACTTGGAGTGATGCCAGCTATAGGGATGATCCTATGAGGAGATGCACATCTGGATATGTATTGTATGTGGGTGATACATCTCGCTGCTTGAGCAACAAACAACAAAAGGTCATTGCTCAGTGCATCATAGAGGCTGAGCACATATCTTCTTGCTCTGCTGTAAAAGAATTAACGTGGGTCAAGTCTTTGCTTGGTGAGCTTGGTCGTCTTAAGAGTGGTGTCCAAAAAGTATTTTGTGATAATCATGCTGCTATTACCATTTCTGCCAATCCTAAACATCACTTTAAAGCCAAACAAATGGACATTAGACTTAGCTTGGTTAGGTATAAAGTAGAAAACAAGATAATCAGTTTGGAGTATAAACCAGATAGTGAAATGGTACCAGATATGATGACCAAACCTGTTCCTTCCTCTAACCTAATTTTTTGTCGGAAGAAGTGTCGTCTTAAAATAAAGAGTGGCTAGAAAATAAGAAAAGTGTAGAGATAAAAGGTTATTTTTGTATTTTCTAGGTTTTGTAAAATGCAGAAAAGTAGTAGAGGTAGCCTGCCTCTAACTCCTCTCTCTAGCTCCCACACTTGTCGCAGTCACTGAAAGTTGGAGAGGGAGATAGAGCCATGGCCGCCTATGCTATCCCGACAGGGACAGATATTAGGTTGGTAGATTTTACCAAAATGAACTTGGCGGACCTAGAATTTGAACGTGGTACTTGCCATTCGTCAAGACAGCTGGTAGCCGGTAGCCTTAGCCATCTAGTCTAAACCAAAGATATATGATATAGGGTTTGATAGTTATTTAAATGTTAACACGTAGGCTATTTCATTCAACGCAATATTTAGAAAAATAGATACATTTTGTAATGTACGGCGTACGGAAAATCCGAAACGGATATCGCGCATTTTGTTTCGAAGGCGAAACAAAAATTGCACAAGTATTTATGACGGCCACGATTGTAATCCGGCTTAATCGGACGGCCACGAAGCATGTCGAGATCGCGGAATGGGTTTTCGGCAGTTTGCGGATGACGTCACATCAATCGCCACGTGGCGCAATCACATTGGATTACGGCATCTCCGGGGATTCCAAGAACGAATCCAAAAATGACATGTGTCGACTTGTTAGCCATGTCGTACAATGGCCGTACAAAAAGTACACCGGCACCTGTACCTTTATGTACGATACACTATTATGATTAGTGCCGTACTTCAGTAGATAGAGTTTTAGAGAGAGATAGGACTTAGAAAATTTTTATAGATAGGACCCTCTCTCCCAAAGAGCATTTGTACAAAAGGTCAACTTTGACCCTTCATAACTTACTGCTCAGGGGAGCAAATTCAGAGATTCTTTTTGTTATCGACTCAAGGGAGTATTTCCTTCACAGGGTTGAAGGTGGTCAGAGTTTTTGTTTGCTAGTGTGGCAGTTATTGTTGTTGAAACACAAAGGGGTCAGGGTTATCCTAGAGGCTTCGTGTGAGCTGCCTACTTTGAGGTCCTATGGAGGTCTCATAGTTGCAGATCCGTCATGGTTTTATCTTCCTCCTCTACCAAAGTTTCCATTGGAATAAAAAGAACATTAGAGAAAGTGACTATAGATGTCTTACCATCAACTATGACTCTCAAATCCACTGATCTCACTGAATTAGTGGTCACTATTTTCCCATCCCCATACTCTATCTCTATAGTAAGGATCTTTCTTATTTTGGTAAATAATGTTTTTTCTCTACACATATGCATAGAGGATCCTGAATCAATAACCCATCCTTGTTTAAGAGCTTCTCTTACTCCACCGAAAGAACACTTTTGCCTCCTTTGAATCTCCGGCTCACCTTTCACCTCCAGCTCCTCGTTGAGGAGGAGTTCTCCATTGTCCTCATCGGAATCCCCTCCGATGACTTGTGTTGCCACAAATGCCTTTTTTTTCTTTGGGGCAGGTTTTCCGACCTGTTCCTATTTAAATCTCAGCTTTGTCAGTTTATTTCACTTTGCTATGTAATGTCGCGGCTTCTTACAAAAGTGACAAAGCCCCTTCAGAGGCCATGATCAAGATCCGTCATGGTTTCCTCTTCCTCCTCCACCAAAGTTTCCCTAAGGTTTCTTAGAATCCTTATCCCCCCAATTAGTTCCAGCAGCTAATGCTTGAAAACCCTTTCCTCCTCTACGAATCTCAATTGTGCTTTCCCGAACCAAAATCACCCTGACAACGTAGTTCTAGATCCATCGATGATCTAGCAAGTCTTAAATCTTATTGACAATGTTTTCATAATCATCTGTGAGTTTCATTAACAAACTATTCACCTTCTCTTTCTCTGTCTCCCTCTTTCCTACACTCCCCAACTCCATAAATAACCCTGCCAAGTCATTACAAAAGTCTAACATCTTCCCTTTTTTGTACACATATGCCTGTATCTTCTGATCCGCCAACTTCTGCTGCTGAATCGTACCGCTTTTGTAATTGTTGAAAAGAGCCTCCCACAATTCATTTGCCTTGTCCACATGTAGATGGGGTGTAACCACTACTTGAGTGAGACGCCTGAGAATAAAACGAGTCACTACGGTATTGTTGAAATCCCATATTTCACTATCATTTGCCTCGGTTTTCTAACCATCTACTACCAGAATGAAACTAGTAGCCATCGGTGTGAGTTTCTCCTTCCCCTTCTCCTTCCCTTTGTTCGACACTATATTTTCTCCAACATCCTCTGCTTCTCCTGCTCTCGCAGATCCTCATGTGAATTGAGATACTCTAAACCCTGGTGGAACTCCAAATTTTGCGGATGGCCGACAAACAGGACCACTCACAATGCCCCATAACCGTTTTTCAAACAATGCACCCCTCATCATGGTTTCCTAATAAATGAACATTGTTCCATTTAAAATGGACACCCTAGAGGTTGGGCCCTTGACGTGTAATTTTGTGACCTCCATTGGTACACAGAATGTCCAGCTTATACAAAGCCTCTAGGATAATATTTGCACTTTTGACTTTGGCAATAAAGAAGTGCCACCCTGGCCCGCAAAAACCATGACCGACTATATCGCTGTGTAGCCTGGACTCCTCTAAGCCGCAGCAAAAAGAATTAGTGAATTTGCTCTCGTGTGCATTAAGTTATGGTTGTCCAAAGACAACATGTTTACACAGATGGCCTCTAGGAGAAAAGGCTTTCTAAAAAAAAATCTAAGTCGTTAGAACCTACTCACAGTTCCTCTAGACCAATCAAAAACCATCATACACTAAATAATGTATATACAAAGTACGATAGCCGGGGTACTTTATGTGCGGAATTATTCGGCACCACTCTTTGTATGCCACGTGGCATATAGGTTGTCGTCATTCTATCCCATTCTTCTCGGGCATCCTTAAGGATGATGCCACGTGTCATATCCCCTCCACTTTGGCGAAGTAATGCCAAAAAACCATTCTTGTATGGCGGTACTCACGTGTGCCGTCCGTTCGTATTCCGACGATTAATGTCAGCCGTTCGATCTGACGGCGCAACGAAAAATGTTGTCCGTTGAAATTCCGATTTTCTTCGCGAACTGTCAATCGCGAAACGACAATTAATTTCGTCCGTTGAAATCAAATGTTGTTTCGTTTATTTCGTGCGATACTGTATTTCGTGCGGTACCACACGTTTCCATGTTTTGTTTTGTTCCGTAAGCTGTTAAATGGAATTCGTCGCCGCGTTATTATTTATATATTTAACAAATACTTTGTGTATATCGTTTCATCAAGATCTACCGGCTAAGGCTTACTGCTACTTCGTACGGTTGTCTTTTGGAGGTAACAAGATCAAATCTTATCTTTGGCAACCTATCTTTTGCAGGAACCTTGTCTTCTACTTGTGTTCTCATCTGTCTGAGGCAGCCATGGGTGTTTGCCAGTTGTTAGTGACTACGACAAGTATGAGAACTCTAGGATGCACAAAGGCTGACTAAGAAGATAAAATGTAAAATACCATTTTTCAACACTTGTTGAAACACAAAAGGGTCAGGGTTATCTTAGAGGCTTTGTGTGAGTTGCCTACTCTGAGGACCTATCGAGGTCTCAGAGTTGCATAGATGAACCCAGATCCATTGAAGATGGGCACCCTAAAGGGTGGGCCCATAACTTGCAATTCTATGTCCTCGATTGGACTACACAATTTAGCAAGCCTCTTGGTAGTTTTAACTAACCCAATTTTAACCACAACCATTGCTGTCCAAGCAGACAAGTTGACAATATGACTGCACCCCTGTGTAGTTTCGACTCCTTTGAGTCCGTTGCAAAAAGAATCACTGAAACGGCCAACCAGCCGATTAGTTATGAGGTGGCAAAGATGCCAATTTATACAAACTCTCAAAGAGAGAGGTGGCTGTCCATTGAAAAATTGCGAAGTCCTAATCTCCTCTCACAACCCTTATCTACTACAGTACGATCCAATCAAATAACTGTATTGTAGAGAAAGGTACTACGGCCAATGTCTTTTCTGTACGACCTTCGTACGACAATGCCATTGAGTAGACGCCTGTCCATATTTTACTCGTCCTTATGTTCCCCACAATTATCGTGACCAAATGTTATCTCTCCACGTGGTGCCAGGTCATGCCAAGTCCAAAAACCGCCAAAGTGACGATTCCGGGATCTCGGCTGCGATATGTGCCGTTGGATAAAAAACCAACATTTTTAGCCGTCGAAACAAATGTCTGATTCATTTGTTGTGGCGTGATCATGTTTGCTCTATATATTAACTAACTCTATGTCCCCTCATTCGTAATTCTGTTAATCAGATTAAAGATCATAACACAGTTTAAGTAATTATCACCCCCTATGTAATTTAACAAACTCATACGACAGACTAGTTAAAGCTGACGGCTATGCCTCGCTCTGCCGGTCAAAGGTTCTAGTCATGCCGAACTCAACTTTTTGTTAAGAGTGACTTATGTCACCCTTTAGTTCTGCCTATGGAGCTGAGGCAGCCATGGCTCCAGTACTCTCTCTCCCCTTTAGTGACTACAACAAGTATGGGAGATAGAGGAAAGAGGCGGAGGCAGACTGCTTTTCTACTAAGCTATATAGACCTAGAAAATACACCATAAATCTTGTGATTTCAACACTTTTTTCTCCTTGGAATGTCGGCATGCTTCTCAATGGTTTTCGGATGAAGGAGAAGCTCCTGAAGCTCCTCTTCCAGTGCGGTTACTTCATCTTCTTCCTCGTTATAAACCTGAGTCAGAAAAGCCTTTTTCTTTCCTCCATCTCTTGAGAAACCTTAACCATCTTTCAGTCGAAGATCAACAAGTTTGACACAATCTGCCATATAATGTCTTGGTTTCTTGCAGAAGTGACATAGTCCACCTCAAGGAGCTGCTCTTCCCTTTCGGTCAAAATCTGCCACCTCTTTGTCCTCTTCCTCCTAAGTTTTGATAAAAATCCTTTCCCTTTTTGTCATCACGCTTCCGCCCATCAAATCTTGCAGCCAATGCTTGAATACTTGGACTTCGTCTCCTAAGTTCTATGTTAAAATCATCCCCACAGTATCATCCCAATTCCAATTGCTATCACCTAGATCCTGCAACCGATTAATAATATTCTCATACTTTTCAGGTAGTTTCATAATCAATGTATTTACTCTTTGTCTCTCAGACCATGAGTTACCTGCGCTCTCTAGTTCTCCAAATAATTCTTATAAGTCATTGCAATAATCATTCATACTTCCTCCCTTGTAAGTATAAGCTGAAATCTTATTTTTTGTCAGTTTTTGCAACTGCAATGACCCACTCTTATATTTGTTTGCAAGAGATACCCGAATCTGAAAGGAAGATCTAACATCTATAAGGGGAATGGTAATACCATTCACTACATGTTTGAGAATTAAGAGTTTAGCAACCTTGTCCTTATAGTTCCAATTTTCATATTCTAACCGTTCGGTGTGACTCCCGGTCACCATTCTTGGTGGTGCTGCTGTTCGCATCGTCCTTGACAATAGAGTCTCACGAGAAGCAACACCTTCCTTTTTTCTTTCCATAATTATTTCCTCCCCTTCCTTGTCATCGTTCGTGATAGTGGGTGATATTTTGGCAGCTGTTGTGACATAGGTGCCACAAAAACGTGCTCCTCCAAACCTAGGTGGAGGTGGGCATCAAATTTGCCCAGACACTATGCCCCATAGGTGCTTCTCAAAAATTTCCCCCTCCATCATCATTTTTCAAGAAATAAAGCATGATCCATTGAATATGGGCACCCTAGAGGGTGGGCCAATAACTTGAAATTATGTGGTCTCCATTGTCCCACAGAATAAGCAGCCTATGTAAAGCCTCTAGGATATTATTTTTCCTTTCCAATTTCCCACTGTGTAAGCGCCGTCCAGGTACACAAATACTCTGACCACCCTCACCCTTCAGGGGATAAGACTCTCTTGAGTCAAACGCAAAAAGAATCATTGAATTTGCTCAACTGAGTAGTAAGTAACGGGTGGCCAAAAATGGCCTATAAATACAAAAGGTCACTTAGAGAGAGGCGTCTCAAACATGCTAAGTTCCTAATTTCTTACCCATAGCTACCTACTACTGTACCCTAGACTAATCAAAAGAGTGTAAAGTAAAAGAAGGTACAGTGGCCGATTGTACTTATTCTACGGCTATTTTACAACATGGCCTTCTGGTTTACATTTGTCAGTTTGGGAGCCATGGTTTGTCCTCCTATCTTTTCCAGCGCCAATGATATGGCGCCACGTGGCACAGCGCACCACAATGTCTTAAAGCCACCAAATGTTCACTCGGGTTTGGCGGCGGCGACGATGTCCGTCGTATCATATATTTTACACGGTTAGGTTTCTCGTTCGCGAGCGGCGTTGTCTATATGTGTCGTTTCGTCAATTTGGTCTGTTTTAGTGAAAGTGAAGTCGCGTATCTCTTTAATTAAATATTAGACCACGTATGTGTATCGTTTCGTTAATGCGTTAATGGATAAGTGGTACGACTACATAGTGCTATGCAGACCTAGGTTCAAATCTGGTCCAAGGCAACATTTAAATCATCTATGAATCTATTCTGCTTTGTTCTTTCTGACTATAGGAGCAATCATGGTGACTCTCTCTCTCTCTCTTCTCTCTACAGTCTAAACTAAGAAAATAATATTAATTACTTCTTTTCAACATGAGCAATGACCTTTTACTGCTTGCTGCTCCAAGAGCAAGCCCCATCACCCATATAATATATACCCAGATGTGCATGTCCTCATAAGAGCATCCTTTTAGCTAGCATCACTCCAAGTGGTAATGTTAGTATTGTTTCTGTTGTTCTTTGGTCTAAAATAGACCGCAGAAGCCACCCAAACTATCATGCAAAAAGCTAAGCAAAAATAGGTCGACGAACAATCATTTGAAATGCATCCTCCATTGAACATACAACAACATTTAGGGTTTCATGGAATAATCAACATAAATAAACCCTATGACATCATGTAAGGTTTGATGGAATAATCGACATAAACAAACCTTAGGACAAATGCATAAACAATGCATATCAAACATATATGAAACAACATAAATAAATAATAAAGACAAATGCATTTCACATAAACAAAAGTATAATCAAAGTATAATTAAATAATCATTATATCATTCAAAGTGCATGACCTAATCGACAACCCTAAAAGTCTACATCTTCGGTCCCCACTTTACTAACCAGCATTGATTATTATTCTAATGAAGCTCAAATCTATATATACACTTGTGAGCTGTTAACAAATCACTAAGTGTCAAAATAACCAACGTAAATTACGTAACTGTCATTAAATCAAACTAATCGTAAGCGTACACCTGAAAGTCAAGCAATCGTAAGCGTACACTTGTCTGCAAATACGACACATAAATTAAAGTGTCGATATCCTCATTAATCACGTAAAATATAACTATTTTAATCAACACTAAATCATTAATTCAAATAAGACAAAACATTGATGCTTCAAATATTTACACCGACGCATCCAAAAATCCGCGTCATAAGTGACAACTTGCTTAGTCACTTGTCGATAAGTCCACGTAGTGAACCGACATCGCATATGTACGGTCCACTAGATAATGTGTCATAAAAACAATGTGGTCCCTTAAAAATCGGCGGACGCCATCCGCCTTCCACGTGTACCACGAACCACTTGTCAAACAATCCGTACCATACAAATCTTGTCCGTACCGAAATCACGTACTTCGTCATAAATGTCGCGTGTCAAATACGACGCTCCGTACCGGCGGCGTCACATTTAATAAATGCGGTCTGTCGCATTATGTTTCATATGGCCGGCGTACTTTTCAAATCCTTCGAATATTTCAAATCGAATCGCGAAGCGATCCGCCGTCCATTTCCATTTCGTATTCCGTATTTTTCGTACGCTTCTTCGCGTCACTTAATTTGTACTTTTTCGTCACCTTAAATTCATATTTCATATCGGATCGCTTCGCGATCCGCCGTACATTTTCAAATGTTTGTTCGCGCCACTCACACGTAACTTTAATTTTGATCGTACACTTACTCCCCCAATCCACAAATCCTTTCGAACCTCCACAGTATATAACGTAAATATATACGCACGAAACGTCGCGTGCGCATCAAATTTCACATACGCACGAAACTAAATCTTCAAAAACAACAGTTTCCACCCAAATTAAAACCATATATCCCTAGTGAGATATCTAATGACTCTCTTAGCTTCCTCCGAATCTTTTTTAGTGGGAGCATTCAGACTCCTACTTAGTACTCCTACAACTGCGGCTATATCTGGTCGGGTACAATTCTATAAAATATATTAGGCTGCCCACTACTTGTTTATAAGGAATTTTTCTGCATAAATCTTTCCTTTTCAAGGCCTAACCCATCATCTAAGATTATAACTCCCTCTTCCACACTCCCCTCACTTCCCTTCTTTAGTTCCATTGGAGTGGTACAACAATTAGCATTATCCATTTTAAACCTTTTTAACACGTTTCCAATGGCCTCCCTATGAGTATATCTTATTATCTTTCTATCTTTGTCTCTCTCAATGTGAATTCCCAAAATATACCTTGCTTCTCTCATATCTTTCATCTCAAATCTACCTTTTAGGTTTGTTTTCAACTTATGAATTTTATCTTGAAATTTGCTTAAAACTAGCAAATCATCATCATAAATTGCAATGAAGATAATTACTTCCTCATCTTCAAAAAAATAAATTGAGTGATTTGAGCTGATCCGAATATATCCCAAACTTGTAAGAAACTCATCGAGCTTCTTACTCCAGTGCCGAGGCGCCTGTTTCAGCCAATACAAAGTATTGATTAATCGTCAAACCTTGCTCTCCTCCCCTTGCTCCACAAATCTTTCGGGTTGTCGCATAAAAATCTCATCTTCCAATTCTACATGTAAGAAGGCCGTCTTGATGTATATTTGATGTACTTCCATATCTTATGCTGCCGCTAAATTTAAAAGTAATAGGACGGATAAAAACCTGACGACTGGGGCAAATGTCTCCTTATAGTCAATTCCATCATTCTGGGTAAATCTTTTCGCCACTAACTGAGCCTTGTAGCACTCAATGGTGTTATCCGGGTTGAATTTTAAATTAAGTACCCACTTAAACCCAATTGTCTTCGTGTTAGAAAGACAGTCAACCAATTCCCATGTACCGGCCGCCATAATTGAAACCATCTCCTCATTAGTGGCTGTCTTCCACCAGTTCTTTTCAGGATAGTTCATTGCCTCATTATAAAATTGAGGTTCATCGGGGTGATACACTTTGGTTACCTTGTTGTTAACTTAGCTTTCTTGCAGTATTTTGTTGCTTCTTCTACCTCCCTCAAACTGTGTTGTGGAATAGATGGCTTCGAGGATTCTTCCGAACAGTTTGGACTTCTCTCCTATACCTCGATTCCAAGTCTATTCCAAGCAGATATCGTGGTTTTCCTTTTGGATCTAACTTCCAATTTGACTAATCTGTGTCTAGAATAAACACTTGAATACCGAAAACCCTTAAGGTGAAACATCTGGTTTTTGGCCGGTCCATCTCTTAGAAGGTGTTTGGCCTTTTACTGCCGAAATAAAAACTCTATTCTTGAGATTATTTGCACAGTTCATTGTTTTGGCCGAAAATCTCTTTCATATCTTCTTTTCCGACATCATACTCTTGGCACTATCACTTAGTGTTCTATATAACCTCTCGGCTACACCATTCTGCACATGATTTTTAGGAAGTGACTTTTTGTGTTGCACTCCATCTTCTCTCAAAAATTCCTCAAACTCTTTGAAGGTATTCTCTCCCCCATTATCACTTCTTACTCTCTTAATAGCGGTTTCATGGAGTTTCTCACTCCACGCTTTATATTCCTTAAAAACCACTGGGGCCTTTGATTTATTTTTCAAAAAATACACTCTAGAATACGAAGACCAATCGTCACTGATTACCATCATAAACCTCTTACCCCCGGGTGAAGGCACTTTGGCCGGTCTCCAAATATCAGTGTGTACGAAGTCTAAAACTTTTTCTCCTTTATAAGTGACTTTTTTTGGGAAGGGTAACCTGTGTGCCTTACCTTGAGCACAACCACTACAGTCACTTAGGTTTTCACTTTCTCCAAATTGAATTCCAACCACTATTCCCATCTTTTTCATTTTTTTTGTAATTTTGTGCCCTCATTTGGTCCACAAAATCTCCAACTTATATAAAGCCTCTAGGGTAATATTTGCACTTTTGACTTTAGCAATAAATAAGTGTCACCCTTGCATGCAAAATCTCAGACCGACTACACTCCTACGTAGCCTGGACTCCTCGAGTCTGTAGCAAAAAAAATCACTGAAATAGCTCACCTGAGCATTAAATTATGGGTGGGGAAAGGTGGCTTATAAATATTACACTGTGGGAGAGAAGACGAAACCTAAATTTTTCTAAGTCATAAAATCCCTCTCCGAAACCTACTACTACTGTACCTTGCCAATCAAAAGACTGTAAGGTACAAGAAGGTACAAGTACCGATGTACTTTTTGTACTACCATAGTACGACATGGACGCTCCGCTGACGTGTGTCAGTTCCTGAGCCGTAGTTGCTCCCCCCGTAATATCCGTTGTCCAATAATAACTCGCCATGTGTTACCTGCCGCCATTTGTTGTGCAAACAACCAAAAGTCCTCTCCTGTACACCAACAACTTTGTGAGCCGTTCGATCAGATCCGGACATTTTATTTCGTCTGTCGAAATTAAATGTTGTTTTGTACATTCCGTGCGATACTGATTTTGTGCGGACCGATACATTTTCCATGTTCAATTTGCTCGTAAAATGTTAAATGAAATATGTTGTTTGATAATGTTTAAATATTAATCACACCCAGTATACTTTAACGATATTAAGTCTTAACGGATAAGACGAACAACTATGTCGTATGTCGTCTTATCTGGCAGGTCACATAATCAAATCTTGGTCTTGTCCATCCATCTTTTGCAAGAGTTGGGTCTTCTGTTCCTCTATGTCTGTCTCCTTCTCTGCATGGGGAAGCCATGGGTGCCTGCCAGTCTTCAATGACTACGACAAGTATGAGGATTGCATTAAGACCATGCACAAAAGAACTAGAATAAAAAATACTTTTTCCAACACTCCCCTTATTTTCTAGTCTATCTTTTGCTTGAGTCCACACTTCTCCCTACAAAATATCAATTTGGGAGAAGGAAGCGGCTTAGTCATCATATCTGTTACCATTTATCGATCTGGTCTATATTCCAAACTAATTATTTTGTTCTCAACCTTCGCTCTAACAAAGCTCAAACGAATATACATATGCTTTGTTTTAAAGAGATGCTTAGAGTTTGCTCGAATTGCGATCGCAGCTTGATTGTCACAAAATATTTTTTCTACTCCATTCTTCATATATCCAAGTTTTTGAAGCAAGGATCACCCACATTATTTTTTTCATAGGTGAACAAGAGGCCATATACTCTTTCTCCATGGTGGATTGAGCAATCACCTTTTGTTGTTTGCTACTTGAAAAGCAAGCCCCATTTTTAACATACAACACATACCCAGAAGTACACATGTTCATCGGAGGATCCCCATAAGTGGCATCACTCCAAGTGGTGATGTCAGTATTATCCCCTCCCAAATGCAACCACGGATCTCTCGTTCCTATCAAGTATCGCATGACCCTTTTGGCCGCTTCACAATCTTTCTTTTTTGGATCATTGAGACTCCTACTTCATATCCCTACACCCTTGCTATATCAGGACGAGTACAATTCAAAAAAAATATTAACTACCAACAAATTGCCTGGACATAATAGTTTTCATAAACTTGCTTTCCTCAGGTCTTAACTCATTATCCAAGATGAAGACTCCCTTTTCCGAGCTCCCCTCATTTCACTACTTTAACTCCATTGGAGTCGTACAATTATTTGTTTTATCCATTTGAAATTTTTCAAGCATATTTCCAATTTTTTTTTTTTGAGTTAGTCTAATTGTTTTCTTCTCTCTATCCCTCTCCATTTATATTCCCATAATATACTTTGCCTCCCCTTAGTCTTTCATTTCAAATCTACTTTTTACATCTATTTTCAATCTATTAATTTTCTCCACTGATTTACTCAAAACAAGCAAATCATTAACATATACGGCAATGAAAATTACCTTCATCATCCTCAAATAGATAGATGGAATGATCCGAGCTGATTCGGATAAATCTCAGACCCGTCAAAAACTCGTCCATCTTCTTGTTCGATTTTCGTGGAGCTTGCTTTAGTCCATAAAGAGACTTGAACAATCTGCACATCTTACTTTCTTCTCATTTATCCACAAATCGTTTAAGTTGTCGCATGAAGATCTCTTCTTCTAATTCTCTGTGTAAGAAAGCGGTTTTGATGTCTATCTGATGCACTTCCATGTCGGTCGTTGCCGCTAGACTAAGTAGAATCTGGACGGAGGGAAATCTAAAAAATGGAGCGAAGGTCTCCTCATAATCGATTCCCTCGTTCTGTGTGAACCTCTTTACCACTAATCTAGCCTTGTATCGCTCGATAGTGTTATCCGGATTGAGTTTCAACTTAAATACCCACTTGCATCCTATCCGCTTTATGTCCGAAGGACAATCCACCTGCTTCGATGTGTTTGTTTTTATAATGGATGCAATTTCATCATTAATGGCTATTATCCATCTACTAGGCTCGAAACTATTAACTGCTTCCGAGTAAGTCTAGGGTTCACTCAAATGTGATAGCTTAGTTACCTTGTTGTTTACTTGTCTCTCTTAAAGTCTCTTGCTGCTTCTCCTTCCTCTTTCAAACTTTGATAATGGAATCGAGGGTAATCTCGAATTTCTCTGAATGATTTCATCTTCTCCCTTATCTGTGGAGTCCATCTGCGAACGTTCATCATCCACTTGCAGTCTTTCCTAGTTTTTTTCCTCGGTTTGAATCGGAAGTTGTGATTCCAAGAGAGGGTCACTCTCGGCCAGATTTTTCTTTTCCTCTGCAAGGTCAGGTTGAACCATAGTTTGGTCAAAAGGATCTGAATCTAACTCATTTTCGGATTCAATTCTAATTCTAACCGGTTTAGTGTATTTAAAGGGGTCTATTGACTTTCCTTCATCCATGACTACCAAGTGTTTTACTAGAACGATGTCGCCTCTTCGAAGATCATAAACTCTATATCCCTTTACATTTTCATCATACTCAAGTAGGTGTCCCTGCTTCCTCCTCGCATGTAACTTTTAATCAGATTTTTTTATCTTTAGATTAAACACTTGACTTCCGAACACCTTTAAGTGTGAAATATTAGGTTTTCTCTCGGTCCATCTTTCATAAGGTGTTTGTCTTTTTATCGCCGAGGTAAGGACTCTATTTTTGAGATAGTTAACAAAATTAATAGTTTCTGCCCAAAAACATTTCTTTATCTTTTTTTCCAACAACATATAACGGGCAATATCACTTAATGTCCAATTTAGTCTCTCGGCTACACCGTTTTGTTTTGGATTCTTTGGAAGGATCTTTTGGTCTTAAACCCTTTCCTCTTTCAAGCAATCCTTGAACTCATTAGAAGTGTATTCCCCCCCATTATCAATCCTCACTCTCTTTATATGTGTCTTATCAATTTTTTCACTCCATGCTTTATAATCCTTAACGTAAGCCGAAGCCTCAGACTTATTTTTCAAAAAATATACTCAAGAGTATATAGACCAGTCATCAGTGATAGTAAGCATAAATCTTTTCCCTCTAACTGATGGCACTTTGGCCGGTCCCCATATGTTAGTATGAACTAGATCTAAGACCTTTTCACCCTTATATGTTGCGGTTTTTGGAAAAGGCAATATCAGGGCATTACCTTGAGCACATCCACTACAATCATCCAAAGTCTCATTGTCTCCAAAATGTATTCCTTTAACTACACTCGTTTTCTTCATATTTTTCAATATATCTAGATGCACGTGTCCCAATCTTTTATGCCACATCATTTAATCACTTACACCAACATAGTAAACTCCCGTCTTTCTATTACTCACATTTAGCCTAAACATTCTTTGGCTACCCTTTTCACCTGTGACGTACACTTCATTCTTATAGCTAGCAACAAAGACTCCTTTCTAATTACTAGACTCAAAACCCTTATCATCTAAGACCGACATAGAGATAAGATTCTTGTTCAACTTTGGAATAAAAAGAACATCAAAGAACTTGACTATGGATGCTTTTCCATCAACTAAGACTCTCAGATCCACAGATCCCACTAAATTAGTTGTTACTATTCTCCCATCCCCATACTCTATCTCTACAGTAGAGATCTTTCTCATTTTGGTGAACAATGATTTTTCTCTACACATATGCATATAGGCATCTGAATCATTAATCCATCATTCTTCAAAAGCTTCTCTTACTCCACGGAAAGAACACTTTTGCCTCCTTAGAATTTTCGGCTCACCTTTCACCTCCAGCTCCTCATTGAGTAGACATTTTACATCGCCCTCATCAAAATCCTCTCCCACGACTAATGTTGCAACAAATGTCTTCTTCTTTCCTACGGCTAGTTTTATAATCTGCTCGTCTTTCAATCTCAGCTTTTTCAGTTTAGTTCACTCCGCCATCTAATGTCTCGCCTTCTTACAAAAGTGACAGAGCCCCTTCGGAGGCCTCGATCCAGATCCGTCCGATTGGTTTCTTTTTCCACACCACCAAAGTTTCCATAAGGTTTCTTGGAATCTTTATCCCCTTAGTTAGTTCCACCAGCCAATGCTCGTACACTCTTTCTTCCTCTCCAAATCTCACTTGTGCTTTCCCAAACCAAAATCATCCCCACAACGAAATTCCACATCCATCGATGATTTGGCAAATCGTTAAGCATGTTAATAATGTTTTTATAATCATCTGGGAGTTTTTCAACAAAGTATCCACCTTCTCTTTCTCGATCTTCCTTTTTCATGCACTCCCCAACTCCATAAATAACCCGACCAAGTCATTACAAAAGTCTAACATCTTTCCCCCTTTGTACACATATACTTGTACCTTCTAATCTGCCAGCTTCTGCTAGTGATGGTACCGCTCTTGTAAATGTTGGAAAAAGCCTCCCACAACTCGTCCGCCCTGTCCACATGAAGATGAGGTGTATCAAGTGCTTAAGTGAGACGCCCGAAAATAAAATCAGTTGCCACGGTGTTGTTGAAATCCCAAATTTCAGTATTAATTTCCTCGATTTTCTAAACATCTGCTACTCGAACCGATCTAGTAGCCATTGGTGTGAGTTTCTCCTTCCCATTCTCCTTTTAGTGTCAAACACGATGCTTTCTCCAACATCCTCTACCACCTCTACCTCCGCAAATCCTCTTGTGAATCTAGATCCTCGAAACCTTGGTGAAACTCCAAATTTTGCGATTGGTCGACGCACACGACCAGTCACAATGCCCCAAAACCGTTTTTCAAACAATGCACCCCTCATCATGGTCTCCTAGTATATGACCCATGTTCCATTAAAAATGGGCATCCTAAAGGGTGGGCCCATAACCTGTAATTGTGTGACCTCCATTGGTCCACAGAATGTCGAACTTATATGAAGCCTCTAAGATAATATGTACACTTTTGAATTTAGCAATGAATAAGTGTCACCTTGGAACGCAAAAAACATTGACCAGCAACACCCTTGTGTAGCTTAGACTCGCGTTAGTGTGCCGCAAAAAGAATCACTAAAATTGCTCACATGAGCATTAAGTTGTGGCTAGCGAAAGATGGCCTATAAATATAGTTGCACTCTACGAGAGGGGCAGAAACCTAAATTTTTTTAAGTCTTAAACTCCTTCTCTCAAGCTACTACTAGTGTACCTGGCCAATCAATAGACTGTAAGTTATAAAAAGGTACAGGTATCGGTGTACTTATTGTACGGCTATAGTACAGCATGGCCGCTCCGCTGACGTGTGTCAGTTCTTGAGCCGTAGTTGCTCCCCCCGTAATATCCGCTGCCCTATAATTACTCGCCATGTGTCAGCCGCCGACATCTGCTCCGCAAACCGCCAAAAGTCCACTCCGATACACTGACTCCTTTGTGAGCTGTTCGATCATATAGGCACATTTGATTTCGCCCATCGAAATTAAATGTCATTTTGTACATTCCATGCGATCCGGATTTCATGCATACCGATACATTTTCCATGTTCAATTTGTCTCGCAAATTATTAAATGAAATATGCCATTTCGTAATATATTAATCACACCCAATATACTTTAACAATATCAAGACCTAACAGATAAGACGAACGGCTATGCAGTACGCGTCTTATCTAGGAGGTCACAGGATCAAATCCTGGTCCTGTCCTTCCATCTTTTGCAAGAGCTGGGTCTTTTGTTCCTCTCTGTCTATTTCATTGTCTTCATGGGGTAGTCATGGCTGCATGCAAGTCCTCATTGACTACGAAAAGTATCAGGACTGCTAGTCCTCAGTGACTACGATAAGTATGAGGACTACAGCAAGACCATCAACAAACAAAATAGAATATAAAATACCATTTTCATCACTTTGAACTTATCTAAATGCACATATCCAAGCCTCTTATGCCACAACATTATATCATGAACACTAGAATAGTGAAGTTTCTTCTTTTCATTCCTTAAAATCAGCCTAAACATCCATTGGCTTCCTTTTTCAGCTGTGAAATTAACTTCTTTCTCAAAGCTAGCAGTAAAGGTTCCCTTCCTAGTGCTAGTCTCAAAACCCTTATCATCTAACACAGACGTTGAGATCACGTTTTTGTTTAGCTCTAGAATAAACAACACATCAAAGAATGTCATTATAGATATCTTCCCCCCCACTAAGACTTTCAAATCTACCAATCCTACCAAAGTAATAGTGACTACCCTCCTATCCCTATACTCTATCTCTACAGTGGGAATCTTTCTCATCTTAGTGAACAAGTGTTTGTCCTTACACATGTGCATGGAGGCACCCGAATCCAAAATCCAACTTCCTTCACCTTTTGGTCTTTTGAAAGCACATTTGTGCTTTCGAGGAATTTCGACTTCGGTCTTCACTTCCAACTCCTCATCCAACAAGAGCTCATCGTGCTCGTCCTCAGATTCCTCCTCATGTTCTAGTGTCACAAGAGCCTTTTTCTTTCCTCTTGGAGGTCCACCGATTTGCCCCACCTTTAACCAAAGTTTGGTAAGCTTGGTGCACTCTGCCATATAGTGCACTGGTTTTGTACTAAAATGACACAAAACCTTGGGAGCCCTTGGTCTCAACTCATCGGTTTGATTTTTCTGACCACCCCCTCTATAATTTCCGATCGGTTTTTTCTGGAATCCTTGTTCCTCCAATCGGTCCCGGCTGCGAAGGCTTGCCCACACTTTCCTCCCCTTTGGATCTCTATCGTATTTTCTCGAACGACAATCATCCCTAACAGTGAATTCCATATCCATCTTGAATCTGGCAAGTCCATCACAAAAGTATTTCTCAAACTCATCTAGTAACTTCATGAGCATGCAGTTAACCTTTTCCTTTTCAGTTTCTATTTTTCTAGCACTCTCTAGCTCCATGAAAAGTGTTGCGAGCTCATTACATAAATCTAACATCTTCCCCCATTTGTATACATAACATTTATTTTTCTGATTAGCCAACTACTGTTGTTGAATCGTACCATTTCGGTACATCTCTATGAGAGCAACCCAAAGATCGGATGCCCTCTCTACGCGCAAATGAAGAGATGCAAGCCCTTGAGTAAGATGGCGGAGGATAAAATGATTTACCGCCATATTATTATAATCATAGGTATCAATATTATTCTCCTCGTTCCTCGGAATAAGTGACATAAATGCTGAACAGGTTTCTATACGTGTGATCGTCTTTTTCTCTTTTCCTTTGTCCACCACCTCCCCTTCTTTTGTCTCCTCCGTTGGAGATGGATATGCATCTCTGGTGAATGTGCTTCCTTACAACCATGGAGGGATGCCAAGACCGAATGGACGCCTCACCCGTCCACTCATTATTCCCCAAAACCTATTTTCACATAGAGCTCCAATCATCATACTCTCCCAATATATGAAGTTAATTCCATAAATGATGGGCACCCTAGAAGGTGGGCCCATAACCTGCAATTGTGAGACCTTTATAGGTCCTCAGAATTGACAACTCACACGAAGTCCCTATGATAACCCTGACCCCTTTGAGTTTCAACCAGAATAAGTGCCACCCTGCAGAAAAAAACACTGACTACCTAAAACTTTGTGAAGACATGACCTTTTTGAATTGATAGTAAAAAGAATCTCTGAATTTGCTCCCTTGAGTAGTAAGTCATCAAGGGTGAAAGTTGACCTTTTGTACCCAAACAATCTGGGAGAGAGGCGGCTACCTACCAATTTTTCTAAGTATAAATCCCTCTCTAAACCCTCTACTACAACATTACGGCACCAATCACAATATTGTGTCGTAGAGAAGGTACAGGTGCCGGAGTACTTTTTGTACAAAAATGGTACGACATGGCCAAAATGTCGACGCATGCCTTATCCGGATTTGTTCCCATATTCTCTAGAGATGCCGTAAACTAATGAGGTTGTGCCACTTGTCATTTGATATGGCGGTGCCTGAAAAACCGCCAAAACGCATATTTCGCGATCGTGGCACCTATCGTGGCCGTTTGATTAAAATCGACTTTCAACTCTAGGAATCAAAAATAAATGCGCGGTATTTGTTTCGCCGTCTAAAAAAATGTGCGGTATTCGTTTCGCGAAGTACTATAAACTTTACTATACTAACCTTATCTATGTCTTAAGAATCTATTGCCCCCGTTAAATGGATTCATCTACGTGTACATATTTAAATAATTATCGAACCCTATATACTTCAGCACTGGTCCTAGACTTATAAAACAAAGCTAACCGCTACTGACGACTGTGGCGGACAACAGGTACGAGGATCAAATCCTGGGTCTGTCAAGTACCTTTTTGGTAAACCTACCAAAACTTCTGCTTATCTCTCTCTGGACAGCATAGGCAGCCATGGCTTTAGCTCCCTCTTTAACCTTCAGTGTCTGCGACAAGTGTGGGAGTTGAACAGAGGAGTTAGAGGCAGACTGCCTCTGCTTTTTTTTGCATTTTATTATTACAAGTTCAAACCTAGAAAATACTAAAAGAACCATTAATTTCTACACTTAATTAACACTGATAACAATGAGTGGTGTAGTGGTACATCTCCTTTTGCAAAAAAACAGTTCGTGTACCTCTTTTTTTTTCTATTTTGTCATTTTGCAACCTTTCTTGACAAATATTTTTGTTCCTCAACAGTCACCTCCTTCAAGAGATTTTTTCCTAATTTTGCGTGTAACTCTTAGATTAATGTTTAAACTCTTATATTTATGTTTTTTCTCTCGCAAATATAAAGTTTTCGCTACATTTTTTGGGTGGTTTTTCTTTGGACTACAATACTATGTTGTGAATTATGCAAAAAAGTTAAATTTTTTACTATGTATGCTTAAAAATATATATATGAGTTCTTCACATGGAAAATCAATTAGCAAAAAACACATTGTGATAAGCAAAAAAAAACAAAAATTCTTCAATTATATCAAATATAGAAATAAACAAATCACATCAAAGAAATCCTCGTCTTATTTTTGACTGTATTATACACTCTCAACCTCAAACTTCAAAATTACACAAAATTTATAAATTTAATTTTGGTATAAATACTACGTTTTTAAAAATAACAATAATTAGAGAACAAAAGAAAACTAGACAAAACTACTTTGGTGGTGCAAATTTTATAAAATTTCTTTCAATTTTTGCAAGATTGGGGAATCAACAGGACATTCTTTTTCACCGTCATTGTAAGATGTTTTTCTTATCTTATAGTGGTTATAGAGAGACGATAGTTTAAACACAACCAAATGTATTTTTTTTATTTTCCCAACTTTAGGGTCGCTTTTTAAACCTATCCAAAAGTCATATAAGTTCGGTAAGGTGAGTTTTATCAATACAAGCAAAAAGTATCAATTTATTTTTTGCTTGAGCGATTGGTTTTATCTCGTTGAACGCATCGTAAATACTCTTAAGCATTCGGAGCAGATAATTCCAGCTCGTTGCGTTTTTTTGTTTTAAGATGTTTTTCAAAAGATTTTGTGTATTACTTTGTTAGAAAAACTTGACCAATGATTTACAAGCGTCAATTAGATCAAATAATTCACGAACTTCCACAAGTTATTTTTTTTTTTTTTGGAAGTTCCGCTCTTATTCAAAGTCATTGTCACAATTGTAGCAATTTTATGGTCCGCGCAAAGTATCCAAGTAAACATACTCGGTAGACCTTAAACCGAACACATGTTAGAGCCATTTTCAGTTACAACAACGCAGCGATTTTCCAAAACATCAAAATTGGACATTTCAAATTTGGTTAAACAATTTTTAAAAGTCATCAAAACATTTTCTGCGGTATGTATTTCCTCGGGAAAATGATTGACTTAAAGCGTCAGTGCATAAAGTTTAAATTCTTTGTCAATAAAATGAGCGGTTACTGACATGAATGAGGTTATTTTTATTGTCTCGGTCTAGAGATCAGTCGTAAATGTGACGAAAATATTGTTTTCAATATTTTCTCTAAGTTTTGGGATAATCAAACTATGAATATATTTGGCAGAAGATATAATGTAGTTTTTTACGCTATTGACAGACGCGAGTAGTTGGTCGATGTCAACACTTTGGTTTGACGAAACACCAACATCCAACAATGCTTGACAAAATGCTTAAAAACCTGGGGAAAATAAACAATAAGAAAATATCATACAAATTTTAACCATGATCAATAAAGAAGGTTTCTACCTTGATTCCTACTGATTTATTAACCAATAATTACTACATGTCGCGTGAAATTGACATAATAATTTGATATAGTTTTGGAAACACGGTATAAAATGCATGATTAGCACTTTGCAAAAATGTATAAAATGCACAATTAGCACTTTGTAATAATGTACAACGTAGGAGTAAGCCAATAATTAGGATCTGTCACGTGATACTGAAAAGTGATACCTAAAGTTGAAAAAATGAAAAAAATCTACTTTACATTTGGTTGTGTTTCAACAATTGTCTCTCCGTGACCACTGTAAGATAAGAAAAACATCTTACAATCATTGTGAAAAATAATGCCTTGCGGATTCTGCAAACTTGCAAAAATTGAAAGAACTTTTTATGAAATTTATATATCGAAGTGGGGCCTTCACGAGTATCATATTGTCGCGGCTCTTTTAGATCTCCGACAAAAACATAGGCTTGAAATAATTTAGGGATCAAAAACCAAAACTGAAAGCGGGTCAAACTTCGAGAACTAGCAAACGACCTCGGTGATGACGATGATTTCAAAAGTCCTCAACGTATAAAAAAAAAATGAAAAACATCGCAAAGTATGGACGGTTTCTTCAATTTTTTTTGGTGAGAGCGATGAAGAAAACGAGGTTCTTATTACCACCGACAAAAAAACGCTCGTTAATGATGAATTGAAATGTTACTTTGTTTTAAAATTAACCAACGACGAAATACTGAACTTTAACATACTTGAATGGCGGAAAAGAAATCAAGCGTACGTGCGAAAGATGAAGAATTTCCTCTTCTATCTTTTGTCGCTAGATCCGTTCTAGCTATTTCGGCTTCTACCTCTATGTTCGAATGCAATTTTTCGGATGCTTCGAACACGATCACAAAAAAAGAGAAGCTTACTAGCGGCTTCAATTATAAGTGATCTTTTGTGTGTTAGATCCAACTAAGATCTTTTAAACGCATAGTTTTTTGTTTTGTTTTGTAATCTATTTTTGTTTTTAATTATTGTTATTTTTTTAGTATTAGTTATAATGTTTTTTTTCTTTGAATTTTTTATTGTATTTCACAATTTTTGTAGTATTTATCTTTTTTTTTTTAAACGGGAATGCTTATTTTTAACATTGTAGTATAAATACGAAATTTAGATTTATAGATTTTGTGTAATTTTTCAGTTTGAGGTTGAAATTTGTATAATATAGTTAAAAATATGTTGTGATTTGCTTATTTATATAGTTGATATCACATAACAAATTTTGTTTTTTTTGCTTATCATAATGTGTTTTTTGCACAATTGATTTTCCATGTGAAAAGCTAAGATTTTTTTTTAAGCATACAAAATAAAAACTTTACCTTTTTTACATAATTCGTAACATGGTATCGTAGTCGAAAAAAAAAAAACCATCCAAAAAATGTAGCGAAAAATTTAGATTTGCGATAGAATAAACATAAATATAAGAGTTTTAAACATTAATCTAAAAGTAACACGCAAAATTAGGAAAAAATCTCTTAAATGAGGTGACTGTCGAGGAAAAAAATAATACGTCAAGAGAGATTGCAAAAATACAAAATAGCAACAAAAAAAGGTACACAAACTATTTTTTGTTAAAAGAGATGTACCACTACACCGCTCATCGTAATTAGTGTTAATAAGTCGCTATTATTTATAGCCAAAAATTACAAAATAGAGTTAACAACGTTATTTAAAGACGTGGACTACAACCTGCCGCGTTTGCTTACATTAAATATCATTATTAATTATAATTTTTCATTATGCTTAACGCCAATAACAATGAGCGTTGTTATTTTGTACTTATTCGGGTGCAGGCGGGTACGGGTATTCGCGAAAAATCGAGTTTGGGTTAACTTTTATTTTCGTAATCGCGTATCAAGTAACGGGTAACAATTTAGGAGAGTGACATAACCCTGTCAGGTGTCAGGTACTCAGATTTTGAAAAAAAAATTGTCCGTTTCGAGTATCAAATTTTTTGACTTTTGCGGCCTCTATATCTCTCTATTATCGTTGTCAAATGGATGAATTAGGATCGGCCGATATCTTCGGGTATAAAACATACAGTAACAAATAAAATACCTTAAAGGTTTCACCGCTTAACCACAATAAAGTAGTAATAGGTTAACAATCTATACAACAATGGAAAATAGGAAGAAAAGGTTTTATAATAAGGGCTTAGGGGGGGGAAATGTAGAAACTGATGTTTTCTTTTAATATTTTATAGGTTTGAAACTTGTAAAATAAAGGCAGGAAAATAGCAGAGGCAGTCTGCCTCTAACTCCTCTCTCAAACCCCCACACTTGTCGTAGACTCTGAAGGCTAGAGAGGGAGCTAGAGCCATGGTTGCCTAAAGCTTTCTAGAGAGACAGACAGCAGATCCTTGGTAGATTTACCAAAAGGATTGACGGACCCACGAATAGATCGTGGTACCTACCGTGCGTCAAAGTAGCCTTTAGCTTTATCTTATAGTCTAAGACCATTGTTGAGATATATAGGGTACGATAACTACTTAAAGGTAAACAAGTTAGGAATTACATTTAACGAGTGAACAGATTTGTAGAACATAGAATAGGTTATGTATAGTACGGATAATAGTACCGCACGAAACAAATATATCGCACATTTGTTTCAACAGCTAGAATTAAAAGTCGGCTTTTATCGGACGGCCACGATAAGAGCCGATATCACGGAGTGGAATTTTTGGCGGTTTTCGATCACCACCACATCAAGGGACACGTGGCGACATCTCATTTGCTAGCGGCATCTCCAAGAATTTTAGAGCGAGTGCGGATGTGGCACACGTCACCTCTTTTAGCACAATGGCCGTACAGAAAGTACTCCAACACCGGTACCTTTCTCTACGACACAATGTTTTGATTGGTGCCGTACGCTAGTAGTAAAGGGACTAGCGAGGGGTTTTAGACTTAGTTAAATCTGAGGTAGGCAGCCTCTATCCCAGAATGCTTTTGTACAAATAGGTCATCTTTGACCCTTCATAACTTACTGCTCAGGGGAGCAAATTCAGAATTTCTTTTTGTTGTCGACTCAGGGGAGTCTTGTCTTCAAAGGGGTGAAAGTGGTCAGATTTTTTGTTTGCCAAGGTGACAGTTATTCTTGCTGAATCACAAAGGGGTCAGGGTTATCCTAGGGGCTTTTTGTGAGCTGCCTACTCTGAGGACCAATGGAGGTCTCAAAGTTGGAGAAAATGGTTTTATAATAAAACTTCAAACTTGAGGATTAAAAAGACAAAAAACTAGGCATACAGCTATTATATTTCCTAAAAATCAAGAGTAGAAAGCACAACCCAACCCATATCTGTATACGCCCCCTACTCCACAAAAATAAAGTCGATGTGAACCGATTTACACGTTGAAAATAGGTGATATCTATGATTGCATTTGCCAATGTACTTTTGTGCACTCGAATTTGATGTCGAACAAATAATAATAAGTGCATATTGCAGCAAATCTCAAATGTGGAATTTTTTATCTCTTAACTTCAAATATCTGACAAACACAATTATATACAAAATTCTAAAGTAATTTCTCCTATACAATATATGTAAATATACCAATTGCGTCTTTTGTGTATTATGTCTTTTAAAAAAAATGTCGCTCGAATGTGTAACTTCTCGCTCAATAACAAGCGTGTTTCAATAAAATTAGTAGTAGGAACATTGTTCGAATTATTTGGTTCAACACATCCAGTTGAAAACCACAAACAATTAAGGTGGGAAATGATAATTTAATGGAATGTTAATAACAATAACATGTTGCTTCTAGCTAAAACAAATTTTGGAATACATATATGTTATAACAACAAAAAGGTGGGCTTTTGAGCAATTCGAACAATATAACAATAACTATCTCACCAATTGAAATAGTTTGGTAACATGATTTTCGTTTGAGATAACTACAACGTTCCCACCTAAAGGGTTCAGCTGTTTAAAATAGCATCCACCACAATTTGAGGCGAAAAGGCTAAGAACTTGGCAAGGGCCACAACAATAGCGTGCAAGCTACAATAAAATATACGTCTCAAAATAAACAAAAACACAGATGTCTACAACGTGTGATAAATTTGACGTGAAAGAGTATTACGTAGTCACAAAATTACGTAGCATCCACGATTTTTTCCGCGTTAAGTGACGACTAACGACCATTGAACATAAAATATAATTATTATTACTTATTTTTACCTAAGGTACACTATAGATACGGTTTCATTAATATCAAAGGCTTTAGTTCATGGTATTTAAATAGCGTGACGTGTGGAATGTGTTAATATGCACTAAAATTGCTCGTTAGTTGGTTATAAAAGGCTCATAACAGTATCAGATAAGGACGTCGACATCCAAAATCCAATGGCGTTATCACGGACAACACCATCAGATTTTATTTGTAATAATGAAACATAGGGGAAAATTTTGCGAAGATGTTCTCACAAGTTCAAACATCGACTATGTGAACGCTCGCTACAACAACTACTGTATGGGGATGTGTATATGTGTAAATCATCGTTAATGTTTTATTATTTTAAAGCCCTTATGTGCGAACATGTTTCTCAAGTTTAAACATCGATTATGTGAACACTCGCTACAATGGCTATTGGATGGGGATGTCTATATGTGTAAATTACTGTTAATGTTTTGTTAGTTTATAGCCACTGAACCCACAATAAAGTTTATAACAATGAGTGTTTCTTTTCACTAAAAGCAATGCACGCAGTAGTACAAACAATCTTTAATACATAGGAAAAATTGATGGTTGAATTAAACTTACATGGGTGTATACTTTTACGAAGTCCCACAGAGTGTCAGCGTGATTTTGCACCGGCCAACCAATTATGTCCCGAGCCCTATAATACCATCAATTTTAGGATATAATGTGATGCTATGTGTGATGACATATAACAAAGCTTAGAGTGCTTTCTTGTTTTCAACGTTTGCTCACGTATATTGTTATCTTAAAGGGTATGTCTCACAGCACAAAAATTTGTCGATGCTCGAAAACGATGTGTGTGTAATGTGAATATCGGACAGTGAATTGCAGATTGGTTTGTTATATGTATGAATTATAATAATAAAGGGTAGATTCCCATATCTTTTAGTAAGGTTTTTTCTTATCTTTTTGTCAAAAAGAGAGTCCGCAACAATAAAATCCCTTCTTGTACAAAAAATTGTAAAAACCATTAGTAATTTTTTTGTCATTTTAAATAATAAAATGTATTACAACTTGTCGTCTTGCTCTTTTCAACCCAATACGACGCCATTCCACCTCATTGTCAAACTTTATTTGAAAGCCACTCAAAAGGCAATTTTATTTAAAGTAGCGATCGAACTACGAATAGGATTTATCTTTTTGCACGAGGCGTGAATTTTGAAACATTTATGCAAAACGCAGAGTACACAAAAAAATAACTAATTGTATGTTTGCGACTTGTACGTACTATTCAATTGTCCATTTTCATCTTATACGAATTTTCTTTTGTGCATGGGTCTCTAACAATGGAGGTCATTTTGCAAAAACAATAAATGGGAAGGAACCCCTTTCTCTCTCCCTCTCATACTAATGTTACTATCTCGCACTTATTGAAGTGAAACACGAAAATAACGGTATGAAACAAAAGAGCTATAGAAAAAATGTATTTTTACTAGCTTTCGGCGTTGTTTGATGGAGTCTACAACCGTCTCTACTTTGTAAAAGGTCGTCAATTGTCGCGAGTTTTGTAATCATCTACAACCGTCACAAATTGTACCCACGTCTACGACCATTAGAGCTTAGAGAAAAAAATTCGTTTTTGAACGTTCGAACAATTTGAAAAGTAGTACGAGGTGTTTTTTTTGGAAAGTTATTAGTCTCAGTAAATAGAGGTGTGAGAGGAAGTTTAGGACATAGAATATATTATGGCCAAAGCCCTTTAATACTTACCTCTAATACTGTGACAGTAGCGAAAATACACCAGAGTGTAGAGTACAGTAAAAGAACACGCATCGTCACTTCATGAATGCACAGATTTTGTAAAAATACACGGACAAGCTAATCCACGTGTGACATGCCGAACGGACTAAATTGAATGATCAAACGGATCAGAAGAAGAGTGGTTATTCGGGAAATGGTCCTGTACGGGACAACATAGCTACGGTTTATATGAATAACGTCAACAGACGAGATTCATAAAGGGACCACAAGTGACTAGACTGGCAGGTGCTTTGCCATAGCTAGATGGACGCATCCAGGCGTTACTGACTCAGCAAGGGACGAATATTTGTACGGTCACTATTTGAAAGATATCCGAGCAATGTTGGCTGTACGATAGCTAATTAATTAATAGTGTTACCAAACACATTTTGTTTTTGGTGTTATTAGATTTTGGACGTACCTGTTAGGTACACTTAGGTTAGAGGTAGAGAACTACTGTTTCAGGTAGTACTATGTAACACAACAAGTTAGTTAGTGATACTCACAATGAGTATAAGACTTAGGGATTAGAATATTTCTTGTATCCACACTTCCAGGTAGTAAAACTGCAAACAATTTTTGGGAAACGTTTGGGTGTTATATCTTTGGTTTTGTTGGTTCAATTGTGATGAAACTTTCAGAGTTATTAGTGTGTGCGATACTCTAAATTTTGAAAGAGTTTTGTGAAGTTATGACATTTGTATCAGATTTGGCGAGGAATTGAAAACAGTTGTTTGGAAGGATTCTTGATAGCTTCTGAGAGTGTATCATGTCTTCATCCACTACTAGTGCTGCTCCTCCACCTGTAGCGGTGGTCGTATAACAACAGTGGTCGTAGAAAAACAGGTTATGAGCCTGTCATCAAGAATTCCTATCTTGTCCGAGGAAAAATATGTTTACTGGGCGGATATGGTGGAGACTCACTTTGAGAATGTTAATCTTTTGGATATTTTGGATGGTTCTCTGTATGAATTAGATCCATCTTCGCCTAAGAAAGATACACAGGCTTAGTCTATTTTAAAATTTTGTATATCTGAGGACTTGGCTATGTCTCGGATCAAATTGAAAAAGGCAATTGACATCTGGAAATCTTTTAAAAATGATTATGAAAAAGCTAATGTCTAGGAAGAACTTCTTTTGGCTGGAAAAATTTGGGACTATAAGTACACTAGTGGCACAATCGTTGAGTATGGTAACAAGTTTCGCATTCTTATCAATGCCCATGCTTGTGCCGGTGGCACCTTTCCTCGGTTTCAACAAGCAACATAGGTAATGAGAGGTCTTCATAGTCTTATAAAAGGAGCTTCTGACACGCTCAAACAAAAAGATAAGGCTAGATAGACTTCAGAGTTAGCAATTAATATTTTACTAGAGGAGGAAGCTACATCTAAAATTCTCAGTTCTGAGCAAGTAGAGGCTTTCAATACACACTTTGAGAGAAAACGTCAATTTAGTCAGCAAAAAAATCAATTTATTCCACAAAAAAATCAGTTTAATCAGAATCAAAATAAGTTTAAACAGTTTAAACAGAGAGGACAAAGACAATCTTACAATGCTTGTTTCTATTGTAATGAAAGAGGTCATGGATATAAGTTTTTTCATAAGCTTAAAAAAGCTAACGAAACGGGTTTATACAGGCCAGGATGGCAACAAAGTCAATTTAACCAAAGCTTCACAGGACATACACCTCGTAGAAATGCACTATTTTTGGCATCTTCGTCACACCAAGACAACTCTCTAAACCTTTCAGAGGAGGAAGAGGCGGATTTATTTGCTATGGCCGCGGCAATGGAGGGCTCAAATGACAAAAGATGGATAATGGATATAGGAGCGTAAGCCCACATGTGATGGAACAAGGTTATCTTCAAAAATATGAAATCGACACCTGATAAGAATATTTATCATGCGTGCGGAATGAGTGTACAAACTCGTGTTGTAGGAAATGTTTTCTTACTAGTTGATATAGAAGGAAAAGCAATGGAAAACACTCTTCATAATGTCCTCTTTGATCTAACTTTAAGAAAAATTTGTTTTTCACTTCTTTGGTGGAAAGTAAAGGCTTTGAGGTTAATTTGAAACATGGTCGACAGGTTGTTATTAAGAATGGCAAAGTTGCAGTCATAGGCACTAGAGATGACAATAAAATGTACCGTATGGATATGGCGGATAATAAGGAAAATGATGTTCTGTATTCCGGTGCTTTGCATTCAGATGAGTTGTGGCATAAAATATTAGGCCATGTAAATTAGGATAGTTTGAGAAAGATGGTACATGCTGGCAAAGTAGAGGGTGTCTCTCTAATAGATCAGCCGGTTAAAATAAGTGATAGTTGTGCATTAGGAAAAATAAGCAGACAGCCATTCCCCAAAGAGTTTGAACATCAGTCAACTAAACTTTTACAACAAATTCATTCTGATGTTTTCAGACTTTCAAAGATACCATGTGCTGGGGGGATGAAATATATGGTTACTTTCACAGATGATTTTTCACAGTTTACAAAAGTATACTTCATGAAGGAAAAAAGTGAAGTGTTTGGTCACTTCAAACACTATAAAGTTTGGGTGGAGAAACTCCATAATCTGCCAATTTTGGAACTCAAATCGGACAACGGCGGGGAATATACATCGAAGGAATTTGAGAACTTTTTACTCCAAGAAAGAATAAATCATCAGTTGACTGAACCTTATTCACCAGAATAGGATGGAGTATCGGAGAGATTAAATAGAACACTACAGGAGAGCTCTAGGTCAATGCTTGCACATAAATATGTGGATCCGAAATTCTGGGCCGAGGCTCTCAATTGTGCATTTTATATTAAGAATAGAATATAAAAAGATTAGAAGAGACTACGCCTTATGAAGTGTGGACTGGTAGGAAACCTGATGTTAGTCATTTCAAAGTTTTTGGTAGTAAATGTTTTATTTTAGATACATCGAAACATATATGGAAAATGGATTTAAAAGGGTTACCGAGCATTCTCCTATGATATGATGATAACTCTAAAGGGTATAGAGTCTTTGTTCTTGAAAAACAAAAGATAATTGTGGCTGAAAATATCATTGTGAAAGATAAACTTGAGTTGGTACATTTATTCACACTGACAAATGTACAGAAACAACAAAAAGTGCAGGAATATATCATTCTGGAATACAAATAGCCTATTGCAACACAGGTGCAAAGTCCTCAAGTTACTGAGCGATCATATGCGGTACATCGAGATGATCAAACAATTCACTTCCAACCAGGTCAACAACAGTTAGAATCTGCAAATCAGACTAAGAGACAACAAATGCATGCGAGGGATCCGACAATCTAAGGCTCAAAATTTTTGGGGGGAAAAGATCTAGTAGCCAGCTGCAAGCAAGCTCTCACTTTGCTTACTCGACAACTTCAGGGGAGCCTTTGACCATCCGGGAGGCCTTCTCATCATCGGAACGCAATCACTGGATTGAGGCAGCAAACAACGAAATGACGTCGATCATAGAAGCTCAGACATTAGAGCTGTTAAATCTTCCTCTGGACCGAAAAGCAATCGGCAGCAAACGCGTATTCAAGGTGAAGTTAAACTCCGATAATACCATTGAAAGATATTCAGCCAGACTTATGGTAAAGGGGTATAATCAAAAGGAAGGAATTGATTTTGAAGAAACATTTTCTCTACTTGTAAGATTTCCTACAGTTAAGATTTTGCTGTCCTTAGAAGATATGGAAATACATCAAATGGATGTAAAAACATCCTTTCTGCATGGAGAATTAGAAGAGACTATTTATATGCAGCAGCTTGAGATATATGCAAAACGAGGAAAAGAGCATTTGGTGTGCAAACTGCTAAAATCTTTGTATTGCCTAAAACATGCCTGACAATGGAATTTGGAGCTAGATGAATTTCTAACTATCTTATGATATAAGAGGATAAGTTGTCATCACTATGTTTATGTTCTAAAAGGTGAGGATGGGTTAGTTAGCATAGTAGTGTTTGTAGACAATCTGTTACTAATTAGCAAATCAATGGTTGAAATTAATAAAATTAAAGCAGCTTAAAATTCAAGTTTTGAGATTAAAGACCTAGGTGAGGCGAAATACATTTTGGGAATTCAAGTAGAGAGGGATAGAAACAAGATATTAGTAAAACTAACTCAGAAAGAGGCTATCAAAAACATGTTAGATAAGTATGAAATGCGGTGGGTAAAAGGGTGTGTAACTCCATTGGAGTTTTGGCAGAAACTAGAGGGTGATGAGACTTAGCCGAGAGTCATTGTTAGTGAATATTTAGAGTCAGGGAGGATGATCATATGACACTCATACCTTACAGACATATAGTGGGAAGCTTAATATATTTCATGAACTACACTCGTCCTGACATTGTAGCAGCAGTTGGGGTACTTAGAAGGAGCTTAGAAAATCTAAGAAAATCAGACCATGATGCAGCAAAGTGAGTCCTTAGATATTTGAAAGGATCTCAAACTCACAGTAAGGAAAGAAGAACTGAAGCTACAAACATGGAGTGATCCAAGCTACGGCGACATGCCAATTCGGAAATCCACTACTCGATTTGTTTTACAAATCGGGAACGCGACTTGCTGCTGGAGCAGCAAGCTTCAGAAGGTCACGGCACAGTCTACGATGGAGTCAAAATACATGGCAACAAGTTCCGCATTTTATAAACTCTTATGGGTAAAGTCTATGTTGGAAGAATTATGATACATTTCGCTTGGTCCTCAGTTAATCTGGTGTGACAACCATGTAGAAATTAAAGGTTATTTTAGTATTTTCTAGGTTTTGTAAAATGCACAAAAGAAGCAGAGGCAGTCTGCCTTTAACTCCTCTCTCCAGCTCCCACACTTGTGTTCGATTGGCACGTGAAGCCTGGAGATAGAGCCATGGCCGCGTATCCTATCCAGACGGGAAAGACGTTAGAGTGGTAGATTTACCAAAATAGTGATTCACGAACACCGGATTTGAACCCAATACCTGCCATCTGTCAGAGCAACCGGTAGCCAGTAGCCTTAGCCAATTAGACTAGGTCAAGGTTATACGATATATGGTTTGATAATTATATAAATACTTTTACGTAGGCTATTTCATTTAAAGGGATATTTTGGACATAAATACAGTTTGTGTTGTACAGCATACGGATCATCCGAAACGGATACCGCGCACTTTGTTTCGAAGGCAAAACAAATATCGCGCAACTGTTTATGACGGCTACTATTGAAATCCGGCTTAATCAGACGGCCGCGAAGCATGGCGAGATCGCGGAATAGGTTTTCGGCGATTTGCGGTCAACGTCACAGTGATTGACACGTGGCACAATCATATTGGATTACGGCATCTCCGAAGATTACATGAACGAATCCAAAAATGACATGTGTCGACTTGTTGGCCATCTCGTACAATGGCTATACTGAAAGTACACCAGCACCTGTACCTTTCTGTACGACACAGTATTATGATTGGTGCCGTACTGCAGTAGAATGAGTTTTAGAGAGAGATAGGACTTAGAAAAATTTGATAGATTGTACCCTTTCTCCCAGAGAGCTTCTGTACAAAAGGTCAACTTTGACCCTTCATAACTTACTGTTCAAGGGAGCAAATTCAGAGATTATTTGTTCTATACACTCAAGGGAGTATTGCCTTTACAGAGGTAAAGGTGGTCAGAGTTTTTGTCTGTCACGATGGCAGATATTCTTGCTGAAACACAAAGGGGTCAGGGTTATCCTAGAGGATTCGTGTGAGCTACCTACTCTGAGGACCTATGGAGGTCTCAGAGTTGCAGATTATAGGCCCACCTTTTAGGGTGCCTATCTTCAATGGAACTGGCTTCATATAATGGGAAAGTATGATGACGAAGCTGAATGTGAGAAACGACTTTGGGGAATAGTGAGTGGACGGATGAGGCGCCCATCTAGTCTTGGGATCCCCCCACGGTTTATTGGAAGCAGATTCACTAGAGATGCAGATCCATCTTGAACGGAGTACACAAAGGAAAGTGAGGTGGTTGACAAAGGAAAGGAGAAGGAGACGGTCACACCAATAGCAACCGATTTGGCATTAATGTCACCTATTCTGAGAAAGAAGGAGAATGATATCGATACCTGGGACCACAACAATATGGCAACAAAGCAATTCATCCTCAGCCATGTTACTCAAAGGCTTGCATCTTCTCATTTGCAAGTAGAGAGGGCATCCATCTTTGGGTGGCTCTCATATGGATGTAACGAAGTGGTACGCTCCAGCAACAGCAGTTGGCTGATCAGAAAATTAACGCATATGTATACAATGGGGGGAAGATGTTGGATTTTTTTAATGAGCTTGCAACAATTTTTATGGAGCTAGAAAGTGCCGGACAGGTTGAAACTGAAAAGATGAAGGTTAACTATTTGCTCATGAAGTTACCAGATGAGTTCAAGAACATAGTCAACCGTGTGCAGGACTTTCCAGACTCAAGGTGGATTTGGAATTCAGTTGTAGGGATGATTCTCGTTTAGGAGAATACGATTGAGATCCGAAGGGGAGGAAAGAGTGGGCAAGCCTTTGCAACTGGGACCGATTGGAGGAACAATGATTCCAAGAAACCGGTCGAAAATTATCGAGGGGAGGGGCAGAAAAATCAGACCGAGGAGTTCGGACCAAGGACTCCCAAGGGTTTGTGCCATTTTTGTTAGAAACAGGGCACTATATAGCTAAGTGCACTAAGTTAACCGAGTTGCGGTTAAACGAGGGGCGGACGAGTGGACCCCCGAGAGGAAAGAAAAAGGCCCTTGTGACACAAGTACATGAGGCAAAATGCGACGACGAGGACGATGAACTTTTATTGAATGAGGAGATGGAAGCGAAAAACGATGTCCTAATTCCACGAAAGCAGAAATGTGCTTTCAGTGGATTGAAAGGTGAAGCAGGCTCGATTGTAGATTCAGGTGCCTCCATACACACGTGTAAGGATAAACACATGTTCCCTAAGATAAGAAAGATTCCCACCGAAGAAATTGAGTATAGGGATGGGAGGATAGTCACTACTACTCTTGAAGGATTTGTAGATTTGAAAGTGTTTGTAGAAGGAAAGACACCCATAGTTACATCCTCCGATGTATTGTTTATTTCGGAGCTGAACAAAAACCTTATCTCTACGTATGTATTATATGATAAGGGTTTTGATACTATAGGAAATGAGTCTTTACTGCTAGTTTTGAGGAAGAAGTTTTATTTTTTGCTGAAAAAGGTAGCCAATGGATGTTTAGGCTAATTTTAATCAATGAAAAGAAGAAACTTTATTATGCTGGTGTTCATGATATAATGTTGTGGCATAAGAGGCTTGGGCATGTGAATCTAGATAAGTTAAGTGTAGAAATTAATGGTCTTTTTAAAGTATTTTCTAGGTCTGAATAGAAATAAGAAAGAAGCCAAGGCAGTCTATCTCTAACTTCGCTCTCCAACTTCTCAAACTTGTCGAAGTTACTGAGAAATTGGAGAAGGAGCTAGAGCCATGGCTACCTAGGCTATCCAGAGGTTTACGGGAAAATATATTTTAGTTAGGGGTTTAATTTACTAAAATATATGTACCGGCGACAGGATTTGATCCTGGTACCTGCCGGCCGGCAGACAGCCAGTAGCCGGTAGCCTTAGCCGTTAAGTCTAGGAGTAGTGTTATGTACTATATGGTTTGATAATTACTTAAACATTTATACGTAGGATAGTTCATTTAACTGTAACTGATTACGAGAGACATATATCCAGTAAATGTAAAAGTATGGATTCCGGTACGGATAAGAAACCAATACCGCGCGTTTAATTCTTTAGTGATACGAATGCCGCGCATGTATTTATTACGGCTACGATTAAATGTGAATTTAATCGGACGGCCGGAATTAAAGCCGAGATCGCGGAAGAGGATTTCGGCGGTTTGTGGTCATTGCCACATCGGATGACACGTGGCGGAATGACATTGGATCGCGGCATCTCCGAGGATTAAGGGAGCAAATACGGACATACCACGTGTCGACATTTAGGCCATGTCATACAATGGCCGTACATAAAGTACACCGTCACCTGTACTTTTGTGTACGAAACTGAAATCTGATTAGGCTCCGTACATCAGTAGATAGAGTCTGTGAGAGAGATAGGACTAAGAACAATTAGAAGATAGGACCCTCTCTCTCAGAGAGCTTCTATACAAAAGGTCAACTTTGACCCTCCATAACTTACTGCTTAAGGGAGCAAATTCATAGATTCTTTTTGCTATCGACTCAGGGGAGTCTTCTCTTCACAGGGGTGAAGTTGGTCAGTGTTTTTGTCTGCCAGGGTGGCAGTTATTTTTGCTGAAACACAAAGGGGTCAGGGTTATCCTAGAGGCTTCTTCGAAGCTGTCCACTTTGAGGACTTATTGAGGTCTCAGAGTTTCAGGTTATCGGCCCACCCTCTAAGGTACCAATCTTTAATGGAACTGGCTTCATATACTGGAAAGTATGATGGGAGGAGCTCTATGCGAAAAAAGGTTTTGGGGGATAGTGAGTGGAAAGTTGGGGCGTCTATCAAGTCATAGAATTCCTCCAGGGTTTGGAGGAAATAGATTCACCAGAAAAGAGGATCCACCTTCAACGGAGGAAACAAAAGAACGAGAGGTGGTGGACAAAGGAAAGGAGAAGGAGGCGACCACACCAATAACAACTGGTTCGGCATTCATGTCACCTATTCCGAGGAACGAGGAGAATGATACTAAAACCAGGGACTTCAACAATATGGCGTCAAAGCACTTCATCCTACGCCATCTCACTCAAGGACTTGCATGTCCTCATTTGCAGGTAGAAAGGGCATCCGATCTTTGGATGGCTCTCATAGAGATGTACCGAAGTGGTACGATTCAGCAACAACAGTTGGCTGATCAGAAAGTTAAGGAGTATGTATACAAAGGGGGGAAGATGTTGGACTTTTACTATGAGCTTGCTACACTCTTCATGAGCTAGAGAGTGCGGGAAAAGATTTTAGTGAAAAATAAAAGGTTAACTGTTTACTGATGAAGTTACCCGATGAGTTTCGAGAACATAGTCAATCATGTGCAGGACTTGCCGGACTCAAGGTGGATATGGAACTCAGTGGTAGGGATGATTCTCGTTCGGGAGAATACGATTGAGATCCGAAGAGGAGGAAAGAGTGGCCAAGCCTTGGCAACTGCGACCGATTGGAGGAACAAGGATTCCTGGAAACCGGTCGGAAACTATGGCGGGAGGGAGCAGAAAAATCAGACCGACGAGTTCGGACCAAGGGCTCCCAAAGGTTTATGTCATTTTTGTAAGAAACCTGGGCACTATATGGCAGAGTGCACTAAGCTAACCGAGCTTCGGTTAAAAGAGGGGCAGACCGGTGGTACCCCGAGAGGAAAGAAAAAGGCCCTTGTGACACAGGTACATGAGGCGGAATCCGAGGACGAGGACGATGAGCTCCTTTTGGATGAGGAGTTGGAGGCGAAAAACGAGGTCCAAATACCACGAAGGCAGAAATGTGCTTACGGTGGATTCAAAGGTGAAGCAGGTTGGATTGTAGATTCAGGTGCCTCCATGCACATGTGTAAGGATAGGCACCTGTTCATTACGATAAGAAAGATTCCCACCGTAGAGATAGAGTACGAGGATCGAAGGATAGTCACCACTACTCTTGTAGGATCGGTAGATTTGAAAGTGTTAGTAGAAGGAAAGACATCCATAGTAACATTCTCCGATGTATTGTTTATTTCGGAGCTGAACAAAAACCTCATCTCTACATCCGTATTAGATGATAAGGGTTTTTTTACTACAACTACGGAAGGAGTCTTTACTGCTAGTTTTGAGGAGGATGTCTATTTCATTGCTGAGAAAGATAGCCATGGGATGTTTAGGCTGGTTTTAAGTAATGAAAAGAAGAAACTTTATTATGCTGGTGTTCATGATATTATGATGTGGCATAAGAGGCTTGGGCATGTGAATCTAGACAAGTTAAGAGAGATGAAAAAGATGAGAGTGGTGGAAGGGATTAAGTTTAGTGAGAATGATAATATAAGTGATTGTAGTGGATGTGCTCAAGGTAAAACACACAGATTACCCTTTCCTAAAACAACCACCTATAAGGGAGAAAAAATTCTAGATCTAGAACACACAGATATTTGGGGACTTGCTAAAGTGCCCTCACCGGGGGGGAAGAGATTTATGATGACTATCACTGATGATTGGTCTCAGTATTCCCGAGTGTATTTTTTGAAAAACAAGTCCGAAACTCAGGATTGTTTTAGACAGTATAAAGCATAGAGCGAAAAACTTAATGAAACTCCAATCAAGCGAATAAGGAGTGACAATGGTGGAGAGTATACTTCTAACCAGTTTGAGGATTTTTTGAGGGAAGATGGGGTCCAACACCAAAAGACAGTTCCAGAAAACCCAGAACAGAATGGGGTAGCTGAAAGGTTAAATAGAACACTAAGTGATAGTGCTAGAAGTATGTTGTCAGATAAGAAGAGAGGAAAAAGGGTTTGGGCAGAAGCAATGAACTGTGCTAATTACCTCAAAAATAGAGTTCTTACTTCAGCTATAAAAGATCAAACACCTAATGAGAGATGGACAGGCCGGAAACCAGACTTATCTCACTTAAAGGTTTTCGGCAGTCAAGTATTCAGTCTAGATATAGATCGGTCTAACTGGAAGTTAGTTCCTAAAGGAAAACCGGGATACTTATTAGGATATGATGAGGATGTTAAATGATATAAAGTTTTTGATCTAAAAAGAGAAGATATAATCTTAGTAAAACATCTAGTAGTTATGGATGAAGGAAAGTTTGTGGATCCCTTCAAATATACAAAGTCAGTAAAAATCAGATTTGAGTCAGAAAATTCCGATGACTTTGAGCTCCCTAACTATCCGGGTTTTAGAGAAGATGAAATTCTTGCAGATACAAATCAGACCGAAAAGGATACGGCTGTGGAAACTCCAGTGACAACTCTACCCGAAGCGGAAAACGTGGTGGAAATTGATTCGGAATCAAGGGATAGGGGAGAAGCCGAGTTTGTTCGAAAGAATCCACGAGAACCATCTATTCCAGCCTTTGATTTTGAGGGGGGAAGGAGAAGTAGCAAAAGACTACAAGAAAAACAGGTTAATAACAAGGTAACTAAACTATTTCATCAAGATGAACCTCAAACTTATGGAGAGGCAATGACTTGTCCAGAATGAAACCGGTGGAAGACAGCCATCAATGAGGAGATGGCCTCAATTATGGCAGCCGATACTTGGGAGCTGGTGGATTGTCCACCTAACCGAAAACTAATTGGTTGTAAGTGGGTTTTCAAATTAAAACTTAACCCAGATAACACAATCGAGCGCTACAAGGCCCGATTAGTGGCAAAGGGATTTACACAAAAAGAGGGAATTGACTACGAGGAAACCTTTGCCCCGGTGGTGCGATTTCCCTCCGTCCGCATACTTCTCAGCTTGGCAACAGCGGAAGACATGCAAGTGCACCAGATGGACATCAAGACAACCTTTTTGCATGGAGAATTGCAAGAGGAGATCTTCATGCGACAACCCGAAGGGTTTGTGGAGGAAGGAGAGGAGAGTAAGGTATGCCGGCTGATTAAATCTCTTTATGGTTTGAAACAGGCGCCTCGACAGTGGAATAATAAGCTTGATGAGTTTCTTACCGGTCTGGGATATATCCGAATCAGCTCAAATCACTCAATCTATGTTGTCGAAGATGAGGAAGGTTTTATATTTATTGCAATTTATGTTGATGATTTGCTTGTCTTAAGTAAATCAATGGAAAAAATTAATAAACTGAAAAACGATCTTAAGGGGAGATTTGAAATGAAGGATATGGGGGAAGCAAAATATATTTGGGGAATTCATCTAGAGAGAGACCGAAAAAGGAAAATTATAAGACTGACTCAAAAGGAAGCAATAGGGAACATGCTTGAAAAATTTCAAATGGATAAAGCTAATAGTTGTACAACTCCAATGGAGTTGAAGAAGGGAAGTGAGGGGAGTGAGGAAGAAGGAGTCATAGTCTTAGACGAGGAATTATCTCCTGAAGAACAGAAGTTCATGCAGACTATTCCTTACAGGCAAGTAGTGGGAAGTCTAATCTATTTTATGAATTGTACCCGGCCGGATTTAGCTACAGCTGTAAGAGTGCTGAGTAGAAGTCTAAATGCTCCCACGAAGAGGGATTGGGAGGCAGCTAAGAGAGTCTTTAGATATTTGATAAGAACTAGGGATTTATGGTTGCATTTGGGTGGGGAGAATACTGACATCACTACTTGGAGTGATGCCTGTTATGGTGATGCTCCGATGAGGAGATGCACTTCTGGATAAGTATTATATGTGGTTGATGGGGCTTGCTGTTGGAGTAGCAAACAACAAAAAGTTATTGCTCAGTCCACCATGGAGGCTGAGTATATGGCCTCTTGCTTTGCTGTAAAAGAATTGATGTGGGTGAAGTCATTGCTTGGTGAGCTTGGTCACCTTAAGAGTGGTGTGCAAATTTTTTTTTGTGATAATCAGGCAGCAATCGCTATTTCTGCCAATCCTAAACATCATTTTAAAGCTAAACACATGGACATTAGACTCAGCTTTGTTAGAGAGAAAGTAGAAAACAAAATAATCAGCTTAGAGTACCGACCAGATAGTGAGATGGTAGCAGATATGATGACCAAACCTGTGCCTTCCCCTAAGCTAATTTTCTGCAGGGAAAAGTGTGGTCTGAAATTAAAGATTGACTAGAAAATAAGGGGAGTGTAGAAATAAATGGTCTTTTTAAAGTATTTTCTAGGTCTGAATAGAAATAAGAAAGATGCCGAGGCAGTCTATCTCTAACTTCGCTCTCCAACTTCTCAAACTTGTCGCAGTTACTGAGAAATTGGAGAAAGAGCTAGAGCCATGGCTACCTAGGCTATCCAGAGGTTTACGGGAAAATATATTTTAGTTAGGGGTTTAATTTACTAAAAGATATGTACCGGCAACAGGATTTGATCCTGGTACCTGCCGGCCGGCAGACAGCCAGTAGCCGGTAGCCTTAGCCGTTAAATCTAGGAGTAGTGTTATGTACTATATGGTTTGATAATTACTTAAACATTTATACGTAGGATAGTTCATTTAACTGTAACTGATTACGAGAGACATATATCCAGTAAATGTAAAAGTACGGATTCCGGTACGGATAAGAAACCAATACCGCGCGTTTAATTCTTTAGTGATACGAATACCGCACATGTATTTATTACGGCTACGATTAAATGTGAATTTAATCGGACGGCCGGAATTAACGTCGAGATCGCGGAAGAGGATTTCGGCGGTTTGTGGTCATCGCCACATCAGATAACACGTGGCGGAATGACATTGGATCGCGGCATCTCGGAGGATTAAGTGAGCGAATCCGGACATACCACGTGTCGTCATTTAGGCCATTTCGTACAATGACCGTACATAAAGTACACCGGCACCTGTACTTTTGTGTACGAAACTGAAATCTGATTGGGCTCCGTACATCAGTAGATAGAGTCTGTGAGAGAGATAGGACTTAGAACAATTAGAAGATAGGACCCTCCCTCTTAGAGAGCTTCTGTACAAAAGGTCAACTTTGACCCTCCATAACTTACTGCTTAAGGGAGCAAATTCATAGATTCTTTTTGCTATCAACTCAGGGGAGTCTTCTCTTCACAGGGGTGAAGTTGGTCAGAGTTTTTGTCTGCCAGGGTGGCAATTATTTTTGCTGAAACACAAAGGGGTCAGGGTTATCCTAGTGGCTTCTTGGAAGCTGTCCACTCTGAGGACTTATGGAGGTCACATAGTTTCATTAAGAGAGATGAAAAATATGGGAGTAGTGGAAGGGATTCAGTTCAGTGAAAGTGAGAATCTAAGTGATTGCAGTGGATGTGCTTAAGGTAGAGCACACAGGTTACCCTTCCCAAAAATTGCCACCTATAAGGGAGAAAATATTTTAGATTTAGTACACAAAGATTTTTGGGGGCCGGCCAGAGTGCCATCACGCAGGGAGAAGAGATTTGACACAGGTACGTGAGGCAAAATCTGAGGACGAGGACGATGAACTCCTATTGGATGAGGAGTTGGAAGCGAAAAATGAGGTCCAAATTCCACGAAAGAAGAAATGTGCTTTCTGTGGATTGAAAGGTGAAGCAGGGTGGATTGTAGATTCACGTGCATCAATGCACATGTGTAAAGATAAACACTTGTTCACCAAGATAAGAAAGATTCCCACCGTAGAGATAGACTACGGGGATGGGAGGATAGTCACTACTACTCTTATACGATCGGTAGATCTAAAAGTGTTAGTAGAAAGAAAGACATCCATAGTTACATTCTACGATGTATTGTTTATTCCAGAGTTGAACATAAACCTCATCTCTACGTCTATATTAGATGATAAGGGTTTTGATACTAGCACTAGGAAAGGAGTTTTTAGTGCTAGTTTTGAGGAGGAAGTTTATTTCACTGCTGAAAATGGTAGCCAACGGATGTTTAGGCTGATTTTAAGCAATAAAAAAAATAAACTTTATTATGCTGGTGTTGATGATATAATGTTGTGGCATAAGAGGCTTGGGCATGTGAATCTAGATAAGTTAAGAGAGATGAAAAAGATGGGAGTAGAGGAAGGGATTCAGTTCGGTGAAAGTGAGAATCTAAGTGATTGTAGTGGATGTGCTCAAGGTAAAGCACACAGGTTACCCTTCCCAAAAACTGCCACCTATAAAGGAGAAAATATTCTAGATTTAGTTCACAAAGATTTTTGGGGGCCGGCCAGAGTGCTATCACGCAGAGAGAAGAGATTTATGATGACTATCACCGATGATTGGTCTCGGTATTTTAAGGTGTATTTTTTGAAAAATAAGTCAGAGGCTCGGGAATGTTTTAAACAATATAAAGCATGGAGTGAAAAACTCCATGAAACCTCTATCAAGAGAGAAAGGAGCGACAATGGTGGAGAGTATACCTCTAACTAGTTTGAGGATTTTTTGAGAGAAGATGGAGTGCAAAAACAAAAGACAGTTCTTGAAAATCCTGGGCAATATGGTGTAGCTGAAAGATTAAATAGAACATTGAGTGATAGTGTTAAGAGTATGCTGTCACATAAGAAGATAGGAAAGAAGTTTTGGGCCGAAGCAATGAATTATGCAAATTATCTCAAGAATAGAGTTCTTACTTCAACAGTAAAAGGCGAAATACCCTATGAGAGATGGAGAGGCCAAAATCAAATGTTTCACACTTAGAAGTTTTCGGTAGTCAAGTGTTCAGTTTAGACATAGATCGGTCAAATTGGAAGTTAGACCCAAAAAGAAGACCAGGATATCTACTAGGATATTATAAAGATGTAAAGAGATATAGAGTCTATGATCTCAAAAGAGAGAATATTATCCTAGTGAAGCATCTAGTGGTTATGGATGAAAGAAAATGTATAGATCCCTTTAAGCATACAAAGACAGTCAAAATCAGATTTGAGTCAGAAAATTCTGATGATTCTAAGCTTCATAACTATCCAGGATTTCAAGAAGATAATGATCTTACAAGTACAGATCAGATCGAGAAGGACCCAAATGTGCAACCCCTAGTATCAACTCCAACCAAAGCGGAAGACATGGTGGAAATCGACCTGGAAGCAAGTGATAGGGGAGAAGTAGAAACTATTCCGAAAAATCCAAGGGAGCCATCTTTTCTAGCAACCGAGTTAGAGGGAGGAAGAAGAAGCAGCAAAAGACTGCAAGAGAGGCAAGTTAACAATAAGTTAACCAAATTGTCTCACCCCGATGAACCTCAAACTTATTATGAGGCAATGACTTGTCCTAAGAGAAACCAGTGGAAGACAGCCATTAATGAGGAGATGGCCTCAATGATGGCGGCCGATACATGGGAATTGGTGGATGGTCTTCATGACAAGAAACCAATTGGGTGTAAGTGGGTGTTTAAGATGAAACTCAACCCGGATAACACCATTGAGCGCCACAAGGCTCGGTTAGTGTCAAATGGATTTACCCAGAAAGAGGGAATTGACTACAACGAGACTTTTTCTCTAGTCGTCAGGATTCTTTCGGTTTGGATACTTCTCAGTCTGGTGGCAGCAGAAGACATGGAAGTGCATCATATGGACATCAAGACGACCTTGCTACATGGAGAGTTGGAAGAGGAAATTTTTATGCGACAGCCCAAGGAATTTGTGGAGCAAGGGGAGGAAAGCAAGGTATGCCGATTGATCAAATCTTTGTATGGGCTGACACACGTGACCCGGCAATAGAACAAGAAGCTTGATGAGTTTCTTACAGGTTTGGGATATATTCGGATGAGCTCCGATCACTCAAATTTTTTATTTGAAGATGAGGAAGGAATTATTTTTATTGCAATTTATGTTGATGATTTGTTTGTTTTAAGTAAATCTATGGATAAAATAAATTAGTTGAAAAATAATCTAAAAGGAAGATTTGAGATCAACGATATGGGAGAAGCAAGGTGTATTTTGGGAATTCAGGTAGAGAGAGACATAGATAGAAAGATAATAGGATTAACTCAAAAGGAGGCCATTGGAAACATGTTAGAAAAATTCTAAATGGACATGGCTAATAGTTGTACCACTCCTATCGAATTAAAGAAAGGAACTGAGGGGAGTGTGGAAGAGGGGGTTATTATCTTAGATGAAAATGTAGGCCCGTAAGAGAAAAGATTTATGCAGACCATCCGTTATAGACAAGTAGTGGGCAACCTAATATATATCATGAATTGTACCCGTCCGGACATAGCCGCAGCCGTAGGAGTACTAAGTAGGAGTTTGGATGCTCCCACTAAAAAAGATAAGGAGGCAGCTAAGAGAGTCCTTAGATATCTCATAGGGACTAGGGTTCTATGGATTCTTTTGGGAGGGAACAATACTCACATCACCACTTGGAGTGATGCCAGCTATGGGGATGCTACTATGAGGAGATGCACGTCTTGATATGTATTGTATGTGGGTGATGGGGCTTGCTGCTGGAGCAGCAAGCATTAAAAGGTCATTGCTTAGTCCACCATGGAGGCTGAGTACATGGCTTTTTGCTCTACTGTAAAGCATTGTGGGTTAAGTCTTTGCTTAGTGAGCTTGGTCATCTAAATAGTGGTGTCCAAAAGGTGTTTTGTGATAATCAGGCAGCCATTGCCATTTCTGCCAATCCTAAACATCACTTTAAAGCCAAACACATGGACATTAGACATAGCTTGGTTAGGGAGAAAGTAGAAAAACAAAATAATCAGTTTGGAGTATAAACCAGATAGTGAAATAGTAGAAGATATGGTGGCAAAACCTGTGCCTTTCCTTAAACTAATTTTCTGCAGGGAGAAGTGTGGCCTTATAATAAAGAGTGACTAGAAAATAAGGGGAGAGTAGAAATTAAAGGTTATTTTAGTATTTTCTAGGTTTTGTAAAATGCAAAAAAGATGCAGGGGCAGTCTGCCTCTAACTCGTCTCTCCAGCTCCCACACTTGTCGTAGTTACTTAAAGTAAGAGAGGGAGATAGAGCCATGGCCACTATACTTTCCAGATGGGAAAGACATTAGAGTGGTAGATTTACCAAAATAGTGATTGACGGACACGGTATTTGAACTCGGTACATGCCGTCCATCAGAGCAGCCGCTAGGCAGTAGCCTTAACGAATTAGACTAGGTCAAGGTTATACGATACATGGTTTTATAATTGTATAAATACTTTTACGTAGGCTATTTCATTTAAAGGGATATTTTGGACATAGATAGAGTTTGTGTTGCACGGCGTACAGAACATCCAAAACGGATACCGCACACTTTGTTTCGAAGGCGAAACAAATATCGCGCAACTATTTATGACGACTACGATTAAAATCCAGCTTAATTGGACGGCCACGAAGCATGCAGAGATCACGGAATAGGTTTTCGGAGGTTTGCGCTCGACGTCATATCGATTGACACATGGCACGATTATACCGGATTATGGCATCTCCGGAGATTAGAGGAACGAATCCAAAAATGACATTTGTGGACTTGTTCGCCATGTCGTACAATGGCCGTAAAAAAAGTACACCAGCACCTGTACCTTTCTGTACGACACAGTATTATGATTTGTGCCGTACTATAGTAGATAGAGTTTTAGAGAGAGATAGGACTTAGAAAAATTTGATAGATTGGACCCTCTCTCCCAAAGAGCTTCTGTACAAAAGGTCAACTTTGACCCTCCATAACTTACTACTCAGGGGAGCAAATCCAGAGATTCTTTTTGCTATAGACTCAAGAGAGTCTTGTCTTTACAGGGGTAAAGGTGGTCATAGATTTTGTTTGCCATGGTGGTTGTCATTCTTGCTGAAACACAAAGGGGTCAGGGTTATAATAGAGGCTTCGTGTGAGTTGCCTACTTAGAAGACCTAAGAAGGTCTTAGAGTTGCAAACCAGGCTGCCATTGCCATTGCCTCTAAACCTTGTCACCGCTTCAAAATCAAACACATGGATAAAAGGTTACACTTTGTAAGAGAAAACGTGTTTTCGAGAGTCATTAAATTATGTTATTTTCCAAATGCAAAAATTATTGCTGATATGTTGACTAAAGCTTTTCCTGCCCCTAAAAGTACTGCGTAGATGTTAATGTCTAAGTGACTACTTGAGTCTAAAGCTTTATGGGAGTGTTGTTTTAAGGAAGCTATTAGTCTCAGTAAATAGAGGTGTGAGAGGAAGTTTAGGACTTATAATATATTTTGGCCAAAGCCCTTTAATACTTACCTCTAATAGTGTGACATTAGCGAAAGTACGAGGAGTGTAGAGTACGGTAAGAGAACACGCATCATCACTTCATGAATGCACAGAATCTGTAAAAATACACGGACAAGTTGTTCTACTTGTCACCTGCCGAACAAACTAAATTGAATGATCTAACGCATTTGGAGAAGAGCGGTTATTTGGGAAATGGTCATGTACGGGACAACACAATTACGGTTGATATGAATAATCTCAACGGACAAGATTCATAAAGGGGCCAGAAGTGACTAGAGTGGCAAGTGATTTGCGACAGCCGGATGGACACATCCGGGATTTTCTAACTCAGCAAGCTGCAAATATTTGTACGGTCGCTATTTGAAAGATATCTGAGCAATGTTGGCTGTAAGATAGTTAATTAATTAATAGTGTTACGAAACATATTTTGTTTTTTGTTGCTATTAGATTTTGGACGTACCTCTTAGGTACACTTGGGTTAGAGGTAGAGTACTACTATTTCAGGTAGTACTATGTAATAGGACAAGTTAGTTAGTTATACTCACAGTGAGTGTAAGACATAGGACTTAGAATATTTCTTATATAGAGACTTCCATGTAGTAAAATTGTAAATAATTTTTGGGAAACGTTTGGGTGTTATATATTCGGTTTTGTTGGGTTAATTGTGCTCAAACTTTGGGAGTTGTGAGTGTTTGTGATACAGTGTATTAGGACAGAGTTTTGTGAAGTTATGACATTTGTATCAGATTTGGTGAGGAATTGAAAACCATTGTTTGGGAGGATTCTTGATAGCTTCTAAGAGTGTATCATGTCTACATCCACTACTACTGCTGCTCCTCCACCTGTAGTGGTTGTCGTAGAACAACACAATGAGTCTTCACTAAAAGACAAAATAACACCACTAAGTTTTGCTCACATGCTACCGTACCCAAAAGGGGTGTGACCATGTAACTGGTACTTTGAAATGGTACTTTGTATTCTATTGAAGATCCTACGTACTAATTTACAAAGCATTATAACGTGCGAAAATGAAATCGTTACAGTACACCGTGTAAAATTGTTGGTGCTTATATTATCCAACTTAGGCCTTCATTCCATTAGGCGATCCTGATAAACGTACGACACATCTTCTAACATGGTTTACTAGCACGGTTTTCCATTGTGTCAAGTTAGTAAAAACCCTCTCACCTGCTTTGGCTCATTTTGGTTAGTACCACGATTTTGGAGAGTACCACACGTAGGTTATATTAAAACTTTAAAAGTAATAATATTATTTAAACAAAAAAATTGAACGTGATATGTTTACCAGCGGAGGTAGCTAATGACTCGTATGATGAGTTTGCGACCAACTTTTAATTAAAAAAATGAAATAAAAATTTCGAAACGAAATGGTAGAAAGGCGAGGCAAATTTTGAGGGTCATTGGATGAGAGAAAGAGCGTGCGGTGATATGTTCGGTGGACTTGCATCTACGTGGTGGAAGGCACATGGCCTGTACGACGTGTAGGCATGTGATCGCGTGTCTGTCATGGATGTTATTTTGTTTTTTCACATGTACCAATGTTACACATCCAGTATGACTCTAGTGTCCCCGCGAGGAAATTATCCTTACACTGGATGATTTGCGGGGTTACTTCATGGATTTGAAAAATCGAAACATCCAACGGTCAAATTTTCCACACATACTCGTAGGTTATCTTGAGAGGTATCCTGTAAAAATGTTTCGCATGAAAAAAAAATGGTACGAAGTTGTTAAAAAACGTACGCCGACTTATTAACTACCCCAATTTTACTTTAATGGAAGTCAACCCTTAGGCCTCTATTCCATTTGCCTGTCCTAGTAAACATACAAAGACATTAAGCAGTTGTGGTATCTTGTGGAGTAGTCTATTATGTCATGTCAATAAACAACATCTTACCTACGTTGGTTCATTTTGGTTAGTACCATATAGGCTACTTTTCAAATTTGAAAAATTCAAAACTATTTTTCAAACAAAAAAGTTATAGGGAATATTTGCACAAGCAGACTATTTACTCATTGGATGATTTGCGCGATTGCTCAACGGGAAAAAGAAAATCATCAAACGGTCAAGCTTTACGCCCATAGGGTTTGGGTATCGTGACATGTATTAAGTATACATGGTACATCTGACGAGAAAAAAATGGTACGAAGTTGCACTACAACGTTCGTCCTCTAGTAAACAACCCCATTTTTTCTCTAATGGAGGTTCGCCCTTAAAACATATTTTGTTGTTACACAATGGCTAGATTACTAATCGAACGCTTGCGATTGAGAACTAAGATTCTCATCTTCCAATTGACAGTCTCCCACCGAAAATTGGACATAAATACGTTGGAAAAGATGTTTTAAGATAAGAAAAAAACTTTAACACCAATAGCGATACAGGGTGTACTTTGAAATGTGACGATTGTAAATGTGGAGTTAAACTTGTGACGGTTGTAGACGATTACGAAAATTCAGACAATTAGTGACGTACATCGTCGACGGTTGTATATGTCTACAAAAAAAGCGACGATTCTAGACGTCTACAATGTTGTCAAATCTTTGTCGACTTTTTGTGACATCGAGTAATTCGCTAATGAAAAATCTATTTTATTTTTTTCTAAACTTGGACTATGAACATGATCTTCAATAAACTTGTACAGAAAATGAAACAAGTTCACTTCCATGGAACTTTAGCCTCGTTCATGTACAGTAACGCAAGTATTGTGTTGTATCTCTGAACAAACTTCCCTCATGAGGGTGACAACGAGCGCTAATGGTATCTCTATACAAATTATAGTCGTTTTGACGTCTTTCTCTGCATATTTTAAAGTAGGCCCTATTTATCCGTGTGCACGTCTTGTCGAGCGTGCGTGGGAAACATAAGAGAAGGGCCCACCGCCAAAAATAGTGTGCATCGGAGTCTTGCAAATAACCCCCCAAATGCGGATGCTTCCCATAATGATGATCATGCCTATTTCTGCCCACATCCCTCCCATAGACATGCATGCAACACAGGGGAGGCAATCGGATAGGAAATAAGATTGAGTGCACGGGGAGGCGAGAAGATATTTCCTCTGTTCCCTTCCTTTTCCAACCTGGCCGGGGAAAGGGAGTGGGTTTTCGGCCTCTGAGTTGATCTCCGAATTTTGCTTAATCCATTAGAAGTCTTTAACACTTGTTCCCTCAAAACCCACTGTTTTGATCAAAAGGGGTTTGCACTCAACTTCGGCAAGGTAATGCCCAAACAAAAAGGTAATTACAAACAAAGATACAAATGCACCACCACATAGAAATATAGAAAGAAATTTGATTGGTTGTTTCAGATTTAACAATATTACATTGCCCCATAAAATAGAATAAAAGATAGACTATATAAAATATGGCAAAGCAAGCTCATCATACCCCAGCAATTAACGATGACAATGAGAAAAGGTGACACCTCTCCTGATGGTACCGCAAATAGGTATGGTCCTCCTTCACCCCTCGGTCTCCGCAACTCGGGACCGACCGGACTCTTCTCGATTTCCAACAGCCAAAAAGTCCAAAAATCACCCAAAGGAAAGATAGTGCCAACTACCTGTTCTTCTACGACCACGGGTGCAGGTGGAGGAGCAGCAGTAGTAGTAGAAGTAGACATGATACACTCTCACGGGTGCAGGTGGAGGAGCAGCAGTAGTAGTAGAAGTAGACATGATACACTCTCAGAAGATATCAAGAACCCTACTAAAACAGCTGTTTTTAAGTGCTCACCAATTCTTATACAAGCATCCAAACCTCACAAAACTCTATCAGAATATAGAGTAGCATAAACACTGACAACTCCCAAAGTTTCAGCACAATTGACCGGACAACACTGAAGATATAATACTCAAAAGTTTCCCAAAAAATTGTCTGCAGTTTTATTACTTGGAAGTCTGGATACATAATATGTTCTGAGTCCTAAGTCTTATACTTGTTTTGAACTGACAATACCACTGTGCTTGAGTGGTACGTCAAACCACCAAGCTACCACAAATCTGAGCTACCACTGAGCTATCACTAAGCTACCACTAAGCTATAACTAAGCTACCACTGAGTTTACCCACTAAGTTGACTAGAATCGTATCTATCGCAGTTGCTCTATTCTATACAGAAGCACATTAAGAATATCAGACTGCTGCGTTGTCCGTACAAACCATATCAAATATAATAGTGGTTGCGTTGTCCTGTATGTGTTCCAGCTTCGTTGCTGCGCTGCTTTGCTGCTGCGCTGCTCTGTCTGTATAGCTGTTGCGCTGCTCTGTCTATATAGCAGCTGCGCTGGTGCACTGCTCTGAGACTGAAATATTTCCAAAAGACAACACTCCCCTAAAGCTTTAGACTCAGTATACCGGCGCAGTTGCGATGATAAACTAGCGCAGCATCGCAGCATAGCAATATAGCAGTTAGCAATTCACCCAGTCCTATATCTGTATGGTGGACTTATCCCAGAGTGGTAGTGTAGCAATGCAACAATTCAACTATTCACTTAATCTCACTGCGTCTCTACAATACTTCAGCTTAGGAGCAGGAAGAGCTTTATTGAGCATATCAACAATCATTTTTGCATCTGGCAAATAACATAATTTAATCACTGTATAGAACACTTTTTCTCTTACAAAGTGTAATCGTACATCCATGTGCTTGCTTTTGAAGTGACGACTCGGGTTAGGGGCAATGGCAATGGCAGCCTGGTTATCACACCAGATCACTTGTGAACCAATTTGCATGTATTCTAGTTCTTGTAACATGGATTTTACTCATAAGAGTTCTTTGAGGGCCGAGCTTGCTGCCATATATTTTGAATCCATTGTCGACTCTGTTGTCACCTTTTGAAGTTTGCTGCTCCAGCAGCAAGTGCCGTTCCCAACTTGTAGAACGAATCCCGTGGTGGACTTCCGGCTTGGCATGTCGCAATAGCTTGCATCACTCCACGTTTGCAGTTTTACTTCTCCTCCGCCTAGTGTGAGTTTGAGGTCTTTGGTTCCGGCCAAATATCTTAAGACTCTCCTTGCTGCATCAAAGTCAGATTTTCTCGAATTCTCTAGACTCCTGCTCAGTACCCCGACTGCTGCAGGAATGTCAAGACGGGTACAATTCATGAAATATATTAAGCTTCCGACTATCTGTCTGTAAGGTATTTGTGTCATAGAATCATTCTCCTCTGATTCTAAATACTCGCTAACAATGACACCTGGGTCTGTCTCTTCTCCCTCTAACTTCTGCCAAACCTCCATTGGAGTTAGACATCCTTTTGCCCCCCGCATTCCGTACTCATCTAACATGTTTCCAATAGCCTCCTTTTGAGTCAATTTTATTACTTTCTTATTTCTGTCCCTCTCTACCTGAATACCCAAAATATATTTTGCCTCACCGAGGTCTTTCATCTCGAACCGTGAGTTTAGAGCAGTTTTGATTTTGTTAATTTCAGCCATTGATTTGCTAATTAATAGTAAATCATCTACATACACCGCTATATACACTATCCCATTTTCACCCTTTAGAACGTAGACAGAGTGATCTGAACTTATCCTTTGAAATCCTAGGCTAGTTAGGAATTCATCAAGCTTCAGATTCCACTGTCTGGGGGCCTGTTTTAGGCCGTACAAAGATTTTAGCAACTTGCATACTAAGTGCTCTTTTCCAGGTTCCACATACTTTTCAGGCTGCTGCATGTAAATGGTCTCTTCTAGTTCTCCATGCAAAAAGGATGCCTTTACATCCATCTGATGTATTTCCATATCTTCTATAGCAGCTAGGGACAACAAAATCCTAACTGTCGGAAATCTCTCAACCGGAGAAAATGTTTCTTCAAAATCGATTCTTTCCTTTTGATTATACCCCTTTGCCACAAGTCTGGCCTTATAACGTTCAATGGTGTTGTCGCGATTTAACTTCACCTTGAATACCCATTTGTTGCCGATCGCTTTTCGGTCTGGAGGAAGGTTCACAAGCAACCATGTTTGAGCCTCCATGATGGACTTCATTTCGTCGTTTGCTGCCTCGATCCAGTGATTCCGTTCTGGTGATGAGAAGGCCTCCTGAATGATCAAAGGCTTCTTTAAGGCTACGGAGTAGGCAAAGTGAGAACTTGCTTACAGGTCGCTGCTGGATCTTCTTCCCCCCGGAAATTCTGAGGTTGAGATTGTCGGATGCCGCGCATTGCGCTGGTTGCGATCCGTGTGTATTGACTGCTAATGGTCCTGTTGGAACTGAACTGGATGAGGAATTTGGAGAGAGTTTGACTCTGGAGTCATTACCGGAGAATGTTGCGCCTGCGAGACAATTTCTTGCATGCAATCTAAGATGACATACTCCTGTATTTTTTGTTGTTTTTGCTGCTCTGTCATTTGAAATATATCTATCGAGTCAAGCTCATCTTTGACAATGATATTCCTTGCTACAACTATTTTCTGCCTCTGAAATACAAAGACTTTGTAACCTTTAGAGTGATCATCATATCCTAACAAAATACCTAGTAATCCCTTCGGTTCCATTTTCCATCTGTCCGTAGACGTATCCAAGATAAAACATTGACTACCAAAGACTTTGAAATGGCTAACATCTGGTTTGCTACCTGTCCAAATCTCGTAAGGAGTAGTGTCTATTGATCTAGATGCTATCCTATTCTTAATATAAAGTGCACAATTTAGAGCCTCAGCCCAGAATTTTGGATCCACATTTTTATCTGCGAGCATCGACCTAGAGCTCTCCGTGAGAGTTCTATTTAGTCTTTCCGACACCCCATTTTGTTTCGGTGAATATGGAACAGTCAATAGATGACTAATACCTTACTCGAGTAAAAAGGTTTCAAATTCTTTCGACGTATATTCACCACCATTGTCTGATCTGAGCTGCAAAATAGGTGAATTATGAAGTTTTCTAACCCATGCTTTATAGTGTTTGAAGTGACCAAACACTTCACTCTTCTCCTTCATGAAGTAAACTTTTGTAAACCTGGAGAAATCATCTGTGAGGGTAACCATGTATTTCATCCCCCCGGCAGATGGAACCTTCGCAGGACCAAAAACATCCGAATGAATTTGTTGTAAAATTTTCGTTGACCGATGCTCACACTCTTAGGAAATGACAATCTGTGGATTTTGCCTGAAGCGCAACCATCACAAGTTTTGACCGGCTCATCTGTGATTGATACACCTTCTATTTTTCCAGCAAGGATCATTTTCCTCAAACTATCATAGTTTACATGGCCTAATCTTTTATGCCACAACTCATCTGAGTGTAAAACACCAGGGTACAGAACATCATTCTCCTTGGTATTGCCATATCCATACGGTACATCTTGCTACTATCTCTAGTACCATTAACCGCAACCTTGCCATTTTTGCTAACAACCTGCCGACCATTTTTCAAATTAACCTCAAAGCCTTTACTCTCTACCAACGATGTAGAAAACAAATTTTTCATAAAGTCAGGCACAAATAAGACATTGTGAAGGGTTCTTTCAATTGTTTTTCCTTCTACATCAACTAGCAAAGACACATCACACATAGCACAAGTGTGGACACTCATTCCACAAGCATAATAAATATTTTTCTCCGGCGTTACTTTCAGATTTTTGAAGATGTCCTTGTTCCAGCACATGTGGGCTGACACTCCTGTATCCATTATTCATCCAGTGTCCTTTGAGCCCTCAATTATTGCCGCCATAGCGAATAGATCCGTGTCGTCCTCCTCATAAAATGTTAGAATCTCGTCTTGGAGTGATGAAGAAGCTGAAAACAGTGCATTTCCACGAGGTGTAGGCCCCGTGAAGCTTTTGTAAACCTCACTTTGTTTCCATCTCGGCCTATATAAACCTGTATCGTTAACTTTTTTAAGTTTACGACAGAATTTGTTTCCATGACCTCTCTCATTGCAATAAAAACATGCATTGTTAGATTGTCTATTTCCATCCTGATTAAACTGTCTGAACTGGGTAAACTGATGACATTGCTGATTAAACTGACCTTTCCTCCCAAAATCTGAATTAAAAGCCTCTACTTGCTCAACATTGAGAGTATTAGATGTTGCTTCCTCCTCTAGTAAAATATTGATGGCTAACTGTAAAGTCCAGCTAGCTTTATCTTTTTGTTTGAGCATGACAGATGCTTATTTCATACTACGAGGGAGACCCCTCATGAGCAAAGGTGCCTGTTGAAACAGAGGAAACACACCACCTGTACAAGCATGTGCATCTACATGAATGCAAAATTTGTTAGAATATTTAGCCATTGTAACGCCAGTGTATTTATAGTCCAAAATATTTCCAGCTAATAGAAGCTTTTCCTGGACATTAGCCTTTTCATAATCACTTTTAAGGGATTTCCAAATATCAATTGCATTTTTCATTTTTATCTGAGACATAGCTAAGTCCTCATATATACAAAATTTCGAAATAGAACGAGCGTGTTTATTTTTCTTAGACCATGACGGACCAGATTCATCCAGCGAACCATCGAATATATCCAAAAGATTGACATTCTCAAAATGTGTCTCCACCATATCCGCCCAGTAAACATACTTTTCCTCGGAAAAGATAGGAATTCTTGAAGACAAGCCCATAACTTGTTGATCTACGATTACCGCTGCAGGTGGAGGAGAAGTAGTAGTAGTAGAAGTAGACATGATACACTCTCAGAAGCGATCAAGAATCCTACCAAACAACTGTTTTCAAGTGCTCACCAATTCTTGCAAAAGCATCAAAACCTCACAAAACTATATCACAATAAAAAGTAGCAAAAACAATGACAACTCCCAAAGTTTGAAAACAATTGACCTGAAAACACTCAAGATATAATACTTAGAAGTTTCCCAAAAACTGTTTGCAATTTAACTACTTATAAAACCGGATACATAAAAAAGATCTAAGTCCTAAGTCTTATACTTTCGATGTTCTATCGCCGATACAAGTGTACCTGAGAGGTACGTCCAAAATCAACCCACCTATTGAGATCTACTAGTTCCTAATCGTGCCAACCTAATCTATCATCGAACAGTCAATACTACTCAGAATCTATATTAAGTGATTGTACAAATACTTGTCGGCTAAGTCACTTGTGATACTCTTATGAATCTCGTTTGTTGACTTTAATCATATCAATCGTATATGCGTTGTCCCATATTGGATCACATTCACATCACCCGCGGCAGCGGTGTCCCGCACCGAATCATATCCAAGATAGCAACAACAGCGTTGTCTGTACGGATCATATCCAAAGTAACCGCAACTGCGTTTGTCCTCTATGTGTCGCAACTTTGCTGCTCCTCTGCTCTGTTTGCAAGGCAGCTGCGCTCCTGCGCTACTCTGTAACCAAAATAGCTGCGCTGCTCTGTCTACATAGCAGCTGCGTTGTCCTATACTGCACTAAAATGATGACGCATATCCTTTTGAAACTTACGCTACAGATTACTACCTTTCTGCCGTCACACTAGTATACCGAGACTTAAAGCTTTCCGAAATCAACACTCCCCTAAAGCTTTAGACTCAGTGTATCAACGCAGCTGCGATGTCGCACTTAGTGCATCATGGCAGCATAGCACCGCAACCATAACAACGCAACATAGCATCGTAGCCATAGCAGCGCAACATGGCAACATAGCAGTGCATCAAACCAATTAATCACCTGGGTCCACTACATCCTAATTTTGGGCTAACACAGCATGGCAGTATCGCAATGGAGCTACTCACGTATTCACCCAATCGTACTACATTCCTAAAATAGTTCAACTTGGGAGCAGAAAGAGCTTTAGTAAGCATATCAGCAACCATTCTTGCATCTGGCAGATAGTATAATTTGATCACCCTAGAGAACACTTTTTCTCTTACAAAGTGTAATAGTACATCCATGTGCTTACTCTTTGTAGAAGGGACAAGTGTATGCACCACAAGACACCACAATGTAAAGCAGAAGGCTCTAAGGATCCCCCCATAACAGCAGCAAGAGTACACAATAATAATAGACAAGGTTGCGCTTTATTACTCGAAGAAAATTACAAGATTTAACGCCTGCTGCGAAGGTCTACTCGACGAGTGTTCTTCTGACTAAGCCTACTTCTCTATTTAAATTAACTAGCTGGTAGTCAACCTAGTACTGTACAACTGTAGACGCGGACCGTCTGTTGAAAAGAGGTAATCAATAGTTCACTTCCCTATTTTAGTTTTGCTTTAAAGAAAAAGAGTGAGGATCAAAGGGGCGCCATGGCTGCCGCCATATTAAGAAAGTGGCAGTTTTTGAAGTAAAGGGTATTTTACTAAAATGATGCCTATGTCTAGATTTGAACCTGCGACCTCTAGATTCTCTATAGCCTAACGCCTTAACTATTAAGGCGTTACGAAACGATACACGTGACGGGTTTTATAAATATATAAACATTAACGCAATAGCTAATTAACAAGAGACTAACCAAAAGGAGCATTTCCTGCATGTACGCGAATCTGAACCGTGTAAAATATGTTTTGATCATACGGCCGGTATTATAGCCGCCACGCGAAGTGAGATTTTGGCGGCATACGGAGATAGCGTCACGCGGTGCCACGTGGCACCACATTATTTGATATTGGAGAAGATGGGAGGAGGAACCATGGCTTCCGATTTGACATGTGTCACCTTGTAGACCTTGTCGTACAATAGTCGTACAATAAGTACATCGCCCATTGTACCTTCTTCTACTATATGTAGAAATTAATGGTTTTAAGTATTTTCTAGGTCTAAATAGAAACAAAGAAGCCGAGGCAGTCTACCTCTAACTTCTCTCTCCAACTCTCAAACTTGTCGCAGTCACTGAGAAATTGGAGAGGAAGCTAGAGCCATGGCTACCTAAGCTATCCTCAGGTTTACGGGAAATTTATATTAGTCTACGGATTAATTACTAAAAGGTATATGCCGGCGGCAGGATTTGATCCTGGTACCTGCCGGCCAACAGCTAGGAGATAGCCGGTAGCCTTAGCCGTTAAGTCTACAGGTACTGATACGTAGTATATAGTACGATAATTATTTATACAGGTACACGTTGGATAATTCATTTAACTATAACTATTTACGGGACACATAGATATAGAATTGTAAAAGTACGAATTGCGGTACGGATATGAAATCAATACCGCGCATTGATTTCGGAAGCGAAACAAATACCGCGCATGTATTTATTACGGCTACGATCAAAAACGAGTTTAATCGGACGGCCGAAAATTGCGCCGAGATTGCGGAAGGAGAATTCGGCGGTTTGTGGGCAGCGCCACATCGGATGACACGTGGCGATGTAACATTGGAGCGCGGCATCTCCGAGGATTTAAGGAGCGAATCCGGATACTCCACGTGTGGACATTTAGGCCATATCGTACAATATCCGTACATAAAGTACACCAGCAGTTGTACTTTTACGTACGGAACTGAAATCTGATTGGTTCCGTACATCAGTAGATAGAGTCTGTGAGAGAGATAGGACTTAGAAAAATTAGAAGATAGGACCCTCTCTCCCAGAGAGCTTCTGTACAAAAGGTCAACTTTGACCCTCCATAACTTACTGCTCAGGGGAGCAAATTCAGAGATTCTTTTTGCTATCAACTCAGGGGAGTCTTGCCTTCACAAGGGTGAAGGTAGTCAGGGTTTTTATTTGCCAGGGCGGCAGTTATTTTTGCTAAAACACAAAGGGGTCAAGATTATCCTAGAGGCTTCTTGGAAGCTGTCCACTCTGAGGACTTATGGAGGTCTCAGAGTTTCACTATATAGTTTTCCTATTGGACTAGGGTTTAGTAGTAGGTAGTCGTGAGTAGGCAGACCGAGAATTAGTAATATTTAGGTACCTCTCTCTCTAAGAGAGCTTGTAACTGTAAAGGTCATTTTTGACCAGCCATAACTTACTGCTCAGGGGAGCAAATTCAGTGATTCTTTTTGCGTTTGACTCAAGGGAGTCTTGTCCTTATAAGGGTGAAAGTGGTCAAAATATTTGTGTGCCTGGGCGGCGCTTATTCAGCGGGAAAATAGAAGGGGAAAATACTATCCTAGAGGCTTTACATAGGCTGTTCATTCTGTGGGTCAATGGAGACCATCGAATTTCACCGTCACGGTCAGTCGAGATATATCCAAAAAATAATTCTAGAATTCTACCGTTCCATCTACATTCCGTGGCGTTGCTATATTGTTATATTGCTGTGCTACTTAGCTGCTGTGCCGCTAAGTGGCTACGCTGCTATGTTGGGCTGGTCTAGAATCGAAGCTGCGCTACTCTGACACCGAAACTATAGCATCCTAGTTGCTAGCCACTAAAGACCCAACTCTGTAACTTGTTACAGTGCCTCCCACTAGGATTCAGCGTCCCGCTGAACTTTTCTAACTTAAGGAAACTGCAATTGCCGGAGGATACAGTACGTCTCTTCACGGTACTCTTCGAACTCATGTTGGAGGGTGTCGAGTTGGTTTTGGAGCTGCTCACATCAGGTCTCCAGTAGCGCAACATGATGGTTTGCCTCTGCCAATTGTCTCTAAGTGATTCGCTCCCGAAATTGGTTCTCCCCTTACTCTGGTACAGCCTCTGGTCCTTCGGTTTGCGGCGGAATGGCCGTCAATGGAGGCACTTCGGGAGCCGGAATTTGGAGTGCTTCGGGTTTTGTAAGTTGCACTACCTCTTCCGCTTCTACTTCAGCCGGTTCCCACCTAGGTACCTTCCTTAGCTTGAAGGACACATGTTTCGTGGCTGCTCGGGCCCGTTGCAGAGCATTCCTCCGAGCCAACTTGAGTGCTTGTAACTTAGGTGTTACCTCTGCCAAAGAGATGATGTCATGAAGGCGGACATCCCACGGGTGATATTGGCAAAGCAACCCGGGAACATCTACCCTGTACCGGTAGTTATCCTCAACTACTTCCATAAACAGCAAGGCATGGGGGTTTAGCTGCACATAACCCTTCTAGTTGTTCCCGAGGTCCTTTATCTACATAAAATTCGAATCTGGGTGTGACGTTACGTTGGATGGGAAAAAGATAGGATCCCCAAGCTTTCCTGTATGCCACACCTCGACCACTCCTTTGGATCCCTATAAAAGCGCTTCGCGAAGCTGAAGTTGAGATCCGGATGCTGCGTGTTGACAGGGAGTGGAAAGAGGTAATCGAGAATTTCATCTCCCTTTTTACTCTCCTCGGCCGTCTCCCTTTGACTTCCCGAAAGGAGGAACACCTCGTCTCCACTAGGGTATTGTGCTTCCGTTTTCTTTTCCGAGCTTTCAAAGGACTGCCGGTCTAGGGTACTCTCTTTGTTGGGGTCTCTCATCACCTCCAAATCCGAGGGGCGTTCCTCGATTAGCGAAGGTGTTCGTTCCCGCACTGGCTCCTCCGCCTTTGAGAGCTCATGATCCTCCTCATCTTCTTGATCCCCCTCATGTAGTGGGTTATACTCGGGGTCTTGTGAATTTTCTGACCCCTCCCCTCCACAGGTCTCCGCCGGTCTAGTCTTGCTACTGGCGGATTCCTCTGGTTCTGTCTCGGCTTCAACCACTCTTCTTCGTCATGCCTCTACCATGGTCTCCGCTGCCACTAACAATCTATCAGGACGGGTCATATCCCCTTTCCCCACTTGTACCAGTCTCATCTTTTTTGGTGGTGGAGAAGAGGAAGACGCCATGGATACTGTCGTGTATGACAATTCAGGCAAATCTAGAAGCGAAGATAAGCTGGCGGTGCGGAGTGAATAACTCTCTAAACTGCCTATACTAGGTTTGGTTGCGAGGGAGGATGGCTACTTTATCACAAAAGGTTGAGGGTTTCACGTTTGGGATCTGTGAAGTGTCACAACGTGAGAGATTATCACAGCGTCGTACATTTGTAAAATTGCGGCGAAACCGAGGGTTCGTTGTCACTAATGTGGTTGAACATAATTGCGTCGTTGCGTTTTCGTGTCAGCGCAGCTGTGGCGCTGCGCTCTTCTGATGGCACCATAGCCGTGCTGCGCTGCGGTGGCTGCGCAGCTATAACCCTGCGGTGTGGTAACATCGCATCTGTGTTTCGTCATCGCGTCCCCAATATTAGTGCGATGGTTGCGATGCTGCAATTCGCTCTTTTAACGTTGCCACTCCGTATGCCCCTCCGGTGAAGCAAAGTGAAACCGGCGCAGCAACTTAGGTGAATGCAGATCGTCCTCGTCCACCCAAGAGTCCTCCTCAACCTCGTAGCCCTTCCAACACACCAAATATTGGCGAGAGTTGGAATCTCGAGAGCGACGTGACTGAATAATCTCTTCCACCTCAAACTCATCCGAAGTACCTTTAACGGGCGGTAAAGGAGTATTCAATCGTCGACCAAGAAATATCGAATCGGGGTCGCGAAATGGTTTGAGAAAGGAAACATAGAAAACATTGTGGATATGCCAGTCTGCGGATATATCCAACTACTATGCCACCTCTACCACCCGCGAAAAAACGGTGTACAGCCGCGTAAATTTTGGTGCCAATTTCTTCAAGAGGGCACCAGGCAATGATAAGTTTGCCATATTAAGGCAGACTTCATCACCCACGCTGAAAACAATGTGTTTTCGATGAGTGTCAACCTGCAACTTTTAGCGATCCTTGGCGAATTGGAGCGCCTTTGCTGCCTTTTCCAGGTACCCTTGCATCTTTTGGGCAAAATCTAGAGTTTCGGGTGTAGGGCAGTTTGCCACCAATAGATTTTGGGGTAGTGTGGACTGTCGGCCATTGAGGGAGAAGGGCGTAGAATTCGTGGACGAGTGTATAGCAATGTTGTGAAACACTGAGACCTCCATAAGTTCTCAGAGTATACAGCTTCCAAGAAGCCTCTAGGATAATCCTGACCCCTTTAAGTTCCAGAAAAAACAACTACCACCCTGGCGGACAAAAGCCCTAACCACCTGCAACCCTGTAAAGGTAAGACTCCCCTGAGTCGGTAGCAAAAAGAATCTCTGAATTTGCTCCCCTGAGCAGTAAGTTATGGAGGGTCAAAGTTGACCTTTTGTATAGAAGCTCTCTGGGAGAGGGGGTCCTATCTTCTAATTTTTCTAAGTCCTATCTCTCTCACAGACTCTATCTACTGATGAACGGAACCAATCAGAATTGAGTTTCGTACGCAAAAGTACAGCTGCCGGTGTACTTTATGTACGGACATTGTACGACATGGCCAAAATGTCGACACATGTCAAATCCGGATTCGGTGCCATAATCTCCAAAGATTCCACAATCCAACGGAATTTTGCCACGCGTCATCCGATGTGGCGATGGCCACAAACCGCCGAAATCTTCCTCCGCGATCTCGGCGCTAATCCCGGCTGTTCGATTAAATTCGGATTTAATCATAGCCGTAATAAATACATGCGCGGTATTTGTTTCACTTACGAAATAAATGTGCGGTACTGATTTTTGCCCGTACCGTAATTCGTACATAATATATTACTGGATCTATGTATCCCGTAATCCATTTCAGTTAAATGATTTATCGCACGTATAATCATTTAAATAAATATCAAACTATATGTTACGTAACACTACGGCTAGACTTAACGGCTAAGGCTACCGGCTATTTCCTGTCTGCCGGCCAGTAGGTACAAGGATCAAATCCTGCCGCCGGCACATACCTTTTAAATAAATTAATAAACCCTAATATTAAATTCCCGTAAACCTCAGGATAGCCAAGGTAGCCATGGCTCTAGCCTCCTCTCCAATTTCTCAGTGACTGCGACAAGTTTGAGAGTTGGAGAGAGAAGTTAGAGATAGACTGCCTCGACTTCTATATTTCTTTTCAGACCTAGAAAATACTAATAAAACCATTAGTTTCTACATTTTGTACGTAACATCGATTGCCGTTAAATATTTCACCCAAACCGTTTGGTGGATGGAGACGTACGCTCGCAAAGCCTCCTCCAAAGTTCGATTCACCCTTTCAGTCTGACCATCAGTTTGAGGGTGATAAGCTGTGGACATGGCCAACTTTGTGCCACACATCTCAAATAGGTTTCTCCAAAAGTGGCTTACAAATTTCTGATCTCGGTCACTGACGATCTTCCTCAGAAGTCCATGATGGCAAAATATCTCCCGAAAGAACAAGTCCGCGACATCCCACGCAGTGGCTGTAGTTGACGTGGGTAGGAAATGAGCTATTTTTGTCAAATAGACCATGACAACGAAGATTGAGTCATAGCCCTCCTCAGTCAACGGGAGAGCCACGATGAAATCCATCGAGATCGCCTCCCAAGGAACACATAGTATCTGGAGGGGCAGCAACACACCTTGATATCCCGATTCCGATTTTTTCCTATTACAAGACTCACACGTTCGGACATACTCTGCAATATTGCGAGTCATGTTCGGCCAGTAATACGCCTCAACGACACCTGTGGTTGTTTTATCCCGCCCAAAATGTCCACTGAGTGGCTTGTCGTGACTCATTTTAAGTATTACATGATGTAACTTTTAATGTCTCGTTTTTCGCTGTAAGCGGCGTTGGTCCTACTTAGCCATTGCTCGTCCACTTGCAACGTACTCATAACTGCGCTGAGCTTCGGATCCTGGGCTGCGTCCGACGTTGCGGTGTTTATCTTCGCTGAGCTTCCGTTGACATCATCCGATGCCTGCGATAGTTGCTCCGCCGCTGGCGCAGCCACTCCGGGTCTTCTTGACAGCGCATCCGCTGAGTTCGTCTTGCCCGGCTTATACTTAATAGCAAGTTCCGGCTTGAAGGTATGAAGAAATGTCATCCACCTCACTTGTTCCTTGGACAATTTTAGCTGTGTTTGTAGGTACTGTAGGGCGTGGTGATGCGTGATGGTTGTTATCCGCTTCCCTTGAAGGTAGCATTTCCAAACCTCCAACGCATTCATGACCGCAATTGTTTATTTTTCATGGGTGGCCCAGTTAAGCTTCGCTGCCTTTAGTTTTCGACTGTCGTAGGCAATGGGCTCTACGCCTTTTCCTTGATCCTACATAAGGATTGCTCTAATAGCCGAATCGCTGGCGTCTGTGATTATTGTCCAATGTAAGTCCGGGTCGGGAACAACTAACACAGGGGCGGTAACCAACAGCTTCTTTAGCGTGTTAAACGCTGCCCCTTGCGCCGATTTCCACTCGTAGGGCACGTCATTCTTGAGTAATCAGTGAGTGGTGTAGCGATTTTGGTGAAACCATCGACAAAACATCGATAGTAGGAGCATAATCTTAGAAAGCTGCGTAATTCCGTAATATTGGCCGGTTGCGGCCATTTCTTCACTGCCCTTGTTTTGTTCGTATCCAGTGCGATTCCGTTCCGGCTCATCACATGGCCCAGAAAATCAATTTTCTCCTTCAAGAAGTCACATTTACTCCTATTTGCATACAACTTGTTTTCCCGAAAGACCTGTAGGACCTTCCGTAAATGCTTCATATGATCCTCCAGCATTCGGCCATATACCAAGATGTCGTCTAGAAAGACGATTACAAACGCATCTAGATATTGCCAAAAGATAGAGTTCATCAGATGCATAAAAGTCGCTGGCGCATTAGTCAACCCGTACGGCATTACCCGAAACTGGAAATGGCCATACCAAGTTCTAAACGTTGCCTTTTCCACATCCTCCTCTGCAATTCTGATCTGGTGGTAACCGCTCCGCAAACATATCTTCGAGAAATATTTAGCACCTCAAAGTCGATCCAGCAATTCATCTATTCTCGGTAAAGGGTACGTATTCTTCACGTTAACTTCTTTAGCGCTCGATAGTCCACACACATATGGAAGCCTCCATCTTTCTTATTCACGAAGAGAACGGGCGCTCCATACAGTGACTTGCTCGGTTCGATTGCTCCAGCTTGGACCAACTCCGAGACTTGCTTTTTGAGTTCATCCAATTCGGTGTAGCTCATTTTGTACATTCGATTAGCCGGGGGAAACGCTCGAAGAACAAGCTCTATCTTGTGGTCTACTTTGCGCTTTAGAGGTAATCCCTCAGGGAGCTCGGGGGAAAAACATCTACGTACTCCTCGAGAAGCTTTTTCACGACTTGCGCGGCCTCTTCGGAAGTCTTTCCGGTGTCGTCAACTTCTTTGGAGTCAAAGACGGCATCCTTTTTCTTCAATTCCTCCGTAATCTCCTCCTTCGCCTCCTCCATTGGCTGGACGACCGCCATACCAATCGTTTCCCATTTCTTGAGTGCCCTCTTAAGCTGTAAGGCCGAAAGCAGGCGTCCCTTTTCCGCTCCCTTACCAGCCGCTCCCGCTTTTACCTCGAACTCTTCTTCACCTTTCTTCACTCTCATGGCGCCACTTCTCCAATCAATTGTCGCATTCCATTTTTGCAGCCATTGTTTCCCCAAGATTACCTCATGGTCCCCGAGAGGCAATACGTGAAGCGTGTCGTACCATCGGAACTTCCCAATGCAGACGCATAACCTCGGGGTACGATGGGTAATGGATAAGGAACCTCTGTCGGCCAATTGTACCGACTGATGATCATTTAGTACTACAAGAGGAAGTTTCAACCTTTTCACCGTCGCCTCGTTAATGAAGTTCCCCGATGCTCCGGAGTCCACCATGAAGTTAATTGCACTTACTCCTATTTGACCCTGAAATATCAAAGGGTCTCCTCCTTCACCGGCTAACCTCATAACGGTAAGTTTTCCCTTTTTGGGACCTTTCCGTTTTGGACACTCTCGAGCCATATGATTTGGAGAACCGCAATGGAAGCATAGGCCATTTTGCCTCCTCCGCTGGATTTCCTCGGGGGACAAGTCATTGGTCTTGGTCTTGGTGGTTTTCTTATTTTTCCGCAGGACGTTGACCGCTTCTTTATCCTCATTAATTGCGGCGAGCTCCATGGGGGTTGGACCTTCGTGTCGTCGGTTTCCTCCGCTACTGCTCGACCCGTAGTGATAAGGTCTCCGGAGGTTAAAGTCGACCAAATCGGTCCGCTTTGCAAACTGGATGATTGATGAGAGAGGAGGAGTCGTGCTTTCCCGTGCAAGCCATTGTTCCACATCTCTACGAATAGACGACTTAAGCCCCTTCACGAAGCGATCCACAGCTTCATCCTCCGTCATCTTAGGTATTTGAACTTTACACTCGAAGAACCGCTGCGTAAACTCCATCACTGAAGTTCGTTGCTTCAATACTGCGATCTTATCTCTCGCCGCCTTCATCGTGTTGACGGGCTGCCAAGTGTCGCGGAGGAGTTGAACGAAGAGCGCCCAGACGGTCGGTGACTCATCGTCCTCTACCAATGTTCTCCACCAAGCCCCCGCTGCCCCTTTAAGAAGACCACCCGCGTAGTGAATCTTCTCACGATCCGATAGGCTAGGAAAATTCTCGAGATAGTTCGCCACGGAGAATAGCCATGAGTCAAGGTTCTTGTGTCTTGCAGGGTCAAACTCATCGGGAAGTCTTAATTTCGGTCTCCGGGAGTCTCTCTCTACGCCTCCATGAGGTCGCTCCCCTAGACGCGATTCCAAGGCTGTGACGGTGTTACTCAGCTGCGCGTTCTGTAATCTCACACTTTCCAACTCCCTGAGAACTTGCGCCAACAATTCTGTAATGGATACGCCGTGTCCATCCATGCTGTCGAGTCACGATTAACAGCTCTGATACCAGTGTAAAAGAGGCAACAATACACCACAACCCGTCACAGTGCACAGCGGAAAACACCAAGGATCTTCCCGTAGCAACAGCAGGAGTACACAGAACTCACAGACAAGGTTGCGCTTGATTACTTAGAAGAGAGTACAAGGTTGCGCTGGCTGTGTAGGTCTACTTGAGGTCTCATTCACTAGGTCTTACTCCACTATTTAAACTAACAAATGCTAGTCAACTTAGTACTATACAGCTGTACACGTGGACCTTCACGATCAACCGAGATCTATCCAAAACTTTGTTCTAGAACTATACAGGTCAATCTACATTTTGCGGCGTTGCTATGCTGCGCTGCTGCTGCGCTACTAAGTTGCTACGCCACTAAGTTGCTATGCTACTATGTTGTTATGCTGCGCTGGTCTGGAATCGCAGCTGCGCTGCTGTGGAATCGCAACTGCGTTGCTCTGAAATCGCAACTATAGCAGCCTAGCCCTAGCCACTAAGTAACCAATTCTGTAACCCTGTTACACTTGAGGGTTATACGTTTGGACTCTGTGAAGCGTCGTCGTGTGCGAGGGTATCGCAACGTCCAACGTTTATAAAACTGCGCTGCTGCGGCGAAACCGAGTGTTCGTTGTCACCAATGTGGTGAAACAAAATTGCGATGTTTGGTTTTCCTGTCAGCGTGGTGCTGCCTTCCTCTGATGGTACTGTATCCATATTGCGCTGCGGTGGTTGCGCCGTTGTATCGCCGAAGTGAGGTAACATCGTCGATGCGTGTCCTCGCCGCGTCCCTAGTATAATTGCAATGGTTCCGTCTCTGTGATTCGTCCTTTTATTGCGGCCGCTGCGATTGCCCCTCCGGTGAAGCTAGTGTCCTCATTTTTTTCTGAAACCGGCGTTGCAACTCAGGAGAATGCAGATCCTTCTCGTTTACCCAAGAGTCGTCCTCAGCGCCGTAGCCCTTCCAACGCACCAGATATTGGCTGGCGTTGGAATTTCAAGAGCGGCGTGACTGAAGTATCTCCTCCACCTCATACTCGTCTGAGGTACCGTGAACAGGGGGCAAAGGATTATTCTGCCGTCGATTAGGAAATATCGAATCAAGGTCTCTAAATGGTTTAAGCAGGGAAACATAGAAGACATTGTGGATATGCCATTTTGTCGGAATATCCAATTTATAAGCCACCTCTCCCACACGTGACATAACCGTGAATGGGCGCGTGAATTTCGGTGCTAATTTCTTAGAGAAGGCACCCGGTAAGGAGAGGTTTGCCATATTAAGGCGAACCTTATCACCCATGCTGAAAACGTTTTCTTTTCGGTGAGAGTTAGCCTGCGACTTTTAAAGATCCTTTGCCAGTTGGAGTGCCGTCGCCGCCTTTTCCAGGTTCCCTTGCAACGTTTTGGCAAAATCCCGAGCTGCCGGCGTAGGGCATTCGGCGACCAATAAGTTTTGTGGAAGGGTGGGTTGTCGTCTATTGAAGGAGAATGGCGTAGCATTCGTGGGCGAGTGCACCGCACTGTTTTACGCCACCTCAATCGTTGTTAGATGGTTTACCCAATCCGTTTGGTGCACCGAAACATAAGCCCGCAACGCCTCCTCCAAAGTCTGATTCACCCTCTCAGTCTGACCATCCGTTTGAGGGTGGTAAGCTGTGGACATGGCCAGCTACGTTCCACACAGCTCGAACACACTTCTCCAAAAGTGACTCACAAATTTTCGATCCCGGTCGCTGACGATCCTCTTTGGGAGTCGGTGATGGCGGAATATCTCTCGAAAGAATAAGTCTGCCACATCTCTCGCTGTGGCTGTGGTTGTTGTGGGTAAGAAATGGGCCATTTTCGTCAAGTAATCCACGACGACGAAAATAGAGTCATAACCTTCCTTGGTCAACAGGAGAGCAACGATGAAGTCCATCGAAATCGCTTCCCAAGGAGTAGATGGTATCGGAAGGGATTGTAACAGACCCTGGTGATCTGATTCTGATTTGTTTATGTTACGGGAGTCACACGTCCGGACATACTCCGCAATGTCCCGAGTCATGTTTGGCCAATAACACGCCTTAGCGACACGTGCGGTTGTTTTATCCCGGCCGAAATGTCCACTGAGCGGTTCATCATGACTTATTTTAAGTATCGAATGACGTAGCTCTCGGTTTGTCGGAACATAAAGTCTCGCTGTTAGACTTGGTCTGTATCGCCACATACCATTAGCAGTGCGAACTAATACCTTCCGATTTATCAGTTCTTTTAATGTCTTGTCTTCGTCATACGCTACCTTGATTCTACTCAGCCACAGCTCGTCCACTTGCACCGTAATAGTGACTGCGCTGAGTTCCGGATCTTGCGCTGCGTCCGACGCTGCGGTGTTCTTTTTCACAGAGCTCACGTCTACAGCCTGCGATGTTTGCGATCGTTGCTGTGCCACAGGAGCAGCGACTCCGGGTCTTCTAGACAGCGCATCCGTCGGATTCGTCTTACCCGGCTTATACTCAATGACAAGTTCCAGCCCGAATGTCTACAGAAATGTCATCCATCGCACTTGTTTCTTTGACAACTTCGGTTGTGTTTGCAGGTACTGCAGGGCGTGGTGATCCGTGATAATTGTTATCCGTTTCCTTTGAACGTAACATTTCCAAAATTCTAGCGCGTTGATGATCGCAATTGTAAACTTTTCATGGGTGTCCCAGTTAAGCTCCGCTGCCTTTAGCTTTCGACTGTTGTAGGCAATGGGTTGTTGGCCTTTTTTTGATCCTAAATAAGGATCGCTCCAATAGCCGTATCGCTGATGTTTGTAATTATCGTCCAAGGTAAGCCCGGGTCGGGAACAGCCAACACAAGGGCGGTAACCAACCGCTCCTTTAGTGTGTTAAAAGCTGCCCCTTGCGCTAGTTTCCATTCGTAGGGCACGTCGTTCTTGAGCAATTCTGTGAGTGGTGCAGCAATTTTTGTGAAACCTTCGACAAAACGTCGATAGTAGGAGCATAATTCCAGAAAGCTCCGCAATTCCGTAATATTCACCGGCTGCGGCCACTCCTTCACTGCCCTCGTTTTGCTCGGATCTACCGCGATTCCGTTCCGGCTCACCACATGGCCCAGAAAATCAATTTTCTCCTTCAAGAAGTCACATTTACTCCTATTTGCATACAACTTGTTTTCCCGAAAGACTTGTAGGACCTTCCGTAAATGCTTCATATGATCCTCCAGCATTCGGCCATATACCAAGATGTCGTCTAGAAAGACGATTACAAACGCATCTAGATATTGCCAAAAGATAGAGTTCATCAGATGCATAAAAGTCGCTGGCGCATTAGTCAACCCGTACGGCATTACCCGAAACTGGAAATGGCCATACCAAGTTCTAAACGTTGCCTTTTCCACATCCTCCTCTGCAATTCTGATCTGGTGGTAACCGCTCCGCAAACATATCTTCGAGAAATATTTAGCACCTCAAAGTCGATCCAGCAATTCATCTATTCTCGGTAAAGGGTACGTATTCTTCACGTTAACTTCTTTAGCGCTCGATAGTCCACACACATATGGAAGCCTCCATCTTTCTTATTCACGAAGAGAACGGGCGCTCCATACAGTGACTTGCTCGGTTCGATTGCTCCAGCTTGGACCAACTCCGAGACTTGCTTTTTGAGTTCATCCAATTCGGTGTAGCTCATTTTGTACATTCGATTAGCCGGGGGAAACGCTCGAAGAACAAGCTCTATCTTGTGGTCTACTTTGCGCTTTAGAGGTAATCCCTCAGGGAGCTCGGGGGAAAAACATCTACGTACTCCTCGAGAAGCTTTTTCACGACTTGCGCGGCCTCTTCGGAAGTCTTTCCGGTGTCGTCAACTTCTTTGGAGTCAAAGACGGCATCCTTTTTCTTCAATTCCTCCGTAATCTCCTCCTTCGCCTCCTACATTGGCTGGACGATCGCCATACCAATCGTTTCCCCTTTCTTGAGTGCCCTCTTAAGCTGTAAGGCTGAAAGTTGGCGTCCTCTTCCGCTCCGTTACCCGCCACTCTTGTTTTTACCTTAAACTCTTATTCACCTTTCTTCACTCTCATGTTTCCACTTCGCCAATCGATCGTCGGATTCCATTTCTGTAGCCATGGATTCCCTAAGATTTCCTCATAGTCTCCAAGAGGTAATACATGAAGAGTGTCATACCATCAGAATTTTCCGATTCCAACACGTAAGCTTCGAGTGCAATGAGAAATGGACATTGAACTTTTAGTTGAAAAAGAGGTGTTTTGTAGTTTTTCTTATGGACTTACTGCACCCCCATACTTGTTGTAGTCACTGAGGATCTGCAAACAACCATGGCTGCCATGGCTGCCTGCTGCAGCCAAAGGAGACAGGTAGATCAGACAGGCAGATCATTCCGTACAGATTTCTATGCAAAATGTAACTGCCCCTTTTGAGATTTGAACAAGTGACCTCTTGAGGGTGACTATACGGATCAACCGTGCGCCTTTTCTGGTAAGTCTTGAAGAAATCGATGCATGCATATGGCGCCATATTTATCTAAAGTTATGCCGCGCCGGATATTTCATTTAACTAATTATGGGACGATTTATGCATGGAAACATACCGGTCCGTATGAAATCGGGTGCGCACTAAATATACGAATTAACATTTAATTTCGACATACGAAATCAAATGTCCAGATTTGATCGAACGGCTCACAGTGGAGCCGGAATGCGGAATAGCCTTTTGGCGGTTTGCAGATAGGATGTCGGTAGATGACATGTGGCAACATATGGCTGGATAGCAGATATCACGAAAGAGCAACTACGGTTCTTGATCTGACACGCGTCAGCGGAACGGCCATGCTGTACTATGGCCATACTAGAAGTACAGCGGTACCTGTACCTTCTTGTACTTTACAGTCTTATGATTGGTCGAAGTACCTTAGTAGTACGCTTAGAGAGGTAGCTTAGGACTTAGAATATTTTTGGTTTTTCAGCCTCTCTCCCAGAGTGCACTTGTATTTATGGACCAACTTTGGTCAGCCATAATTTAATGCTCAGGTGAGCAAATTCAGTGATCCTTTTTGCAGCGGACTCAGGGGAGTCCACGCTACATAGGGGTATAGTCGGTCAGAGTTTTTGGGTCCCAGGGTGAGACTTATTCATTGTCAAAGTCAAAAGTGCATATACTATCCCAAGGGCTTCACATAAGCTGGATATTCTATGTACCAATGGAGGTCACAGAATTACACATGGTCCTGCCGAATTTCCATAGGCCCATGGAGGACATACTCACGTATTCTCTCAAGTGGCGACACGTGTCCCAAGTGTGAATGAACCGTGAACTCCCAACTTCACTGTCACACTAATTTTGGTAAGTACTGAACCGAACTCAACCAAAAATAGCTTATGTCTTGAACAACTCTCTCTCCCTCACAGTTGAGACATAGAGATGACTAAAGCTTTCTAAAATCAACAGCAAGCACCTTCCCCAATATACAACACATACCCAGAAGTGCATCTTCTCATAGGTTCTTCCCCATAACTAGCATCACTCCAAGTAGTGATGTCAGTGTGTTCCCCTCCCAAATGCAACCATAACTCTCTGGTTCCCACCAGATATCTCATGACTCCTTTGGCTGCCTCTCAGTCTCTCTTCCTAGGATCATTAAGACTCCTACTGAGTACTCCAACTGCTGCCGCTATGTCATGCCTGGTACAGTTCATGAAATAGATTAAACTTCCTACGACCTGTCTATAAGGGATAGACTTCATAAACTCTCTCTTATGCGGACTCATCTGATCATCTAAGATCATCACTCCTCCTTTTACACTCCCATCACTTAACTTTTTCAAGTCCATGGGAGTGGTACAATTGTTAGCATTTTCCATCTGGAATTTCTCAAGCATGTTACCTATTGCTTCTCTTTGAGTAAGTTTGATAATCTTCTTCCCTCTTTCTCTCTCTATTTGATCCCCCAAAGTATATCTTGCCTCCCCTGAATCCTTCATATATAATCTGCTTCAAAGATCTTTCTTTAACTTATTGATTTTTTCCAAAGATTAACTCAACACAAGCACATCATCCATATAAATTGCAATAAAAATGACACCATTCTTATCTTCAAACATATAGATAGAATGGTCAGAGCTGATCCGGATATATCCCAAACTGGTGAGAAACTCATCTAGTTTCTTATTCCACTGTCGGGGAGCCTGCTTCAGTCCATATAAGGACTTTATGAGCCTGCAGACTTTGCTCTCTTCTCCTTCTTCCACGAACCCCTCAGGTTGCCTCATGAAAATTTCTTCCTCTAACTCACCATTAAGAAAAGTTGTCTTAATGTCCATTTGGTGTATTTCCATGTCTTCCGCTGCTGCCAGACTGAGGAGAATCCTTACTGATGGGAACCAAACAACTGGAGCAAAGGTCTCCTCATAGTCAATCCCCTCCTTTTGGGTGAACCCTTTCGCTACCAATCGAGCCTTATATCTCTCAATGGTATTATCTGGGTTCAGTTTTAGTTTAAATACCCATTTACACCCAATAGGTTTTCTGTCTGGAGGGCAATCCGCTAGTTCCTAAGTATTTGCTTCCATGATAGAGGCCATCTCATCATTTATGGCTCTAATCCATTTTTCTTTCTCCGGACTATTCACTGCCTTCGAGTAAGACTGAGGCTCATCTGGGTGAGATAGCTTAGTTCCCTTATGAGCGGCATGTTTTTCTTGTATCCTTTTACTGCTCCTTCTCCCTCGCTCGAACTCCAAAGCTGGAATGGATGGAAGTCTTCGATTTTTCCTCACTGTCTCATCGGCTCCCTTGTCCATAGAAGCTGGTTCTGGTCCCACGTCTTCTATCTCCTCAAAGTCCATAGGGGTATGTGAGGTTTCTAGTGAGTCTTCTGTATCTCGGATCTCCCCTAAATTTGCAATCACGGTTTCACTTATGTCCCTTTTGGGAACGACTGAGTTCCCCTCATTTTCGGACTCAAATCTGATTCTTATCTTCTTTGTATATTTGAAAGGGTCAAATGACTTCCCTACATCCATGAGAACTAAGTGTCTGACCAGAATGATATCTTTCTTTGCTAAGTCATAGACTTTATATCCCTTAACATCCTCATCATATCCTACAAAGTATCCACGTTTTCCCTTAGCATCTAGTTTACAGTTATTCCTATCCGTGTCAAGATTGTAAACTTGGCTACCGATTACTTTAAGGTGTGAGATACCTGGTTTCCTTCCAACCCATCTCTCTTAAGGTGTCACTCCCTTTACAGCTGAGGTAAGGACTCTATTTTTAATGTAGTTGGCACAGTTCATTGCTTCTGCCCAAAATCTCTTTCCTCTTTTCTTGTCAGCCAGCATACTGCATACAATATCTCCTAGTGTTCTATTCAACCTCTCAGCTACCCTATTTTGTTCCAAGTTATATGGTACAATTTTTTGGTGCTGCACTCCCTCATCTCCCAGAACTTCTTCAAACTGGTTAGAGGTATATTCCCCCCTATTATCGCTCCTTATCCTTTTAATGGGGGTTTCATGCAATTTCTCACTCCATGCTTTATACACTTTGAAGTAAGTTGATGCTTCAGACTTTGTTTTTAGAAAGTAAACTCTAGAGTATCTAGACCAGTCATCAGTTATTTTCATCATAAACCTCTTTCCTCTAACCAAAGGAACTTTTGCAAGTCCACAAATATATGTGTAAACCAAATCTAGTACTTTCTCACCTCTATATGTGGTGGCTTTGGGAAAGGGAAGTCTGTGAGCCTTACCTTGGGCACAACCACTACAATCATCCATCATTTTATTATCCCCAAATTGAATGCCTTCTACTACCCCAAGCTTTTTCATTTTTTTCAACGTATCAAAATGCACATGTCCCAACCGCTTATGCGAAATCATCAACTTAGGAACACCAACATAGTAAGCATTCTTCTTTTCATTACTCAGGTTCAGCCTAAACATTCTTTGGTTACCCTTATCTGCCGTGAAGTAAACTTCATTTCCATACTTAGTTGTAAAGACACCCTTTCTAGTGAAGGTATCAAACTCTTTTTCATCTAACACTGACGTAAAGACAAGATTTTTACTCAGCTAAGGAATGTAGAGTACATCTGAGAATGTAAGTATAGAAGTCTTACCCTCCACTAAGACTTTTAGATCTGGTGATCCCACTAGATCTGTAGTAACCACTCTCCCATCCCCATACTCTATCTCTACAATAGGGATCTTTCTTAGCTTAGTGAAGAGTTCCTTATCACGACACATATGCATGGTGCACCTGAGTCGATGATCCATCCTTCCTGTGGAGCTTCCCGAATTACTCCAAGAGCACACTTCTGTCTCCGGGGGATCTCCTTCTCCTCCAGACTCTCGTCAGGAATAAGCTCCCCGTCCTCCTCAAAAGACTCATCCTCGGTTCCTCTTGTCACTTTTGTAACCACAAATGCCTTTTTCTTCCCTCCGGAAGAACCCCCTCCACGGTTCTCTTGGAGCCTCAGCTCCGACAGGCTGACCTAATCAGCGATGAAGTGTTCGACTTTTTGCAAGAATGACAAAGACCCTTTGGGGGCCTCAGTCCTCAAGAATGGTCTCTTTCCACTTTGTACGGTTTCTTTGAGTCCTCCCCCCATTGGTCCCCCCCTACTGCTAAAGCTTCAATGCTCTTTCCTCCTCTCTTAATCTTTATTGTGTTTTTATGCACAAGTATCATCCTGACCACTGTGTTCCATTTCCATGAACTATCAGGCATTTCCTGTACTCGGTACACTATGTTCTCAAACTCATCAGGTAACTGCAGAATAAGGGTGTTAACTGTCATTTTCATTGTACTTGTCCACCTGGCACTTTCCATCTCCATATACAAACAAGAAAGATCATTCCACTAATCTAACATCTTTCTTCCTTTGTAAGTGTAACTCACTAGCTTTTGCTCAGCCAACTAGAGTTCTTGAATAGTTTCAACTCTATAAATCTCCACCAAACTCACCCACAACTCCGCGGCCTTGTAAATGTGAAGATGAGGGGTTACCAAAGCTTGAGTGTAGTGCCTCAGAATGAAGTTATTGGCAGCTTTGTTTACATCCTCCCACATTTGAGTATCGTTCTCCGCGGTCTTCACGCTCGCCGCTCTCGGTAATGTGGCAATAAGAGTGAGGGGTGTCTCCTTCCCTTTCCCTTTTTCGGACACACTGCTGTCCCCAACAGCGCCTCCCCCGCTGAGGCAGCCGTTGCTGCAAGAAACCTTACTCCTCCAAATCCTGGTGGAGTTCTCGAAGGTGGACGTTTCACTTCTCAATTGACGATACCCCAGTATCGTTTTTCGCATAGAGCTCCCATCTTCATGGCTTCCCAATAGATGAACCTAGATCCATTGAAGGTGGGCACCCTAGAGGGTGGGCCCATAATCTTCAATTCGGTGTCCTCCATTGGACAACAGAATTAAGGAAGCCTCTAGATAGTATTTAACTAACCCACTTCAAGCCACAACCACTGCTCCCCAAGATGGCAAATTAAGAATTTGACTACACCCTTGTGAAGCCTGGACTCCTTTGAGTCGATAGCAAAAAGAATCGCTGAAAACGTCCAACCAGCCCATAAGTTATGAGCCGGCAAAAATGCCAATTTTTATACAAACTCTCAAAGGGAGAGAGGTACCTATCTACCAAATTCTGTGAGTCCTAAATCCCTCACACAACCCCTATCTATTGAAATACGAACCAATCAGATCACTGTACCCCTATCTATTGAAGTACGAACCAATCAGATCACTGTAGGGATCAGAAAAGTACTATGACCGATGTACTTTCTATACGGCCTATATACAACAACGCCATTGAGTGGACGCGTGTCCGCTTTTAACTTGCCTTTATGTTCTCGAAATTCCTGCGACCAAATGTCATCCCTCCACGTGGCGCCACGGCATGCCACATCCAGAAACGCCAAAGTGACCATTCTGCGATCTCGGCATTTATACACGCCGTCGGATTAAATCCGACATTAAATGTCAGCCCTCGAAAACAATGTCCGATTCATTTGTTTTCGTGCGAGATAATCTTCGCACTATATAACATTGGTTCTATGTTCTTCCGTTCGTCATCGCGTTAATCGGAATCATGGTTTCAACAGTGTTTATATAATTATCAAACCTAATGTATCCTAACAGACTTCTACGACAGACTGGTTAGAGCTAACGGTTACGCCACGCTCTGCCGGTTAGAGGTTCGAGTCCTGCCAGACTCAACCTTTTGTTGAGAGTGACATAAGTCACTCTTTAGACCTGCCTTTTAAGCTAGGACAGCCATGACTCAGCCACCCTCTCTATCCCTCAGTGACTACGACAAGTATGGTGGGTAGAGAGATATCCCTCAGTGACTACGATTAGTATGGTGGGTAGAGAGAGGAGGCGGAGGCAGACTGTCCCTCTTTTCTTTTCCTATTTGTACTAAATTTAGACCTAGAAAATACCATATAAAACTAATAATTTCAACAATGCGCGCCTTAACGGTCCCTAAAAAAATAACTATCGCAAGCGGTCAAGTACTTTCCGTCGATACAGTTGGTACCGTACGACTTGGCTTAATTTCACTAGATCCAAATGGATCTGAGCGAATCTTTGAGATCCAACTTATCTTTGGATCTTCCAGACGGCTCCGCAAATCTTTTGAGCGTGCGGCAGATCTAGCGAGCTGGCGCAAGCGTGTATGCCCTGGGGGATTCAACGATCAAGATTGTCAGATCTGATGGTATCACGATTGGTGAAGGTGAAGTATTTGACGCATTCGATAATCCCTATAAACCTATAAACCTAAGGTGAAGCGCTTAGTCTTTCCCTTTCCTTACTATACTTTTCTTGTAAGCCCTACAATTTAACTCAGTCGGTTTTGGCCGGAGTCTGCACGGTTTCCCTTCAACAACCTCTTTTAGTGTGGATTCTGCCTACTTTCTAAGGCTGTGTCTAAACCCTTGTGGATGCAATCAATGGATTGGGGTTTGACATTTTGTTGTCTAATTTTTGTTGCCTTTGTTGGAGTTTGCTGGTGGTTTGTTAGAATCTGGTTATCTTGGATTCTATATAGCTTTCCATTGCTTGTTTCCTATTATCATTTTCTGCAATTGATTATTAGTGTGTCGAAATCTGGTTATCTCGGATTTTGTGCAGATTTTTAACGTTGATTTATTGTATTTACTTTTTGCGGCGTGCCAAGATCTGGTTATCTCGGATTCTCCGCAGATTTTTATTGTTGTTTTCTTGCATTTTTCTGGTTTTGTTTTTCTTATTGGAAATCTTAGACTTAACTCCTGTAAAGAATACGCCCAGACCGTGTAGCCTAGTGGCTACCCATTGGCTTAGTATTCTTGTACTCTCTAATTATCATTCTCCTCTCTCTTGTTGTGTGTTTAAAAAATCGAAAAATTGTTATATATAATTTTCAATTTTTTGTTGAAAAAACTTAAAATATAAAATATTATCTTTCATTTTCAGTTTTGGTTCTTGGTTGACCGTGTAGCCTAGTGGCTACCCATTGGCTTAGTATTCTTGTACTCTCAATTATCCTTCTCCTCTCTCTTGTTGTGTGTTTAAAAAATCGAAAAATTGTTATGTATAATTTTTATTTTTTTGTTGAAAAAACTTAAAAAAATAATATTATCTTTCATTTTCAGTTTTGCTTCTTGGTTTTGTCTTTTCCATTTTCAGTCCAATTTACCTGTCATTTTCAGTTTTGCTTCTCAGTTTGGTGCGAGAACAAAAAATTTAAGAAAAAAACATATATAAAACATGATTTACCATTTAAAATCTATCTATCCATTTCTAAATTTTCTATCACATGTTTTTAATCCGGTTTCTTCCTTTTGACCGAGTTGAATTTTTCAATCGGTTTTAATCCTATTTTTTCTCCACTTGTAGTTTCTTTTTTAGTTTGCCTTTGAAGAAAAATTATAAAAATTGATATATATCTAAAATTTATACATTTGAAATACTTTAACTTATTTTCTCCAATTAATTTTTTTAAGAGCTTTCCTCTTACCTTATCCTATTCTATTTCTTTGCTCCAGATTTACACCTATATTTTCTGACGATTTAGTTTTTTTGGTTGTCAAATTAGGGTTTTTCTGCAGAATTAGGGTTTTCTGCAAAATTAGGGTTTCCTGCAGAATTAGGGTTTCCAGTAGAATCAGAATTGTTTTTGGCCTAAGGTTTGCCGAAAACCTAGGGTTTGGGTAGCCCCTTTCCCCTAATCCTAACTCACTTCCAAGTTCATTTGCCTTTCTTTTCTTTGTTCCCGTATTTCTTTTCCTCTTCCTTTGGGTGTGGACATTCACAAGGTGAGGGCCGGCGCGGTTCAAAGGACACTTGGAGAGAGACCCCTTTTAGAGGAATTTTTGGGAGCAAGTTGTGGAGCGGATTCACACTTCGGCGCTCTGTACAGCCCGAGCTGCGACAACCAGTTGCGGCTCGCTTTTGATAATCACCAGATTATTAAAGGTGTTATGTAAGTATTACGATTGCCCTCTAGGCGCAAGAGCGTGTAAAGATATTTGGTTGACCTTTTAGAGGGTTCGTGCGTGGATTGGGTCTCATTAAACCCAATTGTATTGAGCAATTGCATTTCCTAGCTTTCTTTGCTTGTAATATAGTCATGAGTGGTCTTGCGTTTTTCTGTGATTTTTCTCATTGCTTGGAGTGGACGTTATTGCTTAGATCTGGCCATTAATGGCCCTGGATAGTTCTCTTTGTGATTGTGTTGATGTAGATCTGCCCCTGTGTGTGCTTGGATAACAATTTTTCTGCCTTTATAGATCTGGCTTTTCGGCCTTGCCCACTTGTTTGCAAGGTAAAAAGTTTCCGTAATACGGTTTCCTGAAAGATCTGGCCGTCGAGGCCTTGTTAGAGACTTACTGGCTGGTTGGCAAGTGAGTGGTGTGGCTAAGCATTTGAAGCATCTCGTATAGAACGATTTCGCTATTTGGTCGTCCTTTGTTTTTATCTTTCTTATGCCCACTGATTGGGATAATCTCTATTATCCTTCCGAGACTCTCGATTTTCGGCCTCTTTTAGGCCCACATAATCAGAATAAAACATTCTCTTACAGATCGAATCACTTTCCTGAGCGGAAGATTTGCCTTCCACTTATTTCAGCACGGAAACCATTGCCTATCATGGCTCATTCAGCAACGGCACTTCCGACTTATTCGGGTATCAACACATTTGATAGTGACATCTCTCCATGTCTTCTCGCGACTGTCAAGACAATTTCTTATGGGATGTTGAGTTCACAGGGTCAAGATTATAGACTATTAAGGAGCATGCGAAAATTGGTGCTTCACGCTTTTTGTAGGATTTTTCGCATGATCTAGATTCCAAGCAAAAACTCATTACAGATGAGACTTTCGATTCGCGTCTTTGCGGGCTTCCGAATTCGTTGACCAACTCCTCCGCAGGCTAAGGAGCTTGTGGGGGGGGGGGGGATAAATGGATCTCTCTCACGGCTGCCCACTCACCTTCGTTGCCCACTCTTTCCACCTTTTTTCTCCATTTCACAATGTCATATTCATTTTTGCTATGTATTATAATTCTTTTTCCCTCATGATTTACTTTGTTGTTGTCAATTCCACTTTCTCTACTCGCCAGCTAGTTGGTTTGCATGTTTTTTGGTTCGATTAGACACATGCACGACAACTGTCATGCCGTATTGTGTC
>JBBHKE010002757.1:0-16296 GCA_037447655.1 Zygnema cylindricum | reverse complement strand
TCACTTAATTCATGCGATGTCGGAAAGACCAACAAAGAGTTTTTGAACAGGAAAGGGAGCCATGACAAGCGAGAGCCATATTATCCAAGTTCACATAAGCCAATGCTTGTGAGAATGAGAATTGGAAGCTGGTCCCGAAAGAAACTCTCAACGACCTTTGGTTGATTCTATAAATTTGTAGGATAAAAAGATCCTAGGATTATTGACCCACTTGTTTTGTTAAATATTCAATGAGACTTCCGGAACCAAAGGAATGAATTCAGCACAAAGAAAGACAAGATAGTTTCAACGCAAATAAAAAACAATGAAATGTAGCCTTACAGCACAACCTCAGACAGACTAGGAAAAAGAGCGGAGATAATTGCCGGTGCACCATCTTCTTAAACGAGCCCATTGAAAAGCTTATGGCACAACTTAGGACGTGGGAATGAATTCACTATGAATATAGACAGGAAAAGCTTCCATAAAAGACACAAACTAAAGACCTTGAGACAACAGTTTATCTAAGATTTACTTTTCAACATTACAACCGTATCGACATCTTTTTTGCAATTCTGAAGTTGTAAAAATTATGGATACTGGACCAATGTTCCAGTCAACCTAATACAAAAAAAAGCTATCTACTCGGAAAATCCAAAAAAACCAAGCAAATAACATAGAATTTTGTTAATTATTAAAATTAGACATAGAATAACAGTATTACAAAGAACAAGCACACAAACCCTATGGCCAAGCAATGACCTGAGAGTGTGAGGGCTCAAATGTGTCCTTCAATGGTGAAAGACAACAGTCTGGAGCACAAAACAATATCTGATTTGAAATGTGAACAATCTTGAGAAGTCTAAACGATGTAGCCAGAAAACAACGAAACAATGGAAATTGAGGCTTCAGTTCAAGTCAAGAAAAGTATCCAAAGTCGAAGAGCCATAGATTTGCAAGTTTCGTCACAAGTCTTTGAGACTATCCTAAAGAATTTGTGAAGATCACCTCCAGACCACAAAAATGTCATTTTTTTCTAGAAACTTGGTCCATCCTTTTTACAAAATCTTCAAAAAACGGCACTTAACTATTGACAAAGTAGTTTTTATAAACTGGTTCAAGGAAGTTTGTAGATTTCCAGTTTTAACAACTTAGTTCGCACGAATATCTAGCTTGCACAAGTACTTAGTTCGTACAAATACTTAGTTTTGAAACACTTTCCATACAGGTACTTAATCGTTCTTTTGGAGCTTCATTTCCACCATCTCCTCCTTCACTAGAGAGAATGTAAGCGAAAATCAGAAAAAAGTACGTTGAAAACCAGAAAGCCACAGCAAATGCCTTCTCCCAAGCTGACAGCCATCAGGTTATTTTCTTTTTTGAAATAAGGGCGGTTTGAATGGATTTTAGCTCGTCAATTAACGGATTACAGTGAGAAACTTGAGCAAGTATTTGAAAAAGCAAATATCAAAATTGCCAAATGAAAAGAACGAATAATGTGACACAATTGCTCAGGGTGTTGTATACATATATTTTGTATTGTACAAACTGGAAAAGGGCAAAACAATGGGAAAGAACATCAAGCACAAAACCAACAACAAAAAAACACACACTAACAAAAACCAACAAAATCATTCCCAACAACTTAAAAAGCAATCTGGACGCGTTTGATTTGGAAACCATTAAAACAAATCAAGTGCTAAAGTAAAACCCCTCATTGCTTGTAACACATTTTACTTTATATAAGTTGTCTATTTCTTGCTATGACATCCCGATCAAAGGGTAACAATGGTTGGTTGCCTTCAAAAAAATATCTAACGGTAGTTCACAAAGCTAAAAGCCATTGACAGCTCTAAAAATGTTGAGGAAATAACAGTGGCCGGTGCAGTACACCGTGAATCGGTATTGGCGTAATGGACTCTATTTATGGTACCTTTTTTTTTTTTAAATTCTCAAATAGAATTATCCACACTATTTAAAAAAAACCCTAATTCCTAATTAGAATAAACGGTTTCGTTGAAAATTTCCAAATTCTCGATTAGCGTAAATGACGGTAATTGTTCCTACACGCTAAAGAAACCTTTACGCGAATAACGATTCACGGTGTACTATCAACGGCTTCACGGTACGCTACAGTAGGGTAACAAACTGACAACCATTCACGTTATACCTTACCATCGCGTTCTTGGAAATAAGATCTTTTTTATCCACCTAAAACAAAATAGGGAAATGATGAGGCATGCGTCATTTTGGTTGGGCTCAAGCGCCTACGTCAGCTTGTACAAAATGTTGCAAACGTACAATTTACGTACACATTAACACAAGTTTGGTACTATTGAGTTGTTTGACGGCCAATCAGTGGAGGAGCTTTGACTTGCGAAAAGTGTAATGAACCGTCTAACTTTAAAAAGGGTGGCAAACCTTTAACCGGTTTGCAAGTCAAAGCTCCTCAATGAATTGACCGCCAAATCAAGATACAACGGTACCAAATTTGTAGTGTTGTGTATCGGTAAAAAACCTATGGCGATAACACCGATACCGATAGTTGTCGTTTATCAGAGGTCGCAAACGGTCATCCGAAACCGTGACCGACCGTTGACCGACCGCCCGCGCCGGATTCGAAACGGATTCGGTTGCCAAATTTTGGGGGTCGGGCGGTCGCGGTCGGTTGATTCACCAAGAAAAAAAAATGTAGGTTACGGTGAGTCAAGCAAAAAAACGAAAAAAAATGAAAATTTTGTACTGTCCATATAATCAAACATTATTGTACTTTGTACTCTTTTGTATCGTGGAAGTACTTGACATCATGATGAGCGTCGCAAATCTGACACGGTAGAAAGACTATTCATTTCGCAAATCGTAGGGAACACGACAAATCATAATTATTGGCGGTGTAATATAGTGTCGTTTTAAATAGTGTGACTTAAGATCGGTGTCTGACCGCGCAATATTGTACCTTATTAACGAAAAAAGTAAAGATTTAATACATGCCGTTATAATGTAACTACGTTTTCACAAACCGTGTAGTGCAAACGTCATAATGACATAAAATTGTACATTTGTCAGATTACAATAATTACGATTCGTTGTGTAATAAATGATTACCGCTAAAACAACGAGCTTTGTAATTTTGTACTTTTTCGGTTACGATCGGGTACGGTTAGTCGCGACAAATCCAGTTTCGGTTGACTTTTATTTTCGTAAACGACGGTCGATTAACGGTTAACAATTTTGGAGCGTGACACAACACGGTTGGGCGTCGGTTACTCTGATTTTGGAAAAAAAAGGTTATATATAATTTTCACTTTTGCGACCTCTGTCGGTTATCGAACAATCAGAGGTCCCGATATATCGGTCCGAGACCAACAAATTCCATATCGGAGATAACTTGAAAAATATATAGTACGTATACTATAGGACTTTATAATATATTGTATTATATTATTTACATTTTATAGCGTGGCATGCCACGTATAACAACCTGTTCCGTATCTATTCAACTGAAAATTATTACGGACAAGCGTAGCACGTAAACGTAGACAAATTTAAAATAATACTTTATAGTTCTAAAACTATCCTACAGAAACGAAGAAATTAAAATACATTGTAAAATTTGAGAATCAAACTTTTTTTAAGAAAACCGAACAGATGAACGGAGCAGACTGGACCGTTGATGTCCAATTCGTAAGGATTTCAATTTTTTTACGAAAACTACGTAGTATTTGTCTTTTCCATACTTTTTGTAAAATTCGTGTAAATTTCATTGTACGGAAATGTCAAAAACGTACGAAAAGCGTAATCTTAGACAATCCTTAAAAATCTTAATAAATACAGAAATTTAACATAAATGTACAAAATTGTATGAAAGTGTGCCTTAAAAAACCTAGTAGTACGAAATATCTACGGCATCCATACTGAATATAAAGGAAAGTACGGCAGTGTACCTTGAAAACCCTAAAAAATCCCCTATAAAAACCCTAAAATGTGTGTACATAGACGGACACTTTACGTCAGTGTAAAAATATTGTACTGGTACAAAGTAAGGTACGCATTTTATTTACTTTTCATCAACGATTGATGCGTACCGTACGTAGTATTCGATAGTTTATATTGTGCGTAATATGCGCACGGAACGTCTATGGACTGCCGCTATTTACAACCACCATATTTATCTGTACGATCCGTACAATTATCAATATCGGTGCTATCGCTGATAGCAACTGATAAATATTGGTTATGTATCAGCGATAACACAAATGGTGATGTATCGTACCAATATATCGATTATCGAGTACCCGAAAAAAGGTTCATATCGGTTATCAGCAAATCTTTACCGATTCACAACACTACAAATTTGTACTATTGTGTACGCAAATTGTACTATTATAGACAGGCCGACGTAGGTTTTTGCGCCCAACCAATATAAATCATGCGTTTATCATTTACCAAAAAATACCAAGTGGAGCCCTATTATGGCCGCGTCACAAAGAACATCTGCGTCCGTTACGGCTCCCTACAGACCAATGAGTTCAATCAAACGTCAATACGTTTTAACACTTAGGGTGAATCTCCATGAGGCGAAAAGTGAGGTTCATTAATTGAAAAATTACATTTTTTACAGGTCAAACTCATTTTCGTACATGGCCGTATTGTTATTATCTATTTTTTACAAACATGATTACTGGAGATTCATTAAGATTTTCCAAGCTTTTGGGCGACAACGTCGACCGTCCGATCATGTGTTCTCGAAGCAAGCGGTCCCTTTATGTTGTGTTTGAAGAGACTAGCTGGACACTGGACGTGTAAAATGTTAACGCTTGGAATGGTCACGTGCGATCGAAGAGAGAAACCCCACAGGTGGTATACGCCACGAGCCTTCAGACATATGCCACGCGCCCTTCAGACAGGCGAGATTCAAATCTTAGGGTATGTCCCCATGTATAAAGTATCGACTTTAATATGTTGTTTTCACCCAAAACGGAGTTCCGTACGAGAAAAACTTTAGCAGTACAAAATAATCAATTCTTTAAAATTACACCAAACGTAAAGTCGATACTTTGAATTTACTTCATGTTTGTCGTCATGTTAACGAATATTGGCGTTTTCCATTTTTCGACCCCCATGCAAGAGAATCCATCCCATCAAAAAAAATCATTAAAAATCACCTTGCGACCGGATTTCAAGGAAAATACCACCCAAACAACAATGAAAACAATCCAAGCACGCGCCACACGAGTTGGAAAATATTAGGACAAGGGAAAGCACTCGTCATTTCTCTCCTTGCCCGTCACGAGCGTGTACGGAAAAAATCTGCAGGGGTCTCGGACCTCCACTTTCATTCATGGGTCCTTTGCACAATTTTGCGTCGTCGTCGTCTCTCTCCTCTCCCACTCACACTATCGCTTTTATCTATCACTTTTTAGACTAAGGCACAACACTATTGATATTAAATGAAATTTATTATTTTTTTTACTACCTTCATGTATATTTTATGGTAATTCGAGTGCGAAAAGTCCGATAGACGAAATCAAATAGCCATGGCAGAAAGTTCTTGAATTTTGTGACGTCGACGTTGTCACAAGTGAACATGGCGTCACAATGTCACAAAATCCTAAACATCTGCCATGTCACAAAACTACAAAAAACCAAACGTGTACAACTGTCGTTGTTTTTGTTGGCGTCACCAATTGTCAGAAATTTCATAGTCGTCTTCAACCGTCACAAAGTTGTACTTACGTCAACCGTCAAATTTCAAAGTTTTGATTGCATTTTCGCACATTGGGACGCTTTTCAAATTAGTACGGAACAGTTCACTAAAGTCCAAAATCCTTTTTCAAAGTATTGCTTACATGGGGACGTACCCTTGATGAAAACCACGAGAAAACTTTTGTCGAAGAAATGTGCCGTGACGCCTCTTCCACCATCCGTTGACATCCGAAATTTGTGGAGCCATGACGACACACGAAGGACAAAACACCTATAAAAAGACAAAACACGAACGTACAAATTGTACATTCACGTAATTTATTTTTTGCGGTTGGATGTACGGATACGAATTCAGATATTGTGCTTTTGGAATCTTTGGCATGCTCGACGTCAAAACAAAAACCTACGTGCATCGAATCGAAAGAAAGCACGTACGCGACGATTCCTTGTTGACACGACCTGATGGAGAAGTGAACGATATATTACTTCCACTAAACGTATTTGTACGATTACTATCGGCGCCAGATGGAGAAAAAGCCATAAGCGCCAACTGTCAATGTCTATTTCAAAGGCATTCTTGGCCGTCGATTCGAAATGGTTGACCGCTGACCGCCTGATTCTCGTAAATAGAGATTAATGGAGGCCATGTTCCTCCTTTTAAACTTCTAACCGAGACAGGAAAAGGTCGCTTTCTATAAAATAACGGAATATCGCACCCGCTCAAGGAGTCCTATACAGACGTACTTTTTCGATTAGGTACGTCAGCGAATCTAAGGATCTAACGGACCACCATTTCCGCTAAATACGACAGTGGATCTAGAGGTTTAACAAACTTTTGTCTTTTCAAATAGGTATGCTGCGATACTGGAGCGAATATGAAGATATAATGGACCGCCGTTTTGTAAATGAAACTAAAGATCTAACGTAACGGGAAAGAGTTCTATGGAAACACATTTGAATACGCTACGTTGTTGTATACCGTATAGCCATCCTTGAAAACGGAAACACGTTGAATATCTAATTATAGTTTAAAATTTGATAACTAACTTTTAGCCAACGGTATTTAGCGTTTGAACCAACCTCACCCATGTTAAAAATCGATCAAGTGCTCCAATAGAGATGCTCACAAATAGAAACTAAATCTCACAGCGGAAGCGTTGAATAAACATTCTCACACATAAAACACTCACAGCTCACAAAAATCATGTCGACCAAATATCAATGTATTAAGCCGAAGCTTTTCAATACAACCTCTCCTTCTCTAACTTTTAATGTGTCTCCCTAACACATGATGCATCTCCTCAGACTGCATACAAAACTGATAGTAATACTCGCTAATATACCCTTCCTAACACCGACAGCTTACGACCACTTACTCCACTAACTGAAAACAAACGAAGGCGCCGAAGTCCACATGCGGACATGCGCCTAATAAAAACATTCAAGCGCCGAAACAGAGTGACATGCACTAAAACGAACTAGACATGTACAACGCACTAAATAGCACAGTCACCAGTGACACGACCAAACTGAACCATCATGCATAACTTATCTATGTACCAGTTGGTACTGAACCGCCGTACATTAAACGAACCAAAGGTACTCCGATGCAAATCGTGAAACCATACTCAAAAACGAATCTCGCCGCGCGAACCCAAACATCAACAAATCCGCATACGGCCGATTCTCCACATCTCATCCGCCAATTCTTCCAATAATCCTAACAACCCAAATTGCCTTGAAAACGAACCATTAAACTAACGATGCTGACGATTTTATCTCTACACATACGTAGGTATGGGTTCAAACCAACCACATGGTGGGAATGTAAGACATAATTTTTATGAAAACTAACATGGTTTCATGTATTTTTAGGAATTGATCGAATGTAAAAACGTAGAACAATAACGACCATGTCCGACACAACAACAGAAAATTAAACTGAAGCCCAGTTGCTTTATCTAGTATAAAAGAATAAAAGCTTAACTTTACTTTTCCGGTGGGATGGTTAAGATTTTAACATCTCAACAACTTAACACGTCAAATATGTTAAGATGGACATCTAAGGCTAAGAAAAAGCCTCCATTTCTTTACTGGGAAAAAATAATGTACAAAGGCAAAATATTCTTTTTTCTAACATGTTAGCTGAAGATTTGGCCAGATTCTCCAAACTTTTGGGCAACAAATTTGATCGTTTGATTTTGTGTTTTCAAAGCAAACGCTCATATTATCCAACGTCTGGCTAATGTTCTTAAATAGGTCACTAAAGAGGTCACTAACCACACCCTAAACTTGTACGATTGGTAAACTTTGAAATAAACGATAAAATACACGGCGAACAAGCGGTGACTGTAGAAATTGATGGTTCTTTTGGTATTTTCTAGGTCTAAAATGAAATGCAGAAAGAAGCCGAGGCAGTCTGCCTCTAACTTCTCTCTCCAACTCCCACACTTGTTGCAGTCACTGAGAAGTTGGAGAGGAAGCTAGAGCCATAGCTACCTATGCTATCCAGAGGTTTACGTGAAATAGACTACACCGTGAATCGCTATTAGCGTACATGACGCTAATTAGGGTACCCCTTTTTTTGGGGCAAATTCTCAAATATAATAAAGTACGAAATGTTTTTGCACCTTATTTGAGGTACCCTGCTCAATACGGTTGATAACTGTAATATATGGTACTTTTAAATAGTGTGGTGTACGGACTACCATATCTGTACTATTCCGTACCTTTTTAAACTCAAAAGTACAAAAAATATAATAATACATAATTGCGTAAATATTTTCCAGCATACGCAGATGTCAAAAAAACGCGACGACGTACGATTTGAACAATTTCATACATCTACATGTTTTAGTGAGGACATATTATGTGCCGAAATTTTTTACAAAGCAGTTTAAAAATTAGAGTACATGATAAATTAGTATCATGGTGTACCCGAAAAAACACAATTTATCGTAAAGTACGCTAATTGTTTCATTACGGTATATTTTTTATTACGCTAATAGCGATTCACGCTGTAGTTGATTTACAGTTAGGTAGTTTATTTACTAAAAGGGGAGATGTCGGATCCAGGATTTGATCTTCGTACCTGCCGTCCGTTAAAGCCGCTGGTAGCTGGTAGACTTATCCATTAAGTCTAGGACTAGAGTTACATGCTTTAGGGTTTGTTAGTTATTTAAATGTTATCACGTAGGATAATTCGTTTAACGGCAACTGTTTACGGGATACATAGACCCAGTTATGTAAAAGTACGGATTACGGTACGGATAAGAAACGAGTACTGCGCATATGTTTCTTTAACAAAATAAATACCGCGCAAGTATTTATGACAAATACGATTGAAATCTGCATTCAATCGGACGGCCGGGAAGAATGCCGAGATCGCGGAAGAGAATCTCGGCGGTTTGTGGTCATCGCCACATCGGATGACACGTGGCACAATTACATTGGATTGCGACATCTCCAGGGATTACGGGACCGAATCCGGATATGACATGTGTCGACATTTAGGCTATGTCGTACAATATTTGTATAGAAAGTACACCGACAACTGTACTTTTGTGTACAACAGTATAATATGATTGGTGTCGTACATCAGTAGATAGAGTTTTAGAGAGAGATAGGACTTTAGAAAAATTTGGTAGATAAGACCCTCTCTCCCAAAGAGCTTCTGTACAAAAGGTCAACTTTGACCCTCCATAACTTACTGCTCAGGGAGCAAATTCAGAGATTCTTTTTGCTATCGACTAAAGGGAGTCTTGCCTTCATAGAGTTGAAGGTGGTCAGAGTTTTTGTATGCCAGGGTGGCAATTATTCTTGCTGAATTACAAAGGGGTCAAGGTTATCCTAGAGGCTTCTTCCAAGCTTTCCATTATGAGGACCTATGGAGGTCTCAGAGTTGCAATGACAACCTTACTATTGACAAATGTCATGTACCTCCGAACAGGTGGAATCAAATCCACCAAAACCGACGCAAATATATATTTTTTATGTAGGATATTCTTTGACGTTCCTTTTGCCATCCATTAACCTTCACGGAACACACACAAACACACACACACACACAAAAAACATGGAGATTATTGAAGTCTAATCAATTCAGGAGTATTATCACTCGGATATAAATATTGAATTCCCAATTTGAAAATGACCTAAATATTCAATGGAAACATCCATGGAGAATGTGTACGATATTTTTATTAGAGGGCATGAAACTCTAATGCCCGTCGTTGTTGTTGTTAAGAATTTACTTGTGTGAATGCAAAGTTAGAATATATGTCACTAATTTCGAGCAAAGAGATCTGGCAGATTGTAGTTCATTCTTTTAAGTAGTGTTTTTAACACTATTTTAAGACTTTCCTCCAGAAAAAGTTGCGTCCATATTAGTGGCATTAACTCTAATAATTAGTGTTTTGTAGCCGATAAAACTTATCGCGATTAATTCGATATTTGATATATAGAAATATCGAACGCTCGGAGGGCTCGATATATATCTTTGAGACCAACAAAAATAATCGTGATATAACTTGTGGGAGGTGGGTGTCCGTACATTCAGTACAAACATATTGTTCATTAAGTAGTACGAAAGACCACCCCCTCCTCCCTCTCCCCTGACGGCTAAGGTTGAGCCACGGTGGGGGGGTGGGGGGTGCGGACGCAAATCCCACTTCTCTTCAATATATCGCGGTATTAATTTATTAGCAGATCGAGCCGATATATTGGTAAAACTTTGCAACATCTTGCTTCTCGATATATCAAGGTGGTACATTGATTATCGAGTACCCAAGTTTAAGTACATAGCGATATCGGCAAGGGTCCCTAGATACACACCACTACACCGCCAATCGTTATTAACGTAGTGTACGCTAACTCCGTCCCGTTTTTTTTTATTCTCAAATAGTGTAGTTTATTCTATTTTTTTCTTTACTCTATTTAGGGTTATTTTCCAAGTACCGAACAAAACGAAAGCACGTTGTATCTTAAATAGAGTGGTGTATGGTCAGTGTAAGACCGTACATAAATGTACCTTTTTAAGTTAAAAAATACAATAAATTAGTTTTAGTAACCGCGGACGCATGAGAATGTGCATTCTAAAAAGGGAAAAATACTTAGTCGTAAAAAATCTCGTTTGCACATATTCGTCCGACATCGGCGTTTCGACTCTGTGAACGTCGGATTTGTGTACGATTTGTCAGATATTGTACGGTGACCTATATTAGCGTAAGCATGTTTGCGACCGACATTTTTTTTTTCAAATATCCAAATTAGCATAATTACAATTAGAATGTATGTTTTTTTTCAAAATTTCCAATTTCTTAATTAGCGTAAACCATGGTAACTTTTCACACACGCTAAAAAAACTTATACGCTAATATCGATTGGCGGTGTACAGTACACCGCGAATCGTTATTAGAGCAAAAAAAAAATTAGAGTAAAAAAAGAGAAAAATATAATTAGAGTTATGAACTCTAGTTTGTGTGATATAACTTTTTCAAAAAGGAATTTTACTCTAATTTATTGAAGTACTCTAATTTGGCACGCTAATATCTCTACTGTAAATAAGGTATTCGTACATAATATGACAAAACGTACAGTTTATCGTCACTATGACGTTTGCACTACGTTGTTTGTTAAAACGTAGTTTTATGATAATGACCTGTATTAAGTCATTATTTGTACCTTTTTACTTATAAAAGTACAAGTTTGCATGGTCAAACGTCGTCCGTACTGCACACTATTTAAAACGAGCCTATATTATAGTTTTTTACGCTAATTAAACCTTAACTTAAATAGTATAATGAAAATTTTAGAATCATTTACTCCATTAAACGTGATAGAGACGAAATTTAGGGCGACCGAATTAACGTTATATACTCTAATTACGATTCGCGGTGTACTGATCAAAAACTATGGACCGTATGGTAAGTTTCATAGATGTTTCATTCGTACTATGCGCACGGAAAAGTATTTTGAAAATGAACGCATATGCGCATTATTCAAAATTTCACATTTTTTAAAATGCGTTGATCGACTTTGACTTATTATATAATGAATATACAAAAAAATAAAAATTAAATCAGAATAGAATACAGTAGGACATCTTGAACAATTAAAGAATGAAACATTAATCGATACACCGCCAATCGCTATTAGCGTATATGTTTCTTTAGCGTGTATGAAAAATTACCTTGGTTTACGCTAATTAAGAATTTGGAAATTTTGAAAAAAAACATGTATTCTAATTGTTTAATTATGGTAATTTGGATCTTTGAAAAAAGAAATGTCGGTCGCAAACATGCTTACACTAATATAGGTACAAAATCCGACAAATCGTGCACAAATCGTACGTTCACATGGTCGAAAAGCGGCTGTCGGACGAATATGTGCGAACGAGGTTTTTTATGACCTGGTTACTTTCCCTTTTTAGAAAGGACATTCTCATGCGTCGGCGGTTACTAAATTTAATTTATTGTACTTTATAACTTAAAGGGTACATTTATGTACGGTCTGACACTGACCGTACACCACTCTATTTAAAAGACAACGTACTTTCATTTTGTACGGTATTTGGAAAATAGCCCTAAATAGAGTAAAGAATTAAATAGAATAAACTACGCTGTTTGAGAATAAATAAAAAAAAAGCGGGACGGAATTACACCGCGCATCGTAATTAGAGTAATGAAAAAATTAGAGTAATGAAAAAATTAGAGTAAAAAAAGAGAAAAAAAGAATTAGAGTAATTTACTCTAATTTATGTGATAGAACTGTTTCAAAAAGGAATTTACTCTAATTTATGCGGTGTACTCTAATTTGGCAAGCTAATATCCTCTACTGTAGATAAGGTATTCGTACAGAATCTGACAAAACGTACAGTTTATCGTCACTGTGACGTTTGCACTACGTGGTTTGTTAAAACGCAGTTACATGATAATGGCCTGTATTAAATCATTATTTGTACTTTTTTACTTATAATAGTACAATTTTGCACGGTCGGACGTCGTCCGTACTCCACACTATTTAAAACGAACATACATTAGAATTAAAAACGCTAACTAAACCTTACCTTAAATAGCATAATGAAAAAGTTAGAATCATTTACTCTATTTGATGTGATAGAGTCGAAATTTCGAGCGACCGAATTAGAGTAATTTACTCTAATTACGATTCGCGGTGTAGCGTACACTACGCTAATAGCGATTGGCGGTGTACCTCTATGCTACAAAGTTTACCAGCGACGTCAGTGCCTCGTGACCGAAATAATGAGCCACAACAATGCTCCAAAGTATATTTAAAAAATGAATCCGTACATACCGCACATCCGTACTTTCCATGCTTCCGTACAAGCACATTCCGTACAATATGTCCGTACACGAAGACTATACGAAATTTACGAAAAATTCAAAAAAACCCAAAAAATAACGCATAATCGTAAAATTTTCGAAATTTTAACGAATGAAACATCTATCGTAAGTTTGCTTCTATATTTTCGCACGGATTTCTCGCACGATTTGATCATTTGTGAACCGACACACCATGCAATACTAAATGCTCTGTCACCTTGTTTATAGCGTGTGAGTCCATATTGCAGTACACCGTGAATCGTTATTCGCGTAAAGGTTTCTTTAGCGTGTAGGAACAATTACCGTCATTTACGCTAATCGAGAATTTGGAAATTTTCAACGAAACCGTTTATTCTAATTAGCATAGATGTCTCATGCGCATAAAACGCACGCATGAAACGCCCAAAAAATAACGAATATGCGCATGAAACAAACAAAAATTTATAAAATGCGTTGACCGACTTTGACTTTATAGTAAAAGAAAAAATATAAAAACATTTAATAAAAAATACTACAACTTAATCAAACTTATTTTTATTTTACGTTAATATGATTACTTTTTAATTAGCGTTAGCTACTCTAATTTCAATTTATTTTAAAAAGTGCAATGTACGATTTGCCTCTGTTTGTACTAAAATATTCGTTATTTTGAACATGCGTACAAAATAAGTGTTAGGTAACAGCGTCGACAAAGGAAATTGAGTGCGTCGCCACGGAAAAATCGTACTCAGATTTGATTCCAAGTCATAACGACGAAGGAAAATCACGAAAACCTGTTCTCACATGTTTAACTGTCGAACATGTGAACACAGACTAAAGTTACTGTTTAATTAGCGTTAATTGTTTTTTTTCGCCTTTTGAAAAATTTAAATAGTGTAGTATAAAGAATGAATCGGTTCGTACGCAAACTGCTCATTATTTTGTATAGACGTACAGAATAAGTGTCAGATAACGGCGTCGACACGGGATATTGAGTGCGTCGCCACGAAAAAGCACACTCAGATTTGATTCTCAATCATAAAGACGAGGGAGAATCGCGGGAATCTGTTCTCACATGTTCAAGCGTCGAACATGTGAACAAAGACTATCGCAGCTACATCCAAATTACTGTTAGGTCTATAAATTAGCGTTAGTTTTTGACTTTTTGTTGGCGTTTAGGCCTTGAACCCAAAATAGTGTTTAGCTCTAATAGCGATTCACGGGTACGTTCAACCCTTCATCTGAATATTTACGTACATTATATCCGTACATATCATCCGTACGAAAAGTATACGCATTTTACGAAAGGTTCAAAATTATAAAAAAATAACGAAATTTCGTAAAAATGTCAAAATCCGTACGAATGAGACATCTATGCTAATTAGGAATTAGGATTTTTTTTAAATAGTGTGGATAATTCTATTTGAGAATTTTAAAAAAAAAAAGGTACCTTAAATAGCGTCCATTACGCCAATACCGATTCACGGTGTACTGTTAACCGTTCCCAAACCGTTTACGTAGTCGGATAACTGTACTTTTGTCGTTTGGTCTCAGTCTGACACACTGTACGTTTAAACTGATTGAGAAATTATGATTGAATTCCGGCAAGTCTCTACTTTGTGACAGACGTCAATTGGGCCAGTTACATCGACGGAACTGATTTTTTTTTTGTTGAGTGGACCAAAATGATCAGTGGGGATGATAAACGATTGTCTTTTACAAAACGGTTTTTGCAAGTCGCAGAAAATGACAAAATTGAGCGAAAGGTCGCCCAGCCTGTCCACTGCTTTAATGTGAACTAACCACGTTGTCGGTTGTCACGTTTTCCGTCTTGTCGCCGTACCGTGGTCTTTTCAGATGTACCGGTATTACCTACCTCTAGCTGGAAATGTTTGCCTGTAACCATGATACACCGGTCTAACTCGCAAACCAAGGAGGTGACAATGTTAAACGAATCCAGCTAATGCCAGACAAAGATAAAGCTCATTTGTTTCATAGTTCAAAAGTAGGCGTTTTTTGGTAGGCCTTTTGTAGGCCGCCTTTAGCGTAAGGTGTGTTACGGGCTTTCCATGTGATCTTCTTAGATCACTACTTTCATCAGCGACCGTCCGATCGTTCGGATCTGACGATAGTCCTATCGTAAGTTGTGTTATGGGCTTTTCATGTGATCTTCTTAGATCGTTACTTCCATCAACGACCGTCAGATCGTCCAAATCTGACGGTTTAAATAAAAAGTCGCTCAAAACTCACAGAAAAAGATTTATTTGTCCTATTTTTTTTTCAAATTTAGTCATGACGTTTAATTCTCTATCGATCCATGTGCAACTAAACACTGTTACTATTTTATTTCATTTTGCGGCCAATACAATATGGGTCTTAAGGCCATATTGTATGTTTTGCATACAATAGGCATATTGTATGGGCGTACGGTCACCTACTTTTGAACTGATTTGTTTAGCTTTTTTGCGACGTAATTTCGTTAGATCGGTAACCGCTTTTTCTAGAATTACCGGTCAGTGTACGGACGTTTGATGTTACGAACGGACATTTGCCAGTTGCCAGTCTTGCTTTCCGCTTACTGCAACTTTTCTATCTTCCTCCCAACTTGCAGCTTTACGCTTTCTATTTATTGCAACTTTGGTTGGCAGCAGAAACAGTTCTTTAGGTTTACTCAATTCTTTAATCTACGAAGTGATGTTATTCCTATACCAACGCAAATTTTTAAACTCCTTTTTCGATTTTTGATTTACTTTTGTCTTCATCTTTATTTCTTCTTGCAAGATTTTGAAGTTTATCAGTTCTGCAATTTCTGCAATACTCATAGTTTGTGGCTACAATCTGAGCACCTGTACCGATTTTATTCGTTTCTTTCATTAAGATAATCTGGCATCTGTTTTTTCAAGTACTTGCTCAAGTTTTTCAAGTTCAACAATTCTTACAGTTTGTAGCTATACTCTGAGCAATTGTATAACTCTATTCGTTCCTTTCATTCGGCTAATTTAACATCTGTTTCTTCAAATATTTGCGCAAGTTTCTCACTGTAATCCGTTAAATTGACAAGCTAATATCCATCCAAACCGCCCTTATTTCTGGAAAGAAGGAAACCTAATGGCTATCAGCTTGGGAGAAGGCATTTGCTGTGGTGTTCTGGTTTGTAACGTGCTCGTTGTGATTTTCGCTTCTATTCTCTTTAGTGAAGGAGGAGGAGGAGTCAATGTGATGGACGATAGACTATGGGCTCAAGATGAGACAGTTGTCACTACTGTAGTAGACGACGCAATGAGTATTC
>JBBHKE010002754.1:145507-179938 GCA_037447655.1 Zygnema cylindricum | reverse complement strand
ATCAATTAAAGTCAATCGATCTAGCGCACTCTTATATTTTTTAGGTAGACTTCTCTTAACAAGATAGCTTGTTGAGCATCTGTAAAGTTTCCTCTTGCTAAATCATTTTCTACAAATAATGGTTGTAAGTCAATACATTGTTTTTCCATACTACCTCTTACATACTAGTGTTCAACTATTTTGGTAACACTACTAAGCCAATGATATAAAGATATCTTTGCATACATACATTCTAAGCACTTCCATAATTCAAATGCCCTTTTAGAACTTAGGCATGACATTACTAAATCCTTAGTCAAGGAGTTCTTGAAAACCCTTAGACACTCATGATTTTTCCTTGTCCATCCATTTGATATTAGGACCAAGGTACCGTCCACCACATCCATTAGCTCCATCATCTTGAAGTAGCTCTCAAGCGCACACTTCTAGTAGTGATATTTTGATCCATCAAATATAGATTGCCATGGGTATGGGCCCATAACGTGTTGTACATAGCCTATTTGAGCCATGGATTACCCACGAAAGCACCACAAACTACCCCTCAAACAGCTTGTTTAGACAACACAAAGTACTCTACCATAAATAAAATCCACTCAAACTGCACCAATAGGTAGTATACTACAAACACTATAAGCTCCTAGAGTTACACCCAAATCCACCAAGGAATCTAGAGGAATATAGAAGATATAAGCTCCAGAGTTTCACAAATATAGTTGACAGCTTCCCAAAATAACCATTTAGACTGCTCACATAATCTTAAAGAGATAACAGAATAGAATGAAACTTCATACAAATATAGATTCTATATTGTAGAATAACTTCACAAAGTTTCACATGAAAACACCAAACAAGGTGTTCACACCAATAGGTCAAAAATGCAGAAAACAGTTTGCCATTGCTTTGATAAACTTGACTGTGATAATGAGAATAAACTAAGTCCTATAATTTATACACTCAGGCTCACTACTGATTTTACGGAGGCATACTAGCCGTACACTAACTACCAGCTACCTCTTTTAATGTTAGTGTACCAGAATACTTCTATATAATGTCAGAATGAGTAAATCTACACTAATAACTAATACACATAAAGACAATTTTTGTTGTTTCAAATATTTACGAGTACACGCAATCAAACAAAATCGTATGCTGAGTCACTCAATGAAACGATGTCATGTCACCCAAATCAATCGTATCGTAATCTCGTCCTTTGAAATAAATCCGGGGTGTCACATATAAGGTACACGTCATTTGCGATAAATGTTGTCTGTCGCATTAGATTCCGTACAGCCGCATTTGTTTTAAAATATTTCGAATACTTATCCTTAGATCGCTTCGCGATCCGCCGTCCATTTCATTACGCATTTCGCACCACTCAATTAGTCCATTAATTTTACTGGTACATTTAATTCCCCCACATTACGTATGCATCATACCGTATTATCAAGGCTACATTAAAATGGGTGTGTACGAATTTAAGTCTTTAAAACAACATTCCTCGAAAGACTTGATTTCGTTCATCCCTGAGTCAACCTTTTTTATAATTCACTACAATAAATTAAACCCCTTACACTTTCACAAATATGAAATCCACACTTAGTATTGTACTAAATAAACACACATGAAACACAATGTACACGAACCTAAATATTCAAAATACCAACACTCCCCTGAACATTTAGTTGCGTGCACCTGGAATAGAATATGCAACGTGTAAGTGTCATACGTCACCACTCGTTTCGTTGCATTGCTGTCGAAATTAATAGTTATTTCATTATTTTCTAGGTCTAAATTAGAATATGGAAAGAAGCTGAGGAAGTTTGCCCCTAACTTCTCTCTCAAACTCCCACACTTGTTGCAGTCACTGAGATGTAGGAGAGGAAGCTAGAGCCATGGCTACCTAGGCTATCCAGAGGTTTACGGGAAACAGATTATTCTATTTACAGATAAGAAGGTTTATTTACTAAAAGGTATATGTCGGTGACGAGATTTGATCTTGACACCTGCCGACCGTCAAAGCGCCTGTAGCCGGTAGCCTTAGCCGTTAAGTCTAGAAGTTCCGATATATACTATTAGGTTTGATTTGTAAATATATGTTACGACGTCGGAAAATTCAATTAACTGTAGATATTTACGTTTACATAGAACCCGTTATGTAAACATACGGATTACGGTATGTACAAGAAAAGATTACCACGCATTTTGTTTCTTTTACGAAACAAATACTGCGCATGTATTTATGACGGCTCCGATTGAAATCTGCATTTAATCGGAAACCGGGAAGAAAGCCAAGACCGTGGAAGAGATTCTCGGCGGTTTATGGTCATTGCCACATCAGATGACACATGGCAAAATTGTGTTGGATCGCGGAATCTCTGGCGGTTACGGCTCCGATTCCGGATATGACATGTGTCGACTTTTAGGCCAGGTCGTACAATTTCCGTACATAAAGTACACCGGCGGCTATACTTTTATGTACAACAGTTTAATATGATTGGTGCCGTACACTAGTTGATAGAGTTTGTGAGAGAGATAGGACTTAGAAAAATTGGTAGATAGCACCCTCTCTCCAAGAGACCTTCTGTACAAAAGGACAAATTTGACCCTCCATAACTTACTGCTCAAGGGAGCAAATTTAGAGATTCTCTTTGCTATCGACTCAAAGGAGTCTTGCCTTCACAGGGGTGAAGTTGGTCAGAGTTATTGTGTGCTAGGGTGGCAATTGTTCTTCCTGAAACACAAAGGGGTCACGAATATCCTAGAGGCTTCTTGGAAGCTGTCCACTCTGAGGACTTATGGAGGTCTCAGAGTTTGAGGTTATGGGCCCATCCTTTAGGGTACCAATCTTTTTTGGAACTGGCTTCATATACTAGGAAAGTATGATGATAGGAGCTCAATGCGAAAAAAAGTTTTGGGGGATAGTGAGTGGACAATTGGGGCGTCCATCAAGTCTTCGAATTCCTCCAGGGTTTAAAGGAAGCAGATTTACCAGGAAAGAGGATTCACCTTCAACGGAGGAAACAAAGGAAGGAGAGGTGGTGGACAAAGGAAAGGAGAACGAGGCGACCACACAAATAGCAACTGGTTTAGCATTCATGTCACCTATTCCGAGGAACGAGGAGAATGATACTGAAACCTGGGACTTCAACAATATGGCGGCAAAGCACTTCATCCTACGCCATCTCACTCAAGGACTTGTATGTCCTCATTTGCAGGTAGAGAGGGCATCCAATCTTTGGATGGCTCTCATAGAGATGTACCGAAGTGGTACGATTCAGCAACAACAGTTAGCTGATCAGAAAGTTAAGGAGTATGTATACAAAGGGGGAAATATGTTGGATTTTTGCAATGAGCTTGCTACACTCTTCATGGAGCTAGAGAGTGCTGGAAAAGTTTTTAGTGAAAAAGAAAAGGTTAACTGTTTACTAATGAAGTTACCTGATGAGTTCGAGAACATAGTCAACCGTGTGCAGGACTTGCCGGACTCAAGGTGGATATGGAACTCAGTGGTAGGGATGATTCTCATTCGAGAGAATACGATTGAGATCCGAAGGGGAGGAAAGAGTGGCCAAGCCTTGGCAACAACGACCGATTGGAGGAACAAGGATTCCCGGAAACCAGTCGGAAACTATGGGGGTAGGGAGCAGAAAAAACAGGTTGACGAGTTCAAACCAAGGGCTCCCAAAGGTTTATGTCATTTTTGTAAGAAACCGGGGCACTATATGGCAGAGTGCACTAAGCTAATCGAGCTTCGGTTAAAGGAGGGGCAGACCAGTGGTACCCCGAGAGGAAAGAAAAAGACCCTTGTCACACAGGTACTTGAGGCGGAATCCGAGGACGAGGACGATGAGCTCTTTTTGGATGAGGAGTTGGAGGCGAAAACTAAGGTTGAAATTCCACGAAGGCAGAAATGTGCTTACGGTGGATTGAAAGGTGAAGCAGGCTGGATTATAGATTCACGTGCCTCAATGCACATGTGTAAGGATAGGCACTTCTTCACTAAGATAAGAAAGATTCCCACCGTAGAGATAGAGTACGGGGATGGGAGGATAGTCACCACTACTCTTGTAGGATCGGTAGATCTGAAAGTGTTAGTAGAAGGAAAGACATCCATATTAACATTCTCCGATGTATTGTTTATCCCGGAACTGAACAAAAACCTTATCTCTACATCTGTATTAGATGATAAGGTTTTTTTACTAGCACTAGGGAAGGAGTCTTTACTGCTAGTTTTGAGGAGGATGTCTATTTCATTGCTGAGAAAGGTAGCCATGGGATGTTTAGGCTGATTTTAAGTAATGAAACGAAGAAACTTTATTATGCTGGTGTTCATGATATTATGATGTGGCATAAGAGGCTTGGGCATGTGAATCTAGATAAGTTAAGAGAGATGAAAAAGATGGGAGTGGTGGAAGGGATTCAGTTCAGTGAGAGTGGTGATATAAGTGATTGTAGTGGGTGTGCTCAAGGTAAAGCACACAGATTACCCTTTCCTAAAACAGCCACCTACAAGGGAGAAAAACTTCTAGATCTAGTACACACAGATATTTGGGGACCGGCTAGAGTGCCCTCACCGGGGGGGAAGAGATTTATGATGACTATAACTGATGATTGGTCTCGGTATTCTCGGGTGTATTTTTTGAAAAACAAGTCAGAAGCTGAGGACTGTTTTAGACAATATAAAGCATGGAGCGAAAAACTCCATGAAACTCCAATCAAGAGAGTAAGGAGTGACAATAGTGGAGAGTATACTTCTAACCAGTTTGAGGATTTTCTGAGGGAAGATGGGGTCCAACACCAAAAGACAGTTCCAGAAAATCCTGAAAAGAATAGGGTAGCTGAAAGGTTAAATAGAACACTAAGTGATAGTGCTAGAAGTATGTTGTCGGATAAGAAGATAGGAAAAAGGTTTTGGGCAGAAGCAATGAACTGTGCTAATTACCTCAAAAATAGAGTTCTTACTTCAGCTATAAAAGATCAAACACCTTATGAGAGATGGACAGGCCGGAAACCACTTATCTCATTTAAAGGTTTTCGGCAGTCAAGTGTTCAGTCTAGATACTGATCGGTCCAATTGGAAGGTAGATCCTAAACGAAAACCGGGATACTTTTTAGGATATGATGAAGATGTTAAAGGATATAGAGTTTATGATCTAAAAAAGGAAGATATAATCTTAGTAAAGCATCTAGTAGTTATGGATGAAGGAAAGTCTGTGGATCCCTTCAAATATACGAAGTCAGTAAAAATCAGATTTGAGTCAGAAAATTCCGATGACTTGAGCTTCCTAACTATCCAGGTTTTAGAGAAGATGACACTCTTGTAGGAACAAATCAGACCGAAAAGGACTCGGCTGTGGAAACTCCAGTGACAACTCTACCCGAAGCGGAAGACGTGGTGGAAATTGATTCGGAATCAAGGGATAGGGGAGAAACTGAGTTTGTTCAAAAGAATCCACGAGAACCATCTATTCCGGCCTCAGATTTTGAAGGGGGAAGGAGAAGTAGTAAAAGACTGCAAGAAAAACAGGTTAATAACAAGGTAACAAAACTATCTCATCAAGATGAACCTCAAACTTATGGAGAGGCGATGACTTGTCCAAAAAGAAATCGGTGGAAGACAGCCATCAATGAAGAGATGGCCTCAATTATGGCAGCCGATACTTGGGAGCTGGTGGATTGTCCACCTAACCGAAAACCAATTGGTTGTAAGTGGGTTTTCAAATTAAAACTGAACCCAGATAACACAATCGAGCGCTACAAGGCCCGACTAGTGGCAAAGGGATTTACACAAAAGGAGGGAATTGACTACGAGGAAACCTTTGCCCTGGTGGTTAGATTTCCCTCTGTCCGCATACTTCTCAGCCTGGCAGCAGCGGAAGACATGGAAGTGCACCAGATGGACATCAAAACAGCCTTTTTGCATGGAGAATTGGAAGAGGAGATCTTCATGCGACAACCCGAAGGGTTTGTGGAAGAAGGAGAGGAGAGTAAGGTATGCCGGCTGATTAAATCTCTTTATGGTTTGAAACAGGCGCCTCGACAGTGGAATAAGAAGCTTGATGAGTTTCTTACCGGTCTAGGATATATTCGGATCAGCTCAGATCACTCAATCTATGTTTTCGAAGATGAGGAAGGTTTTATATTTATTGCAATTTATGTTGATGATTTGCTTGTTTTAAGTAAATCAATGGAAAAAAATAATAATTTGAAAACCGATCTTAAGGGGAGATTTGAAATGAAGGATATGGGGGAAGCAAAATGTATTTTGGGAATTCAAGTAGAGAGAGACCGAAAAAGAAAAATTATAAGATTGACTCAAAAGGAAGCAATAGGGAACATGCTTGAAAAATTTCAAATGGATAAAGCTAATAGTTGTACAACTCCAATGGAGTTGAAGAAGGGAAGTGAGGTGAGTGAGGAAGGAGGAGTCATAGTCTTAGACGAGGAATTATCTCCTGAAGAACAGAAGTTCATGCAGACTATTCCTTACAGGCAAGTAGTGGGAAGTCTAATCTATTTTATGAAATGTACCCGGCCGGATTTAGCTGCAGCTGTAAGAGTGCTGAGTAGAAGTCTTAATGCTCCCACTAAAAAGGATTGGGAGGCAGCTAAGAGAGTTCTTAGATACTTGATAAGAACTAGGGATCTATGGTTGCATTTGGGTGGGGAGAATATTGACATCACTACTTGGAGTGATGCTAGTTATGGTGATGCTCCGATGAGGAGATGCACTTCTGGATATGTATTATATGTGGGTGATGGGGCTTGCTGTTGGAGTAGCAAACAGCAAAAGGTCATTGCTCAGTCCACCATGGAGGCTGAGTATATGGCCTCTTGCACTGCTGTAAAAGAATTGATGTGGGTCAAGTCTTTACTCGGTGAACTTGGTCATCTTAAGAGTGGTGTGCAGAAAATATTTTGTGATAATCAAGCAGCAATCGCTATTTCTGCCAATCCTAAACATCATTTTAAAGCTAAACACATGGACATCAGACTCAGCTTTGTTAGAGAGAAAGTAGAAAATAAAATAATCAGTTTAGAGTACCGACCAGATAGTGAGACGGTAGCAGATATGATGACCAAACCTGTGCCTTCCCCTAAGCTAATTTTCTGCAGGGGGAAGTGTGGTCTGAAATTAAAGATTGACTAGAAAATAAAGGGAGTGTAGAAATTAATGGTTTTAGGTATTTTCTAGGTTTGAATAGAAAGAAAGAAGCCGAGGCAGTCTACCTCTAATTTCTCTCTCTAACTCTCAAACTTGTCGCAGTCACTGAGAAATTGGAGAGGAAGCTAGAGCCATGGCTACCTAGGCTATCCTGAGGTTTACGGGAAATTTATATTAGTTCGGGTTTATTTATTTAAAAGGTATGTGCCGGCGGCAAAAATTGATCCTTGTACCTACCGGCCGGCAGATAGGAAATAGCCGGTATCCTTAGCCGTTAAGTGTAGGAGTCGTGTTACGTAGTATATAGTTTGATAGTTATTTAAACATTTATACGTACGATTATTCATTTAACTATAATAGATTACAGGATACATAGATCCGGTAATATATAAAGTACGGATTACGGTACGGACTATAAATCAATACCGCGCATTTGTTTCGTAAATGAAACAAATACCGCACATGTATTTATTACGGCTACGATTAAATTAGATTCTAATCGGACGGCCGCAATTAGCGCCGAGATCGCAAAGGAAGTTTTCGGCGGTTTGTGGCCATCGCCACATCGGATGACGCGTGGCGAAATTTCGTTGGATCGTGGAATCCCCGGAGATTATGACATCGAATCTGGATATGACATGTGTCGACATTTAGGCCTTGTCGTACAATGTCCGTACCTAAAGTACACCGGCAGCTGTACTTTTGCGTACGGAACTCAATTCTGATTGGTTCCGTACATCAGTAGATAGAGTCTATGAGAGAGATAGGACTTAGAAAAATTAGGAGATTGGACCCTCTCTCCCAGAGAGCTTCTGTACAAAAGGTCAACTTTGACCCTCCATAACTTGGTGCTCAGGGGAGCAAATTCAGAGATTCTTCTTGCTATCGACTCAGGGGAGTCTTATCTTCACAGGGGTTAAGGTGGTCAGAGTTTTTGTCTGCCAGGGTGGCAGTTATTTTTGCTTAAACACAAAGGGGTCAGGATTATCCTAGAGGCTTCTTGGAAGCTGTCCACTCTGAGGACTTATGGAGGTCTCAGAGTTTCATATGTATGTATGTATGTATGTATGTATGAATGTACCTTGTATTGGATCTATTACATCTATTCTGTATTGGATTGTGCTTATTGGATTGTATTCTATGTAACCTTTATGCAGCTTGTATGCATCGTGCCTCACAGATATGAATATATTTTTTTGTAAGTTTTTCTTTTACATGTCTTTGTTTTTTTAGCATTTCCAAACAGAGAAGTAATGATAGTATGACTCTTTTGGCTTTCACCTCCTACTTTATACATGTTTTGACACTTTTGGCTCCTTTGTTTGTTATGTTTTTCATTTTGCAGATGGTGATTTTGGAGAGGTTGTGCACGATATGCCGGATGGCGTTACATTTACTTTCATATCGGATTCTTGACACAGCGGAGGTTTAATTGATCATGAGAAATAACAAATTGAAGACTTTGTTCTAGACGAAAATGACGAAGACAATAATGAAGTAGCCCCGGCCAAACGCTCTCGTGACTTCTAGCTTCTAGACAGGAGGCGAGAAGAAGAAGGGGATTATGGCCCTAAAGAAGGTCAAAGGAAAAATATGGACGCAGAGAGGAGTACGGTTGGGGAGACGATCGTGGCAGAGAAGAATATGGGAGTAGAGAGGACCATGGAGTCATCTACCACTGTTGTAAATTACACCCACGTCTACATCGGTCACAATCTAAAGTAAAGATTTTATTTATTTATATGAGAATGCTCCAAACGTGGTACGGAGAACCATTGCTAAAAAACAAAGTCACAGGACTAAGTTTCGGTTACATGGGAAAGTGCCCTAAGTAAGAGTTATGTTTTGTCGTTTTCTCAAAAATTTAATGTCGTATTGCTAAAGTTACAACTTTGTACGGTACTTAAAAATTAACCCTAAATAGAGTAAAGAAAAAAATAGAATGAACAACGCTATTGGAGAGTAAAAAAAAAAGCGGGACGGAATTAGCGTACACAACGCTAATACCGATTGGCGGTGTAGTATTGATGAGTTTAAACGTAATTACAAAAATAATGTAACGTTTAAACGGCGTTTTAACGATTTTACCACTTGTTTAATCGTTTGGACAATTATTAAAGCGATCAATAGCTGCTGTGGAAGCTAAACACCGTACAATAGTCAATAAGTACACATTTACAAGTGATTTTTTCCAAAAAAACACTAAAAACGAATGCTTTGACTATTTTTCGGGACAAAATTACAATTTCACAAACTAAAAATGAGTCTACTTCCGACCCCCAAGTTCATACATGTCTCATTCATAAAAAAAATAAATAGCAGGATAAATTAAAAAGTACGATTGTAACCCATCTGAGTCAAGGGGTACAAAAGGGGTGGCATGGCCAAAATTGAAAAACTACAATAAAAAAACAAATAGAGCGATGGGAACACAACAAAAGAAGAGAAAAGAAAAGAAACAATCAACAAAGAAAACATAAACACCCAAACTCAAAATGAAAAGCACGTTAACCCACAAAACCAAGGGAACAACCCCCACCCCAAATAAATTAAATATCTACGAAAAGCAACCCCGTAAGTCCCCCCAGCCTGGTGGAGCACGTTGAGGGAGTTCTGGAACACGTCGACGATCCATAACCCCAACAGCCGATCGGAGGATAATAGAAGCCTCCACTCGCTGTAAAGCCACCGATAAACGTTGACGATAAAAAGAAGTAAGGACTGAAGGAGGAGGGCTCCCAGGTCCTCGACGCTCGAAAGCACGTCGAGCACAAGTACGGAGAAACTCTTCCAGTGCAAAACCCAAACAACCAAAGATCTCGACCGCCATCGAAATAAAGTCATCCATAGGGTCCCAATGGGCATAATCACGCTCCTTTTGAAACTCTGAGACCTCTATGAGTCCTTAGAGTGGACAGCTTCCAAAAAGCCTCTAGGATAACCCTGACCCCTTTGTGTTTCAGCAAAAATAACTGCCACCCTGACAGAGAATAACTCCGACCAACTTCATCCTTGGGAAGGGAAGACTCCTCTGAGTCGATAGCAAAAAGAATCTCTGAATTTGCTCGCCTGAGCAGTAAGTTATGGAGGGTCAAAGTTGACCTTTTGTACAGAAGCTCTCTGGGAGAGAGGGTCCTATCTCATAATTTTATCTAAGTCCTATCTCTCTCACAGACTCTATCTACTGATTTACGGAGCCAATCAGATTACTCCTCCGTATACAAAAGTAGAATTGCCGGTGTACTTTATGTACGAACATTGTACGACATGGCCTAAATGTCGACACATGGTATATCTCGATTCGCTTCCTTAATCCTCGGAGATGCCGTGATCCAATGTCATTCCGCCACGAGTCATCCGATGTGGCGATGACCAAAAACCGCCGAAATCCTCTTCCGCGATCTTGGCGTTTAATTCCGGCCGTCCGATTAAATTTACATTCAATCGTAGCCAAAATAAATACATACGCGGTATTCGTTTCGCTAAAGAAATAAATGCGCGGTATTGGTTTTTTATCCGTACTGTAATCCGTACTTTTACATTAATGGATCTATATCTCCCATAAACAGTTTTAGTTAAATGAATAATCCTACGTGTTAGTGTTTAATTAAATATCAAACCCTATAGTATGTAACACTAGGTCTAGACTTAACGGAGAAAGCTACCGGCTACCGCCAGCTTACCGGCCGGTAGGTACCAGGATCAAATCCTGGAGGCAACACATATCCTTTTAGTAAATAAACCCCTAATGGTAAATAAACTAATAATTATATCCCGTAAACCTCTGTATAGCCTAGGTAGCCATGGCTCTAGCTTCCTCTCCAATTTCTCAATGAATGCGACAAGTTTGAGAGTTCGAGAGAGAAGTTAGAGGTAGACTGCCTCGGCTTCTTTCTATATTTATATTTAGACCTAGAAAATACTTTAAAAAGAACCATTAATTTCTACATTTCTGCGTTAGAATTACATGTGGTCGTACCTTGAGTTTGGTTACTTTGTTTTTTAGCGAAGGTTTTTAGTCGTAATTTTTAGAGCGTTCTGATATAACATAATGAAATCGTTACTTTAAAATGTGACATATATTGACGTGTGCAAAACCCGTGACGAATATAGTTTTCCACTGAATTTTGAGAAAATTTTAAGCGTCTACAATTTAAGACATCGAACTGCCTATTTTACAATTTTAATAACTTTAGGATGTTTGTACCTCACAATGTTGACGTGAAGGGTTCGATCATTCAAGTGTTTCGCTCAATTTTTCAACTATTCGTCCTCTTTTGTTTCGGTACTGTGGAATTTTGTTCTTTTCACCTTTTTTTCACTTTTTTTTTCCCTGTAAATGCAAAAATGGATATAAAAGATTAAACCATAGGTTAATGGGACAGTATTTTTACCCTTAAAATGGAAAAAAAATAATTCTTAAAAATAAAACATTATTGGAGTTAGGACCACAATAAGATCTTATACTGCTCCTTATACGCCTCAATCTCTACACCTATGGAAAAAAAAAATCTTGATAGCCTTTTATTTCGCCAATTGACAACTTACTTTCCTCTATTTTTCCAAAAAAAAAAAACACCTATAAGCTTCATAAAGTTCAAAACCAATCAGCTGTATTTTTTACATTTCACTTGGAAGGGTGCTAAACATTTGTTTATTCTTTCTTTGCAACTATATACGTTCAAACTTACATGTGAATTTAGCATATGTTATTAGCTCATGAAAACAAAATAATGTAATAGAAGATGCTACATAGTAGCATTTTGTAAGCAATCATAAAAGTTTAGCATTTGTATCCTCTATATTGTATATCATGTGGTAAAAAACAACAACGCGTATAATCAAGTTAGAAAAAATTGAAATGTAGATTACAACATATATTCCAATGCATAAAAAAAATGAAAAATGAAAATGAAAACTCATATAAAGACATGAAAATGATAACATTTAAAATTGAGAGATGGAATGTGGAAATAAAAGAAGAAAAATAGACATTTCGACTTGAAATGCATTTCAAAGTTTTATTAGAAACAAAAATGAAATTGATATCGAGGTGCTGTTGGATTAGTTTTAGTGTGTTGTTGTAGATACAATTTAAATTTATGGGATTTAGGCAAAAAACTCTAAATTCAAACTTGAAAGTCATTTGAAGTGAAAGTCAAATATCATATAAAATGCAATTAAAGTTATGAGATATAAAGTGGACTTCAATAAATGAAACTCACAATCAAAGACAAATTGAAAAATTACAATATAACATTGAAAATGACCTATATATTCTAAGACGAATTATAAAAAAAAAAAAGCGATATTTGGTCTTAACGATACAAAATTTCACACTTGTGTTTAACGATAATCATGCAAACCAACAAAATTTTACAGTTGTTGTTTCAAAAATTGTACCCGACATTACAACAAGCTCTCTCTAACGAAAAAAAAATACCCAACCTTATCCTAATGAAAAATATAATATCGAACACATGTCATTATATTGGGCAAATTAAGAATTACAACATTATAATGACAAAAGTCTCCGACAATTTTTTTGACTTAAAAATGATACTGTCTAATTTTTGGTTAGGGAATTAGAAAACGAGTTTATTATTAATCTTGTCGAATAGACAATGAACTTCTACAATGAGTGAATTTTTTTGTAAGGTCATGGAGGCGATTGTTAAAAAATTACGACATTTTATAAGATGATTAACAAATGAAAAACAACAAGACATGAAGGTTTTATTTGAGGACGGTAAACAGTTACCAAACTGTGTTAGTGTCGTAGATTGTAATCGTATTGAAATCACATACCGTCGACATTCGGTATATGCCTAATCTCTAGTACCCGATAATTGATATATCACTTCCATATATCAAGAAGCTTTATATCGCGAGTTTTTGCCGATATACCAGGTTGATATGACGATACATTATATCGCGATTTATCGAAGCATGTTTTTTTCTCTTTTTGTAAATTTTCGTTGGTCTTCATTGCCTTATTCTCGTTTTATAATGTTTTTTCTGCTATATAACATTTTTTGTACGGTTTATGTATTTTTGCCCCTCCATACCTTTCGGAAAAAACATTTATATTGTTTTTTATGGTTTATTATTTATTGGACGTAGTAGTGTTATTAATTAAATTAGTGTATGTGACATGTTCTCATCATGCTTCAAAGTATGCTTTGTAAAATAAAACACAAGTGCAACTTTAGTAATGGTCGGAGATGTGAAATTGTTCCGTGGCTAGACAAATATAAATGCGCCAGGGGTCGGAGCGATACAAAACATGAATCCACCAAAGTTTTAAAGTAATGCCAACTAGATAAGCTTGTGTGGCAAAAAAAATACAAACAAGTAAGGCGTATGTATTGTTGTTCTTTGGTCTAAAATAGACCGCAGAAGCAACCCAAACTATCATGCAAGAAGCTAAGCAAAGTTAGGCCAATGAACAATCATTTGAAATGCATCCTTCTTTATTTGTACACAGACGCAACAAACAACATTTAGGGTTTCATGGAATAATCAACATAAATAAACCCTATGACAACATCTAAGGTTTGATGGAATAATCGACATAAACAAACCCTAGGACAAATGCATAAACAATGCATATCAAACATATATAAAATAACATAAATAAATAATAACAAACAAATGCATCACACATAAACAAATGTATAATCAAATAATCAATGTATCATTTAAATGCATGACCTAATCGGCAACCCTAAAAGTCTACATCTTCGGTCCCTACTTTTCATGCTAAGCATTGATTATTTTCCTAATGAAGCTCAAATCTATATATACACTTGGGAGCTGTCAACAAATAGCTACGTGTCAAATTAAACAACCTAACTTCCACTAAATATTATTTAACCATAATAATCTACAACGACAATAGCCTAACCGTAAGTGTACACCTGAGAGTTGACCAATCATAAGCGTACAATTGTCTGCAAGTACGACAGTGCATACACACAAATTAAAATACCGAAACCCTAAATGATCACCTAAATAGAAACTGTAATAATCAACACTAAAATATTAATTCACGTAAGACAAGACAATGTTGTTTCAAATATTTACACCGACGCGTCCGCAAAAAACGCGTCATAAGCGAAAACTCGCTTAGTCACTTGCAGATAAATCCACGTAGTGAACCGACATCGCATATGTACGGTCCACTTAATAACACGTCATCAAACAATACGATCCCTTGGAAATATCGGCGGACGTCGTCCGCCCTCCACGTGTAACTCGAATCACTTGCCGAAATAACCCGTACCATCCAAATCTTGTCCGTACCGAAATCACGTACTGCGTCATAAATGTCGCACGTCAAAATTAGAATACATCTGCCATATAAGACGGACCGTACCGGAGACGTCCCTTTTAATAAATGTCGCCTGTCCCATTATGGTCCATACTTACGACGAACACTTTAAAAAACATTTCGAACATTAATCGTCGGATCGATTCGCGATCCGCCGTCCATTTCCTATCACATTTCGCGCCACTCAATTACCCCATTAAATTTACTCGTACATTTAATTCCCCCGAACCGCAAACTGTTCAAAACTCCACAGTACATCATGTAAAATATATTCGCACGAAACGTCGCGTGGGCATCAATTTCACATACGCACGAAACTAAATCTTCACAAACAACATGTATTATCGCCAAAAAAAAATAGATTAGTAAAATGATAATGTTTTTCTCCTGACCGCCGATACCGAAACAAATAGTTGGAAATAACTTAGGCGTCTATTTCAGCGCCACAAAACTTAAACAAGAAATAATTAAAAAGCTATTTTTGTATTCATATATAGATACATATGTAGAAATTAATGGTTATTTTAAGTATTTTCTACTTCTAAACATGTAAAAGAAAATGCACAAAAGAAGCAGAGGCAGTGTGCCTCTAACTGCTATCTTCAACTCCCACACTTGTCGTAGTCACTAAAGGTTAGAGAGGGAGCTAGAGCCATGGCTATCTATGCTGTCCAGAGAGAGAGAGAGACACGCAGTAGATTTTGGTAGGTTTACCAAAATGTACTTCACGGACTCACGATTTGATCATGATAACTACCGTCCGGCAAGTTAGTAGTAGCCGGTAGCTTTATCCTATAGTCCAGGATCAATGCTAAGCAATATAGGGTTCGATAAGTATTTAAAGATGTACGTATACATTAATTCATTTAACGGCGCGAACAGACATGTAACATAGACAAAGTTAGAATATACATACTGCTTACGGTACTTCGCGAAACAAATACAACACATTTGTTTCAACAGAGAAACAACTACCGTGCATTAATTTTCGACCGCTACAATCAAAAGTCGGTTTTGATCGAAGGGCCACGATAGGTGCCGAGATCACGAAATAGGCGCTTTCGCGATTTTCGGTCACCGCCACGTCAAGCGCCACATGGCACAACATCGTTGGCGTGTGGCATCTCCGAGAATATGTGAACTAATCCTGATATGGCAAGCGTCAACCGTTCAGCCATGGCGTACGATGGCCGTAAACAAAGTACTTCGACACCAGTACCTTTCTATACGACACAATCTTCTGAATGGTGCCATACTCTAGAAGTACAGAATTTAGAGAGGGATATAGGACTTAGAAAATGTAGTAGGTAGCCGCCTCTCTCCAAGAGTGCTTCTATATAAAAGGTCAACGTTTACCCTTCATAACTTTTTGCTCAAGGAAGCGAATTTTGAGATTCTTTTTGTTATCGACTCAGATGATTCTTGTCTTCAAAAAGGTGAAGGTGGTCAAAGTTTTTGTCTATGATGGTGGCAGTTATAATTTTCCAAACACAAAGGGGTCAAGGTTATCCTAGAAGCTTCGTTTGAGCTGCCCATTTTGAGGACCTATGGAGGTCTCAAAATTGCAGGTTATGGGCCCACCCTCTAATGTGCCCATCTTTAATGGAACTACCTCCATATACTTGGAAAGTATGATGACAGGAGCTATATGTGAGAAAAGGTTTTGGGGAAAAGTCAATGGACGAGTGAGGTGTCCATCCGGTCTTGGCATTCCTCCAAGGTTTGGAGGAAGCAGATTCACCAGAGATGCACATCCATCTCCAACTAAAGAGACAAAAGAAGGGGAAGTGGTGGAAAAAAAAAAAAAGTGTTGTTATACAACCATTGTTGCTAAAGGAGATCTAGCAGTAATAGTGGAAGTAGACATGGAAAACAACAGAAACTATGAAGCACCTACTCAACAGCCAACTTTCAGCTTACACAAAATATGACTCAAAAAAGCCAATATGCCTAAAATTTATCACAATGATACAAAACAGAGTAAACTTACAATGCCCAAAATTGCAGCCTAAATGACCTAGTAAACCATAAGACATGACTCTTGGAAGTTTCCTAAAAACTGCCTTTAAAATGTCATAATCCTAGAACTAGATGATATAAAATTTCCTAAGTCCTAAAACTATATACTCACAGTGTGTATCTACTAGTCACACTAATTCGGGTGGGGTTACTACAGTACTATACTGACTTACGATAAACTATACAACCTGTACGTCACTGTACCACGAGTACCCTCAAGACCATAATTAATACCTGTCGTTAAATGAACAGTGTAATCACTAAATTTTAATGCACTAAACGCCAACAATGTGTTTTGCCGAATATTTACAAATAGCGTCCGTACAATTTATGTTGCCGACGCTTAGTCAGCATTAATCATCAAAGTCCAGATAAATGTTGGTTAGAGGTACGGACACCCTGAGTACGTACGGCGCACTTAGTCATTGTTGTCCCCACTTTAATCGCGTCCGTAGAATTCGTTCTTATCGACCACATACTTTCGATCTCTCACAATTCTTCTCCCGGATGTTCGGCTTAGTCCTCGTCCGTTCGATTCACTTGTGTGCGTACATTATGCTTCGTCATTTGTGGTCCCACGTGAATCACGTCTGTCGACACGATTCGGAATCAATGATCATAATCGGTATCATACCATTAATATCCGAAATATTCAGTCAATATTTTGTTTGTCTGATCCAGCGAATCCACTCGTCCACTACGTGACGCGTGTAGCCAGATGTTGGCGCTACTACGTAAAACCTGCATACGCCTCTCTTGTCGACACGCGTCCCTGTAGAGGTACAAAACACTCTATTGTACTTCTGCTACTGTAACACTAATAAAGGTAAGTATTACACAAAACTATTCAAAAAGTATTCTAAGTCCTTTTGGATTCCTCTCACAGTTTTTTCCTTTCAAATATAGATTTCAAATTTCAACAAAAAGGAGATGAACACACCTATAACAACCGGTTTAGCATTCATGTCACCTATTCCAAGGAACGATGAGAATGTTACTGATGCCTGGGACAACAACAATATGGCGCAAAAGCACTTCATCCTCCGCCATCTTAATCAAGGGCTTGTATCTCGTCATTTGCAAGAAGAGAGGGCATCCAATATTCGGGTGGCTCTTATAAAGATGTACCAAAGTGGTACGATTCACCAACAACATTTGGCTGATCAGAAAATTAATGTTTATGTATATAAAGGGGGGAAGATGTTAGATTTTTGTAATGAGCTGGCAATACACTTCATGGAGCTAGATAGTGTTAGAAAAGGAGAAACCAAAAAAGAAAAAGTTAACTGCTTACTCATGAAGTTATTAGATGAGTTTGAGAATATAGTCAACCGTGTTCAGGACTTGCCCGACTCAAGGTGGATATGGAATTTAGTGGTAGGGATGATTCTTGTTCGGGAAAATACGATTGATATCCAAAAGTGAGCAAAGAGTGGGCAAGCCATGGCAGCCGGGACCGATTGGAGGAACACGGATTCTAGAAAACCGACTGGAAACTATGGAGGGGGGGATAAAAAAACCAGACCAATGAGTTCGGACCGAGGGCTTCTAAGGGATTGTGTCATTTTTGTATCAAACCAGGGCACTATATGGCGGAGTGCACCAAGCTAATCAAACTTTGGTTAAAGGAGGGGCAGATCGGTGGACCTCTTAGAGGAAAGAAAAAGGCTTTTGTGGCACAAGTACATGAGGAGGAATTTGAGGACAAGGACGATGAGCTCTAGTTGGATGAGGAGTTAGAGGTGAAGACCGAGGTCGAAATTCCTCGAAAGCAGAAATGTACTTTAAGAGGATTAAAAGGTGAAGGAGGTTAGATTGTGGATTCAAGTGCCTCCATGCACATGTGTAAGGACAAACATCTGCTTTTAGAGGATTAAAAGGTGAAGGAGGTTGGATTGTGGATTCAAGTGCCTCCATGCACATGTGTAAAGACAAACATCTGTTCACTAAGATGAGAAAGATCCCCATTGTAAAGATTGAGTATGGGGATGGGAGGGTATTCACCACTATTTTGGGAGGATAATTAGATTTGAAAGTGTCAGAGGAGGGAAAGACATCCATATTTACATTCTCTAATGTGTTGTTTACTCTTCAGTTAAACAAAATTCTCATCTCAATGTATGTGTTAGATGATAATGGTTTTGAGACTACCACTAAGAAGGGAACCTTTACTGCTAGCTTTGAGGAGGAAAATTATTTCACTGCTGAAAAATGTAGCCAAGGGATGTTTAGGCTGATTTTAAGCAATGAAAAGAAGAAACTTTAATATGTTGGTGTGCATGATATTATGATGTGGCATAAGAGGCTTGGACATGTGCATTTAGATAAGTTGAAATAAATAAAAAAGATGGGAATAGTGGAAGGAATTCAGTTTGGAGAAAGTGAAAACCTAAGTGATTGTAGTGAATCTGCACAAGGTAAGGCACACATGTTACCTTTCCCAAAGGAAGCCACTTATAAAAGAGAAAAGGTTTTAGACTTCGTACACACAGATATTTGGGGACCGACCAAAGTGCCTTCACCCGCGGGTAAGAGGTTTATGGTGAAAATCATTGACGATTGGTCTTGGTATTCTAGAGTGTATTTTTTGAAAAATAAATCAGAGGCCCCACAAATTTTTAAGGAAATATAAAGCGTGGAGTGAGAAACTCCGTGAAACCACCATTAAGAGAGCAAGGAGTGATAATGAGGGAGAGTATACCTCCAATCAGTTTGAGTATTTCATAGAGAAGATGGAGTGCAACACCAAAAGACAGTTCCTCAAAATCTTGAGCAGAATAGTGTAGCTGAGAGGTTAAATAGGACAATGAGTGATAGTGCCACGAATATGTTGTCGGATAAGAAGATAGGAAAGAGATTTTGGGCGAAAACAATGAACTGTGTAAACTATCAAAAGAATAGAGTTCTTACTTCGGCAGTAAAAGGCCAAACACCTTATGAGATATGGACCGACCAAAACAAGATGTTTCACACTTGAAGGTTTTCGGTTGTCAAGTGTTCAGTCTAGACACAAATTGGTCAAATTGGAAGTTAGATCCGAAAGGAAAACCAGGATATGTGTTAGGATATGATGAAGATGTAAAAAGATATGGAGTCTATGATCTTAAGATAGAAGATATAATCCTAGTGAAGCATCTAGTGGTTATGGATGAAGGGAAATCTATAGATTGTTGAAATGTATGTATTTTTTAGGTCTGAATAAAGGAAAAGCAATAAAAGGAAGTAAGCAAAGGCAGCATGCCTCTCGCTCCACTCTCCAAACCCCCACAGTTGTCACAGTCATTGAAGGTTGGATAGGAAGCTAGAGCCATGGCTGCCCATGCTGCCTAGAGAGAGAGACATGCTGTAGTATTCGGTAGGTTTACCAAAAGGATATTTGACGGTCCCAAGATTTGATCCCGGTACACGCCGTCCATCAAGAATCCGATAGCCGATAGCTTTAACTTGTAGACTACGTTCACTGCTAGAGCACATACGGTAGGATAGTTATATAAATCTGAACACGTAGTATCTTTTATTTAACTGGTTACGGAACGACGTGTACACGTAAACGCATTAGATCGCACAAATTTCGGACCGCACAGAATTAACGAAATGATACTTTATTTGAAGGCCAATGTTAAATGTTGGTCTTCATCGAACAGCCGTGTTGCGAGCCGAGATTTCGGAGTGGACGATCTGGCGTTTTTCGCGCACCGCAACTTTAGATGACACGTGGCAGGATCCGAGAGGATCGCCAGATTTCCGGAACGCAAGATAATAATTCCGGATGTGACAAATGTCATATTATGGCGATGTCGTACATTGACCGTACAGAAAGTACGATGGTACTTGTACTTTTTTGTACGCTACAGTCTTACGATTCGACCGTACCTCAGTAGTAGGAAGCTTAAAGAGGGGTTTTAGGACTTAGAACAATTTTGATAGGTAGTCGCCTATCTCCTAAAGAGCATTTGTGTAAATAGACAAACTTTGCCATTTAATTACAACTCACTTAGTTGACCAAACTCAGTGATTCTTTTTGCTCCGGACTAAAGGGAGTCCAGGCTACATAAGGGTGTAGTCGGTGAGAGTTTTTGCGTGCCAGGGTGGCTACATTTCTAAGGAAAAGTCAAAGTGGGTGAATGTGTCAAAAACTCATATTCTAACTTTGCATTCTGTGGTGGAACTGAGCACACATAAAGTCTTATTTCACAAGGGTGAAGTTATATTAGGGTTTTGATTGTCAAGGGGTCAATCATTTGGGTTTGTATCAACTTAGAGTCGAAACTAACTAGATAAGCTTCTTGAGAGCTGCCTACTCTAAGGACCAATGGAGGTTTCAAAGTTTCGTACATCCCTTTAAGCATATAAAGACACTTAAAATCAGCTTTGAGTCAGAAAATTCTAATGACTTTCAGCTTCCTAACTATCCCTGTTTCCAAAAAGATAATGGTCTTTCAGGTACAAATCATGTCGAAGAGGATTCATACGTGGAACCCTTAGTGCCAACTCCAACTAAAGCGGAAGACGTGGTGGAAATATACTTGGAAGTAAACGATAGGGGAGAAGTTGAAACAGTTCGAAAGAATCCACGAGAGCCATCTATTCCGGCATCACTGTTTCAAGGTGGAAGGAGAAGCAGCAAAAGACTGCAAGAGAAACAAGTAAGTAATAAGGTAACCAAACAGTCTCACCCCGATCAACCTAGACTTATGGTGAGGAGATGAACTGTCTTGAGACGAACCGGTGGAAGAAAATAATTAACGAGGAGATGGCTTCAATTAAGGAGGTCGATACATGGGAATTGGTAGACTGTCGTCTTGACAAAATGCCAATCGGGTGTAAGTGGGTATTTAAATTGAAACTCAGCTCGGATAACACCATTGAGCGCTAAAGGCTCGGATAGTGGCGAAAGGATTTACCCGAAAAAAGGGAATTGACTACGAGGAGACATTTGCCCCACTCATGAGGTTTCCCTCCATCTGGATACTTGGCAGCAATAACAAAGATGGAAATACATCAAACGGACATAGAGACGACTTTCCTACATAGAGAGTTCAAATAGGAGATTTTTATGCGACAACTTGAAGGATTTGTGGAGAGAGGGGAGGAGAGTAAGGTATGCCGATTGGTCAAATCTTTATATGCGGTTGAAACAAGCGCTTGACAATAGAATTAAAGCTCGATGAATTTCTTACAAGTTTGGGATATATTCGGATCAGCTCAAATCTCGCAATTTATTTGTTTGAAGATGAGGAAGCAATTATTGTTATTGCAATTTATGTTGATGATTTGCTTTTTTTATCTAAATCGATGAATAAAATAGATAAGTTGAAAACTAATCTAAAAGGTAGATTTAAGATGAAAAATATAGGAGAAGCAAGATATATTTTGGGAATTCAGGTAGAGAGAGACGGTTGTAGAAAGATAATTAGATTAACTCAAAAGGAGGCTAGTGGAAACATGTAAGAAAGATTCTAAATGGGCAAGGCAAATAGTTGTACCACTCTAATGGAACAAAAGAAAGGAAGTGAACGGAGTGTGGAAGAGGGAGTTATAATCTTCGATGATGAGTTAGGCCTTGAAGAGAGAAGATTTATGTAGAGAATTCCTTATAGAAAATTAGTGGGTAGCCTAATATATTTTATGAATTGTACCCGACAAAATATAGCCGCAGCAGTAAGAGTACTACGTGCAACTCTGAGACCTCCATAGGTCCTCAAAGTAAGCAGCTCACACAAAGCCTCTAGGATAACCCTGACCCCTTTGTGTATCGGCAAAAATAACTACCACCCTGGAAAACAAAAACTCTGACCGCCTTCACCCTTGTAAAGGGAAGACTCTCTGGAGTTGTTAGCAAAAAGAATCTCTAAATTTGCTCCCCTGAGCAGTAAGTTATTGAGGGTCAAAGTTGACCTTTTGTACAGAAGCTCTCTAGGAGAGAGGGTCCTATCTACCAATTTTAACCAATCATATTACACTACCGTACACAAAAGTCCAGCTACCGGTGTACTTTCTATACGAATATTGTACGACATGGCCTAAATGTCGACACATGTCATATCCGGATTCGGTCCCGTAATCCCCAGAGATGTCGCGATCCAATGTAGTTGTGCCACGTGTCATCCGATGTGGCGATGACCACAAACCGTCGAGATTCTCTTCCGCGATCTTGACATCCTTCTCGGCCGTCCGATTGAATGCAGATTTTAATCGTAGCCGTCATAAATACTTGCGAGATATTTGTTTCGTTTAAAGAAACAAATGCGCGGTACTCGTTTCCTATCCAAACGGTAATCCGTACTTTTACATAACTTTATCTATGTATCCCGTTATCATTTGTCGTTAAATGAATTATCCTACGTGGCAACATTTAAATAATTAACAAACCATATATCATCTAACTTTAGTCCTAGACGTAATCGATAAGGCTGCCGCATACCGTTGGCTATATCGGATGGCAAGTACCAAGATCAAATCTTGGGTTTGACAGCTTTCCTTTTAGTAAAGAAACTACCAATCCGTAAATCACCTAATCTATTCCCGTAAACCTCTGGATCGTTGTCCATAGCCATATCTAGCCATGGATTCACCTTCGGAAGCACCACAGACTACCCAAAAACAATCTACTTTGGATACACACAGAGTTCAACAGAATTAACAAAAAACCTGAAACTCCACTTAAAAAAAGTATATAGTCTATAGAATAACCTCACAAAGTTTTAGAGAAAAATAATAATGAGAGTGATCACATCATCTAGTCAAAGTTGCAGAAAAACAGTTTGCCAGAACTTTGATTAAACAGACTAACTTCACAATGGAGTAAAACACATACCAAGGACACAATTGACCTATAAATCTGTGAAAATATTAAAAATACAAAGAGGAACACACATGCAGAATTTCAGATAATTCTGCCAACAGATGTGAGAGTAATCCTCAGATAAAATAACAAAAAATCACCATAAACAGTTTTGGTCCAAAAAATTCATATGTCTTGAAATGACTAAGTCCTACAATATATACACTCAGGCTCACTACTAAATGTACGGAGGCATACTTGCCGTACGCAATCTAACAGCTACCTCTATTAGTGTTAGTATACCCGAATAATTCGAGATATGCAAGAGTGAGTAAATCTACACTAATAACTAAAACACATATAGACAAAACATTGTTGCTTCAGATATTTACAAGTTCACGCAATCTCACAAAATCGTATGCTGACTCATGCCGAGTCACTCAACGAAACTCCTCAAAATTTGTCAAACAATCTGGAACGTCCAAAAATAAATATTGCGTGATTGACGCGATTTCGCGTCTCCACCAGTTTGAAAATACCGGCGGCCTTTCTCCGCCGTCCGTAGCACTTATTCGACACCCTCGATGTCGCGCCACGTTGTCCCAAAGTCCACATGACGAAACGAAGTCAAACGACCAAATCTTCTTTGTAACGCGAAATCGTCCTTCACCATAAATGCGCCTACCAAAAATAGGGTACACCTGTCCCAAAAAGATTATATGTACCGGCGGCGTCCTTTTTCAATACATGCCACTTGTCCCATTATGTTCGGTACGTGTGACGTACCAATTCAACCTCGTCGATTATCTAACGTCGGATCGCTTCGCGATCCGCTGTCCATTTCCTCTTTACGCAAACCATACGTTCCAATATAATTCATACGTTTTCTCCCCCAATCCGCAAATACATTCGAACCTCCACATTAAACTAAGTGGGTACTCACGCATTACAAATCACATTGAGTACGTACACAACCTTATGTACGAATAAAATGTCATGTATGCACGAAACTAACATTTCAAAACAACATAGATAGCATAGGTAGCGATGGCTCAAGCTTCCTCTCCAACTTTCATTCAATGCAACAAGTGTGGGAGTTGAAGAAAGGAGTTAGAGGCAGATTGCCTCGTCTTCATTTCTACATTATTTTTTAGACCTAGAAAATACTAAAAGAACCATCAATTTCTACACTCCCCTTATTTTCTAGTCACTGTTTAATTTGAGACCACACTTCTCGTTGCAGAAAAATTAGCTTAGGGGAAGACACAGGTTTGGTCATCATATCTGCTACCATCTCGCTATCTGGTCTGTACTCTAAACTAATAATTTTGTTTTCTACTTTCTCTCTAACAAAGCTGAGTTTAATATCCATGTGTTTGGCTTTAAAATGATGTTTAAGATTGGCAAAAATAACGATTGTAGCTTGATTATCACAAAAAAATTCCGGCACACCACTCTTAAGGTAACCAAGCTCACCAAACAAAGACTTTACCCACATAAATTCTTTTACAACAGAGCAAGAGGCCATATACTGAGCCTCCATGGTGGACAAAGCAAAAATCTTTTGTTGTTTGCTACTCCAACATCAAGACCCATCACCCACATATAATACATATCCAGAAGTGCATCTCCTCATCAGAGCATCACCATAACTAGCATCACTCCAAGTAGTGATGTCATTATTCTCCCCACCCAAATGCAACCATATATCCCTAGTTCCTATCAAATATCTAAGGACTCTCTTAGTTGCCTCTGAATCCTTCTAACTGGGAGCATTTAGACTTCTCCTCAACACTCTTTCAGCAACAACTAAATTCCGTCGGGTATAATTCATAAAATTGATTAGGCTTCCCACTACTTGCCTGTAAGGAATAGTCTGCATGAACTTTTGTTCTTCAGGACTTAATTCCTTGTCTAAGACTATGACTCCTTCCTCACTCCCCTCATATCCCCTTTTTAACTCCATTGGAGTTGTGCAACTATTAGCTTTATCCATCTGAAATATTTCCAACATGTTCCCTATTGCTTTCTTTTAAGTCAATCTTATAATCTTTTTTTCTCGGTCTTTTTCTACTTGAATTCCCAAAATATATCTTGCCTCCCCCATGTCCTTCATTTCAAATATACCCTTAAGATCAGTTTTCAATTTATTAATTTTTTCCATTGATTTACTTAAAACAAGCAAATCATCAACATAAATTGCAACAAATATAAAACCTTCCTAATCTTCCAAAACATAGATTGAGTGATCAGAGTTATTCCGGATATATCCCAGACCAGTAAGAAACTCATCAAGCTTCTTATTCTACTATCGAGGCGCCTGTTTGAAACCATAAAGAGATTTAATGAGCCGGCATACCTTACTCTCCTCTCGTTCCTCCACAAATCCTTCGGGTTGTCGCATGAAGATCTCCTCTCCCAATTCTCCATGCAAAAAGGCTGTCTTGATGTCCATCAGTTGCACCTCTATGTCTTACGCTGCTACCAAACTGAGAAGTATGCGGACGGAGGGAAATCTGACGACCGGGGCAAAGGTTTCCTCGTAGTCAATTCCTTCTTTCTGTGTAAATCCTTTTGCCACTAATCCGGCTTTGTAACGCTCAATGGTGTTATCTGGGTTCAGTTTTAATTTGAAGACCGAATTACAACCGATTGGTTTTCGGTTAGGTGGACAATCCACTAGCTCTGAAGTATCGGCTGCCATAATTGAGGCCATCTCCTCATTGATGAGTGTCTTCCATTGGTTCCTTTAAGGACAAGTCATCGCCTCTCCATAAGAGAAAGGTTCATCTTGATGAGATAGTTTTGTTACCTTGTTATTAACTTGTTTTTCTTGTAATCTTTTGTTACTTCTCCTCCCCCCCTCAAAATCTGAGGCCGGAATATATAGTTCTCGTGGGTTCTTTCGAACAATCTCGGCTTCACCCCCGTCCTTTGATTCTGAATCAATTTCCACCATGTCTTCGACTTCGGGTAGAGTTGTCACTAGAGTTTCCGCAGCCGAGTCCTTTTCGGTCTGATTTGTACCTGCATGAATGTCATCTAAAACTCTGAGACCTCCATTGGCCCTCAAAGTATGCAGATCCAAAAGAAGCTAATCTAGATAGTGCCGATTCCAAGTTGATATAAACCCAAGTGACTGACCCCTTGACAGTCAGAACCCCAATATAGATTCACCCTTGTGAAATAACACTTTCTGTGTGCTCAGTTCCACCACAGAATGCAAAGTTAGAATATGAGATTTGGACACATTCACCCACTTTGACTTTCCCTTAGAAATGCAGCCACCCTATCAGACAAAAACTCTGACCGACTACACCTCTGTGTAGCTTAGACTTCCCTGAGTCCGTAGCAAAAATAATCACTTAAAATGGTCAAGTAAATTGATAGTTATGGCTGTCCAAAGTTAGCCATTTATACAAGATGCTCTCTGGGAGAGGCGACTAGCTACTCAAAAAATTCTAAGTCTTATTCTCACTCTAAGGCCCTATCTACTGACGTACGGCACCAATCACATCACTGTACCGTACAAATAAGTACAGGTGCCGGTGTACTTTCTGTACGACAATCGTACGATATGGCTGAAATGTCAACACATGTCATATATCTATTTGTTCCCGTAATCTCCGGTGTCCCCGCAATCCAATGTTGACGTGCCATGTGTCATCTTATGTGGCGATGACCGCAAACCGCCAAAAGTACATATCCCGCGATCGCGGCGCCTATCGTGGCCGTCCGATCAAATCCGGCTATATTGGTAGCCGTTGAAAATAGACGCGCGGTATTTGTTTCGCGGTCGAACCAAATGCGCGGTATCCGTTTCAATAAATAAATTTGTACTCAGTACTATACATAACTGTATCTATGCAATACGTATATATTTCGAGTTAAATGAACTAGTTTACGTGTAACTATCTAAATAATTATCAAACCCCATACGTCGTAATACCAACTCTAGTCTAAATGGATAAAGTCACCGGCTAATGGCGAATTGACGAACGGTAGGTACCAGGATCAATTCCTGGGTCCGTCAAATACCTTTTGGTAAGTATTACTAATTTACCCCCTGTCTTCTCTAGAGGGCAGTCATGGCTCTAGCTCCCTATCCAGCCTTTAGTGACTACAACAAGTGTGGGGGCTTGGAGAGGGGAGTTAGAGACAGACTCCCTCTGCCTTTTTTCTATCCTATTACAGACCTAGAAAATACACAAATATCAATACTCCCCTTATTTTCTAGTCTTTTTCCCTTTCAACTTCCACAAAAAAGTAGACAAACACCCCGTCCTCTTTTTCTTTTTCTTTTTCCTTTTTCCTTTTCTTTTCATAAAACTTAAGTATTTAACACAGTGCATTAAATGAACTTAAATAATAATTGCATCACACATTTTATTTAACATCCCACTTTTCATAAATCCGAGCAAAGATGTTATCCACCTTATCACTTTTACATCCACACACAAACCGATTTCCCTCTTGCGATCCAAACAGCCAGCCCCATCTCCAATCTGCAACATACACCCAGATGCTAACCCTTTTACAGGCACATCTTCACAAGTGACGTCACACCAAGTAGTGATGTCAAATCCATCCACCCCCAAATATTCCCAAAAAACACTAGTCCCCACTAAGTTCTTCATAAGATCTACATCTTTCGTACTCATATTTTTATCCATGATAATTACCCCATTTTCTGAACTTCCCTCACTCTCTCCCATGGAATTCTTTCCACTATTACTTTCTAATTTAATTCCCAATAAATATTTCTTCTCCCCTAAACCTTTAATCAAATATTTCTCTTCTCCCCTATCCTTTGAAACCTCTTCGAGTTTCACTTCTCCCCTTTCCTCGGAATCCGTTGAAGTCTCCCTTTCCGACCAGTTTTCTAGTTCCCTATTATCTATAAAATTATCCTGGTTAATTTTATCTTTCCCGTTTTCACTTATGGATCCTAGAACTGACTTTCTCATTTCTAAGTCATACACTCTACACTCCTCGACATCCTCAAGTACCTCCTCTCTCTTTACTTCCCTTATACCTCCAAAAGCACACTGTTGCCTTCGTGCAATTACTGTGTGTTTTTCTTTCTTCCCAATACTACTAATCGGGAGAAGCTCTAAAATATCTTGATCCTCTTTTTCCTCTTCCCTTTCTTCCTCCTCATCCACATTCCAACTTCTAAGTTTTTCCAAACAAGGGCATTCCTCCATATAATGACCCGGTTCCCTACAAAAGAAGCAAGCCCCTTTTTCAAAGCTCCCCTTTCTTTTCCTCTCCCTCTCTTTCCACCAAAGTTCCGATAAGGTTTACCTTTGTCTTTCTTTCTCTCATCACGTTTTTGCTCGTCACCACCGTTCCTCACATCACGCTTCCGCTCGTCACCGCCGTTTCTCTCATCACGCTTCCGCCAATCACCACCAGCTGAAAATGCATTGACCCTGTCCTTTCCCCTACGAAGCTCCAAAGTGCTTTCCTTCACAAGAATTATCCCCATGGTAAAGCACCAAGTCCATGAGGAGCCATCCATTGCCTGCATACGACAAATGATGTTTTCGTACTCATCTGGGAGTTTCATAAGTAGTGTTTTAATCTTACTCTCCTCAGATTCTACATATCCCGCACTAATAAGCTCAACGTATAACGCAACAATATCATCGCAAAACTCTATCATGCTACCGCTTTTATAAACGTAGGCATCTATTTCATGTTTTACTAATTGCTGCCTCTGAATAGTATCACTCTTATAAATCTGAATTAGTGCTTCCCATATCTTTGAAGCTTTGGTTAGACTTAAAAGAGTGATAGCTATCGACTTAGACACATATCTTATTATGAGATGTTTTGCTATAGTGTTTTTGTATTCCCATATTTTTGTGTCATTTTCTTCTGTTTTAATCCCTACATGTGGTACCATAGCTGAGAGCCTAGCTCCCCTCACCATAGGTGACCCTTTTTCCTTCTCCCCTATTTCCCTATCCACGGAAAGATTTTTCCCTTCACTTTCCGTTGCATCTGAGCTTCGGTTGATATTCTGGGCAGCCTCAGATGAATCTCTATAGTAAGCTCCTCCAAAGCCATGTGGCGCACATCTCACTTGTCCCGAAACAATTCCCCATAAGTGTTTCTCAAAAAGCAATCCCGCCATTGTAAACTCCCAATAGGTGAAGTCTGTTCCATCGAACATAGGCACCCTAGATGGTGGGCCCATAACCTGAAACTTTGAGACCTCCATTGGCCCTTAGAGTATGCAGATCCGAAAGAAGCTAATCTAGATAGTGCCGACTCCAAGTTGATATAAACCCAAGTGACTGACCCCTTGACAGTCAGAACTCCAATATAGATTCACCCCTGTGAAATAACACTTTCTGTGTGCTCAGTTCCACCACAGAATGCAAAGTTAGAATATGAGATTTGGACACATTCACCCACTTTGACTTTCCCTTAGAAATGCAGCCACCCTGTCAGACAAAAACTCTGACCGACTACACCCCTATGTAGCCTGGACTCTCCTGAGTCCGCAGCAAAAAGAATCACTGAAAATGGTCAAGTAAATTGATAGTTATGGCTGCCCAAAGTTAGCCATTTATACAAGATGCTCTCTGGGAGAGGCGACTAGCTACTCAAAAAATTCTAAGTCCTATTCTCACTCTAAGACCCTATCTACTGACGTACGGCACCAATCACATCACTGTACCGTACAGATAAGTACAGGTGCCGGTGTACTTTCTGTACGACAATCGTACGATATGGCTGAAATGTCAACACATGTCATATATCTATTTGTTCCCGTAATCTCCGGTGTCGCTGCAATCCAATGTTGACGTGCCATGTGTCATCCTATGTGGCGATGACCGCAAACCGCCAAAAGTACATATCCCGCGATCCCGGCGCCTATCGTGGCCGTCCGATCAAATCCGGCTATATTGGTAGCCGTTGAAAATAGACGCGCGGTAATTGTTTCGCGGTCGAACCAAATGCGCGGTATCCGTTTCAATAAATAAATCTGTACTCAGTACTATACATAACTGTATCTATGCAATACGTATATATTTCGAGTTAAATGAACTAGTCTACGTGTAACTATCTAAATAATTATCAAACCCCATACGTCGTAATACCAACTCTAGTCTAAATGGATAAAGTCACCGGCTAATGGCGAATTGACGAACGGTAGGTACCAGGATCAATTCCTGGGTCCGTCAAATACCTTTTGGTAAGTATTACTAATTTACCCCCTGTCTTCTCTAGAGAGCTTAGGTAGTCATGGCTCTAGCTCCCTATCCAGCCTTTAGTGACTACAACAAGTGTGGGGGCTTGGAGAGGGGAGTTAGATGCAGACCGCCTTTGCCTTTTTTCTATCCTATTACAGACCTAGAAAATACAAAAATATCAACATCATCTTCTCTCAAACCTGGAAAGTTAGGAAGCTCAAAGTCATCGGAATTTTTTGACTCAAATCTTATTTTTACTGACTTTGTATACTTTAAGGGATCTATAGACTTTCCTTCATCCCGAACTACTAGATGCTTTACTAAGCTTGTGTCTTTTCTTTTTGAATCATAAACTCTATATCCTTTAACATCCTCATCATATCCTAATTAGTATCCCTGTTTTTCTTTAAGATCTAGCTTCAAATTAGACCGATCTGTATCTAAACTAAATACTTGACTGCCGAAATTCTTTAAGAGAGATATATCTGGTTTGCGGCCGGTCCATCTCTCCTAAGGTGTTTGACCTTTTATAACTGAAGTAAGAACTCTATTCTTGAGATAATTAGCAGAGTTTATTGTTTCGGCCCAAAACTTCTTTCTTATCTTCTTATCTGACAGCATACTCCTAGCAATATCACTTAGTGTTATATTTAATCTTTCAGCTACACCATTTTGCTCAGGATTTTCATGAATTTTCTTTTAGTGTTGCACTCCATCTTCTATTAAAAAATCCTCAAACTGGTTAGAGGTATACTCTCCACCATTGTCACTCCTCACTCTCTTGATTGAGGTTTCATGGAGTTTTTCACTCCATGCTTTATATTGTTTAAAACATTCTTGAGCCTCTGACTTATTTTTCAAAAAATACACTGTGGAATACTAAGACCAATCATCGGTGATAGTCATCATAAATCTCTTCCCCCCGGGTGATGGCAGTCTGGCTAGCCCCTAAATATCTGTGTGTACAAAATCTAGAATCTTTTTTCCCTTATAGGTGGCAGTTTTTGGGAAGGGTAACGTGTGTGCTTTACCTTGAGCACATGCACTACAATCACTTAGATTCTCACTCTCACGGAACTGAATTCCTTCCACTACTCCCATCTTTTTCATCTCTCTTAGCTTATCTAGATTCACATGTCCAAGCCTCTTATGCCACAACATTATATCATGAACATCAGAATAATAAAGTTTCTTATTTTCATTGCTTAAAATCAGCCTTAACATCCCTTGGCTACCTTTTTCAGCAGGAAAATAAACTTCCTCCTCAAAACTAGCAGTAAATACTCCTTTCCTAGTGGTAGTATCAAAACCCGTATCATCTAATACATGCGTAGAGATAAGGTTTTTGTTCAGCTCCGGAATAAACAATACATCGGAGAATGTAAATATCAATGTTTTTCTTTCTACTAACACTTTTAGATCTACCGATCCTACAAGAGTAGTAGTGACTATCTTCCCATTCCCGTACTCTATCTCTACAGTGGGAATCTTTCTTATCTTAGTGAATAGGTGTTTATCTTTACACATGTGCATGGATGCATCTGAGTCTACAATCCAGCCTGCTTTACTTTCAATCCACCGAAAGCACATTTATGCTTTCATGGAATTTCTACCTTGTTTGTCGCTTCCAACTCCTCATCCAATAGGAGCTCATCGTCCTCGTCTTCGGATTCCACCTCATGTACTTGTGTCACAAGGGCCTTTTTCTTTTCTCTCGGAGGTCCACCGGTCTGCCCCTCCTTTAACCGTAGCTCGGTTAACTTAGTGCATTCAGCCATATAGTGCACGGGTTTTTAACAAAAATGGCACAAACCCTTAGGAGTCCTTGGTCTGAACTCTTCGGTCTGATTTTTCTGCCCCTCCCCTCGATAACTTCCAACCTGTTTCTTGGAATCATTGTTCCTCTAATCAGTCTTAGCTGCCAAAGCTTGCCCACTCTTTCCTCCCTTTCGGATCTTAATTGTATTCTCCCGAACGAGAATCATTCCTACCACTAAATTTCAAATCCACCTTGAATCCTCCAAGTCCTGCACACGGTTGACTATGTTCTCGAACTCTTCGAGTAACTTCATCAGTAAACATTTAACCTTTTCCGTTTTGCTAAATAATTTTCCATCACTCTCCTGTTCCATGAAAAGTGTAGCAAGCTCATTGCAAAAATCCAACATCTTCCCCCCTTTGTATACATACTCATTAATTTTCAGATCAGCCAACTGTTGTTGCTGAATTGTACCACTTTGGTACATCTCTATGAGAGCCAACCAAAGATCGGATGCCCTCTCTACCTACAAATGGGGAGATGCAAACCCTTGAGTAAGATAGCGGAGGATGAAGTGCTTAGCCGCCATATTGTTGTAGTCCTAAGTATCGTCATCATTCTCCTTGTTCCTTGGAATAGGTGACATGAATGCCGATCCGATTGTTATTGGTGTGACCGTCTCCTTCTCCTTTCCTTTGTCAACCACCTTCCTTTTGTTTGTCTCCTCCGTTGAAGATGGATCTGCATTTTTAGTGAATCTGCCTCCTGTAAACCCTAGAGGTATCCTAAGTCTTCATGGACGCCTCACCCGTCCACTCACTATTCTCCAAAACCGTTTCTCACATAGAGCTCATGTCATCATACTTTCCTAGTATATGAAGCCAACTCTATTGAATATGGGCACCCTAGATGGTGCGACCATAACGTGCAATTTTGAGACCTCCATAGGTCCTCAAAGTAGGCAGCTCACACGAAGCCTCTAGGATAACCCTTACCCCTTTGTGTTTCGGAAAAAACAAAAAATACCCTGGCTAACAAAAACACTGACCCCTTTCACCCCTATAAAGGAAAGACTCCCGTGAGTCGATAGCAAAAAGAATCTCTGAATTTGCTCCCCTGAGCAGTAAGTTATGGAGGGTCAAAGTTGACCTTTTGTACAGAAGCTCTTTGGGAGAGAGTGTCCTATCTACCATTTTTTTCCAATCATATTACATTGGTGTACATAAAAGTACAGCTGCCGGTGTACTTTATATACGAATATTGTACGACATGGCCTAAATGTCGACACATGTCATATCCAGATTCGGTCCCGTAATCCTCGGAGATGCCGCGATCCAATGTAGTTGTGCCACATGTCATCCGACGTGGCGATGACCACAAACCGCCGAGATTCTCTTTCGCGATCTCGACAGCCTTCTCGGCCGTCCGATTGAATGAAAATTTCTATTGTAGCCGTCATAAATACTTGCACGATATTTGTTTTGTTTAAAGAAACAAATGCGCGGTACTCCTTTCCTATCCAATCCGTAATCCGTACTTTTACATAACTTAATCTATGCATCTTGTAATCAATGCCCTTAAATGAATTATCCTACGTGGCAATATTTAAATAATTAACAACCCTATAACATGTAACTTTAGTCCTAGACGTAATGGATAAAGCTACCGGCTACCGGTGGCTTTATCGGTCGGCAAGTATTAGGATCAAATTCTGGATTTTGACAACTTTCCTTTTAGTTAAGAGACTACCAATCCGTAAATCAACTAATCTATTTCCTATAAACCTCTGGATAGCCTAGGTAGCCATGGCTCTAGCTTCCTCTCCAATTTTCAGTAACTGCAACAAGTGTGGGAGTTGAAGTGAGGAGTTAGAGGCAGACTGCCTCGGCTTCTTTTCTACATTATATTTTAGACCTATAAAATACTAAAAGAACCATCAATTTCTACACTAAGCATGAGTATAAATGCTCTAACTAAGAAAGGTTGGGAAGCAGCTAAAAGAGTCCTTCCTTTCAACAGTTTTAGGTCTTAAACTAGGATTATGAACGGCTGGCTATTTCGGTGGCCATCGGCCATCGAAATAGGTAATGCAGATCCTGATTTCAATGTACAATATCCCAACAATTAATAAATTTATAACGGTGCATCCTATTAAGTAAATTC
>JBBHKE010002754.1:127416-145497 GCA_037447655.1 Zygnema cylindricum | reverse complement strand
TTCGAACCGAAGGAAACCTGACGACCGGAGCAAAAGTCTCCTCGTAGTCAATTCCCTCTTTCAAGGTAAATCCCTTCGCCACTGACCGAGCCTTGTAGCGCTCAATGGTGTTATCCGGGTTGAGTTTCAGCTTAAATACCCACTTACACCCAATTAGCTTTCAATCAGCAGGACAATCCACCAATTCCCATGTATCGGCTGCCATAATTGAGGCCATCTCCTCATTAATAGCTGTCTTCCACCGGTTTCTTTCAAGACAAGTCATTGCCTCATTATAAGTTTGAGGTTCATCGGGGTGAGACAGTTTGGTTACCTTATTGTTAACTTGTCTCTCTTGTAGTTTTTTGTTGCTTCTTCTTCCTCCCTCAAACTCGCTTGCCAAAATAGATGACTCTCTTGGATTCTTCCGAACAGTTTCTACTTCTCCCCTATCCCTTGATTCCGGTTCGATTTCCACCACGTCTTTCGCTTCAGTTGGAGTTAATACTAGGGGTTCCACATTTGGGTCCTTCTCGATCTGATCCGTACTTGCAAGATCATCATCTTCTTGAATTCCTGGATAGTAAGGAAGCTCAAAGTCATCATAATTTTCTGACTCAAATCTGATTTTGATTGTATTTGTATGCTTAAAGGGATCTATATATTTTCCTTCATCCATAACCACTAGATGCTTCACTAGGATAATATCCTCTCTTTTGAGATCATAGACTCTATATCTTTTTACATCTTCATCATATCCTAGTAGATATCCTGGTTTTCCTTTTGGATCTAACTTCCAGTTTGACCGATCTGTGTCTAAACTGAACACTTGACTACCATAAACCTTTAAGTGTGAAACATCTGGTTTTCGGCTTGTCCATCTCTCATAGGGTGTTTGGCCTTTTACTACTGAAGTAAGAACTCTATTCTTGAGATAATTTGCACAGTTCATTGCTTCGGCCCAAAACTTCTTTCCTATCTTCTTATCTGACAGCATACTCTTAGCAGTATCACTCTGTGTTCTATTTAATCTTTCAGCTACACCGTTCTGCTCAGGATTTTCAGGAACTGTCTTTTGGTGTTGAACTCCATCTTTTCTCAAAAAATCCTCAAACTGGTTAGAGGTATACTCTCCACCATTGTCACTCCTTACTCTCTTGATTGAGGTTTCATGGAGTTTTTCACTCCATGCTTTATATTGTTTAAAACATTCTTGAGCCTCTGACTTATTTTTCAAAAAATACACCTTCGAATACCAAGACCAATCATCGGTGATAGTCATCATAAATCTCTTCCCCCCGGGTGATGGCACTCTGGCCGGCGCCCAAATATCTGTGTACTAAATCTATAATCTTTTCTCCTTTATAGTTGGCATTTTTTGGGAAGGGTATGTGTGCTTTACCTTGAGCACATCCACTACAATCACTTAGATTCTCACTTTCACCGAACTGAATACCTTCCACTACTCCCATCTTTTTCATCTCTCTTAACTTATCTAGATTCACATGCCCAAGCCTCTTATGCCACAGCATTATATCTTGAACACCAACATAATAAAGTTTCTTCTTTTCATTGCTTAAAATCAGCCTAAACATCCCTTAGCTACCTTTTTCAGCAGTGAAATAAACTTCCTCCTCAAAACTAGCATTAAAGACTCCTTTCTTAGTGTTAGTATCAAAACCCTTATCATCTAATACAGATGTAGAGATGAGGGTTTTGTTTAGCTCTGGAATAAACAATACATCGGAGAATGTAACTTTAGATGTCTTTCCTTCTACTAACACTTTTAGATATGCCGATCCTACAAGAGTAGTAGTGACTATCCTCCCATCCTCGTACTCTATCTCTGCGCTAGGAATCTTTCTTATCTAAGTGAACAAGGGTTTATCTTTACACATGTGCATAGATGCACCTGAATCTACAATCTAGCCTGCTTCGCCTTTTAATCCACCGAAAGCACATTTCTGCTTACGTGGAATTTCGACCTTGTTTTTCGCTTCCAACTCCTCATCCAATAGGAGTTCATCGTCCTCGTCCTCGGATTCCGCCTCATGTACCTGTGTCACAAGGGCCTTTTTCTTTCCTCTCGAGGATCCACCGGTTTGCCCCTCCTTAAACCACAGCTCTGTTAACTTAGTGCATTCAACCATATAGTGCCCCGGTTTCTTACAAAAATGGCACAAACCCTTGGGAGTCCTTGGTCCAAACTCCTCGGTCTGATTTTCCTGCCCCTCCCTTCGATAATTTCTAGATTGTTTTCTAGAATCATTGTTTCTCCAATCGGTCCCAACTGCCAAAGCTTGCCCACTCTTTCCTCCCCTTTGGATCGCAATTGTGTTTTCCCGAACGAGAATCATCCCTACCACTGAATTCCATATCCACCTAGAGTCCGCCAAGTCCTGCACACGGTTGACTATATTCTCGAACTCATCAGGTAACTTCATCAGTAATCAGTTAACCTTTTCCTCTTCACTAAATACTTTTCCAGCACTCTCTAGTTCCATGAAGAGTGTGGCAAGCTCATTGCAAAAATCCAACATCTTCCTTCCTTTGTATACATACTCCTTAATTTTCTGATCAACCAACTGTTGTTGCTGAATTATACCACTTCGGTACATCTGTATGAGAGCCGCCCAAAGATCGGATGCCCTCTCTACCTGCAAATGGGGAGATGCAAGCCCTTGAGTAAGATGGCGGAGGATGAAGTGCTTAGCCGCCATAATGTTGTAGTCTCAGGTATCTATATCATTCTCCTAGTTTCTCGAAATAGGTGACATAAATGCCGAACTGGTTGCTATTGGTGTGAGTGTCTCCTTCTCCTTTCCTTAGTCCACCACCTCTCCTTCGTTTTTCTCCTTCTTTGAAGATGGATTTGCATCACTAGTGAATTTTCCTCTTGTAAACCTTGGAGGTATCCCAAGACTGAATGGACGCCTCCCTCGTCCACTCACTATTCCCCAAAACCGTTTCTGACATAGAGCTCCTGTCATCATAATTTCCTAGTATATGAAGCCAGCTCCATTGAATATGGGCACCCTAGATGGTGGGCCCATAACCTGCAACTCTGAGACCTCTATAGGACCTCAGAGTAGGCAGCTCACACCAAACCTCTAAAATAACCTTGACCCCTTTGTGTTTCAGCAAGAATAACTCCCACCCTGGTAGACAAAAACTCTTACCACCTTTACCCCAATGAAGGCAAGACTCCCCTGAGGCGATAGCAAAATTATTCTCTGAATTTGCTCCCCTGAGCAGTAAGTTATGAAGGGTCAAAGTTGACCTTTTTGTACAGCAGCTCTCTAGGAGAGAAGGTCCAGTCTATCAAATTTTTCTAAGTCCTATCTCTCTCTAAAACTCTATTTACTAAAGTACGGCACCAATCATAATAGTGTTTCGTACATAAAGGTACACGTGTCGTTGTACTTTATGTAAGGCTATTGTACGACATGGCCAAAAGTCGACACATGTCATTTTTGGATTCGTCCTTGGAATCCCTGGAGATGCCGTAATCCAATGTGATTGTGCCACGTGGCGATTGATGTGACGTCGACTGCAAACCGCCAAAAACTTATTGCGCGATCTCGGCATGCTTCGTGGGCGTCGGATCAAGCCGGATTACAATCGTGGCTGTCATAAAAACTTGGGCAATATTTGTTTTGCCTTTGAAATAAAATGCGCGGTATTCGTTTTGGATGTGCCGTACGCCGTACATTACAAACTGTATCTATGTCTAAATATTCGTTGAATAAAGATAGCCGATGTGTAAACATTTAACTAACTATCATACACTTTATCATACATCTCTGGTTTAGACTAGTTGGCTAAGGCTACCAGCTATTAGCTACTTTGACGGACGGTAGGTTCCCGCTTCAAATTTTGGGCCCGTCAAATATATTTTGGTAAAATCTACTAACCTAATATCTTTCCCCGTCGGGATAGCATAGGCAGCCATGGCTCTATCTCCCTCTCCAACATTCAGTACTACAACAAGTGTGGGAGCTTGAGAGAGGAGTTAGAGGCAGACAGCCTCTGCTTCTTTTCTGCATTTTACAAAACCTAGACAATACTAAAATAAACTTTAATTTCTATATGGAGGAGAAGGAGATCCCTTAAAGACAAAAGTGTGCCCTTGAAGCGATTTGGGAAGCTCCACAGGAAGGATGGATCATCGACTCAGGTGCATCTATGCATATGTGTCGTGATTAACAACTTTCACTAAGCTAAGAAAGATCCCTACGTAGAGATAGAGTATGGGAATGAGAGAGTGGTTACTAAAAATCTAGTGGGGTTAGTAGATCTGAAAGTCTTAGTGGAAGGTAAGAATTCTATACTCACATAAGAGGTTTATGTTAACAATAACCGATGATTGTTCTAGGTACTCTGGAGTCTACTTCCTATAATCAAAGTTTGAAACACCAACTTACTTCAAAGAATATATAGCCTGGAGTGAGAAGTTGCATGGAACCCTCATTAAGAGAATAAGGAGTAATAATAGGGGAGAATATACCTCTAACCAGTTTGAGGAATACCTAAAAGATGAGGGAGTTGAGCACCAGAAAATTGTACCATATAACCCGAAACAAAATGCGGTAGCCGAAAGATTGAACCGAACACTAAGAGATAGTGTATGTAGTATGTTTGCTGATAAGAAAATAGGAAAGAGATTTTGGGCAGAAGCCATGAACATTGCCAACTACATTAAGAATAGAGTCCTTACCTGAGCCGTAAAGGGAATGACACCTTATGATAGATGGGTTGGAAGGAAACCAGATATCTCACACCTTAAAGTATTTGGTAGCCAAGTTTACATTTTTGATACGGAATGGAAAAACTGGAAACTAGATGCTAAGGGTAAACTTGAATACTTTGTAGGATATGATGAGGATATCAAGGGATATAGAGTCTATGACTTAGCAAAGCAAGATATTATTCTGGTCAAACACCTTGTTATCATAGATGAAGGAAAGTCATTTGACCCCTTCAAATATACCAAAAAGATAAAAATATGCTTTGAGTCTGAAAGCGAGGAGAGTCATGTCTTTCGCGAAAAGGAAATGAGTGAAACAGTGATTGCAGATTCAAGAGAGATCCAAAATACAGGAGATCTATCGACACCTCACATATTCGTATGGACTTCGAGGAGATAAAACAGATGGAAATAGAACCGACTTCCATGAATAGGGGAGCCAATGAGACAGTAAGGAGAAACCCAAGACTTCCTTCCATTCCAGCTTCAAAGTTTGAGGGAGGGAGAAGGAGTAGCAAAAGAATACAAGAGAAATAGCCTGCTCATAAGGTAACCAAGCTATCTCATCCTGAAGAGCCTCGGTCATACTTGGAGGCAGTGAACTGCCCAGAAAAAGACAGATGGATTAGAGCCATAAATAATGAGATGGCTTCCATCATGGAAGCAAATACTTGGGAACTAGCGGATTGTCCCCCAGACACAAAACCTATTTGTTGTAAATGGGTATCTAAACTAAAACTGAACCTAGGTAATACCATTGAAAGATATAAAGCATGTCTGGTAGTAAAGGGGTTCACCCAAAAAAAGGGGATTGACTATGAGGAGACGTTTGCTCCAATTGTTCGGTTCCCATCAGTAAGGATTCTCCTCAGTCTAGCAGCAGCGCAAGACATATAAATTCATCAGATGGATATTAAGATCGCATTTCTCAATGGTGAGTTAGAGGAAGAAATTTTCATGCGGCAATCAGAAAGATTCGTGGAGAATGGTGAAGAGAGCAAAATCTGTAGGCTCATAAAGTCCTTATATGGACTAAAGCAGGCGCCCCGACAGTGGAATAAGAAACTACATAAGTTTCTCACCGGTCTAGGATATATCCAAATCATCTTTGACCATTCTATCTATATGTTTGAAGATGAGAATGGTGTGATTTTCATTGCAATTTATGTGGATGATTTGGTGGTGTTATGTAAGTCTTTGGAAAAGATCAATAAGTTAAAGGAAGGTCTTAGAAGCAGATTTGATATGAAGGATTAAGGGAAGGCAAGGTATATTTTGGGAATCCAAATTGAGAGATAGAGGGGGAAAAGGGTTATAAGACTAACTCAAAATGAAACAATAGGTAATATGCTTGAAAAGTTCTAGATGGAAAAGGCAAACAGTTGTACCACTCCCATGGACTTGAAGAAAATATGTGATGGGAGTGTTGAAGGAGGAGTGATAATCTTAGATGTTCAGATGAGTCCAAAGGAGAGATAGTTTATGAAGTACATTTCTTATAGACAGGTCGTAGGAAGTTTGATCTACTTTATGAACTGTACAAGGCCGGATATAGCGCCAGTAGCAGGAGTCCTCAGTAGGAGTCTTAACGATCCTAGGAAGAAAGATTGGGAGGCATCGAAGAGAGTCATGAGATATCTGGTGGGAACAAGAGAGTTATGCTTGCATTTGGGAGGGGAGCACACTGATATCACTACTTGGAGTGATGCTAGTTCTGGGGATGCACCTATGAGAAGATGCACTTCTGGGTAAATGTTCTATGTGGGGGAATGTGCTTGCTTTTAGAGCAGCAAGCAACAAAAGGTGGCTGCTCAGTCTTCTATAGAGGAAGAGTACATGGCTTCTTGTTCTCCTGTGAAAGAGTTAATGTGGGTCAAATCATTGTTGCAAGAACCAGGGTATATGAAAGAGGGAGTGCATGAAGTATTTTCTGATAATCAAGTTGCCATTGCAATTGCAGCTAATGGAAAACATCATTTGAAGGCTAAGCATATGGACATAAGATTGAGTTTTGTGAGAGAAAAAGTTGAGAATAAAATTGTGAATCTTGTATATAGATCTGATGAGGAAATGGTGGCTCATATGATGACAAAACTAGTGCCTTCTCCCAAATTAAAATATTGCAGCGAAAAATGTGGACTAAAACTGGAGTTAAAGTTAGACTATAAAACAAGGGTGTTGTCCATAGCCTATTTCAGCCATGGACTACACTCGGAAGCCCCACAGACTACCCCTTAAACAGCTGTATTTCAGACAACACAGATTACTCCACAGTACACAAAGTCACCTCAAACTGCACCAATATGTAGTATATCATATATACTGTAAACTCCCAAAGTTACAGCAAAATCCACCAAGGCATCTAGAAGATATAAGCTCCAGAGTTTCCCAAAATTAGCTGACAGCTTCACAAACTAACCACTTAGACTGTTCACAGAATCTTACAGAGATACTGGAATACAATGAAACGTCGCACACATATATATTCTATATCATAGAATAACTCCACAAAGTTTCACATGAAAGCATCAATCAGAATGATCACACCAACAGGTCAAAGATGCAGAAAACAGTCTGTCATTACTTTGATTAACTTGACTGTGATACTCAAAATATTCTAAGTCATACAAGTTATACTCAGAGAGTTCACTATTGAATGTACGGCGGCATACCAACCGTACGGTATCTACCATCTACCTAAACTATTGTATGTATACCCGAATAGTTCGAGGTATGTCAGATCGAAGAACTCTACACTAATAACTAATTAGCAAAAAGACAAACCTTTGTTGTCCATAATATTTACACCGACATCTCCATAATCTTTGTATGTCAAAAACCAAGCTACCACTAAGTAACCACTAAACAAATATCATTACTCAAAATCTATACTAGTTACATTATCAGCAGCTGCGTCAGCTGCTTTGTCCCTGCCGATCATATCAAGGTAACCGCAGCTGCGTTGATTCGTCTGCGTCGCAACTGCGCCGTACCGGCGGTACCTGTTTCAATATTTCGTTTATTCCATATCGGATCGCTTCGCGATCCGCCGTCCATTTGTCAATGCTTGTACCCGCCACTCAGTGAGTCTTTTACATCACTTTAGTTATATCCGTTCGTTCGCTCCCCCAATCCATGAATCCATTCAAACCTCCACATTAAATTCCATAGCGCACGAAATGTCGCGTACGCACGAAACAAACTTTTCAAAACAACACTCCCCCGAAAATTTAGTTTCGTGCATCTATAAAAATATGCATTGTGTAATGCTATGTTGCTACGCTGCGCTAGTTCGACATCGCAGCGCAGTATGAATAGAATATGCAGCGTGTACTGCTATGCTGCTACGCTGCGCTAGTTCGACATCGCAGTTTCAGCTGCTGCTCCTTTCACCCTTGACTTCCTCATCATAGCCTTATCTATTGAGAACTAAAGCTTTCACTTTCAACACTCCCCTAAAGCTTTGGGTTCAGTAGTCCATGCATATATTTCTACCCTAATGGAGATACAAACAAATTTAAAATATTTGGATATTAAAAAAATTCTGTAGCAATCTTCACTTTTAATGATTCAAAAATATTAGCCAAAACAATACATCACCACTGTTTTGCTGACGTCGCCATGTCCCATTTGCCTTGCGGAAAACCACCATGTTGCAGAATTTGTCCTGTAACAGCTCCCCGTAAGTCATAAATGTGAAACTGTCACTTTCACTACCGCTATAACACCACTTCTTCCGATGCGTTGCTATAATTCGTTGTTGCGTTGCGAAGCGAACTGCTTCCACTAATTCTCCACTGCTTTCGCTGCGTTTCTGCCATGTCTTCCAAACTTCCCCTTCTTGACAACTGCCTCTTTGCCGAGTCAATTATTTAATATTCAAACACTCTTTTTCTTCCACGAAAAACATTATCAACCATCCTTAATTTCTATGAATTTTACAGAATAACAGATTTGAATATCGTCCCGTAACAGCTCCCCCTATGCCATAAACGTCAAATTGCCCTTTCAATAATGATATAATACCTCTCTAATAACTCTGAATTCCACCCTTAATTGTCACTTAGTAATATGATCAGTATTTGTCAAACATATTTATCTTCTACCCACTTTTATCAAACAATTGTTGTACCTCCTCCCCTATCAGATTCTTCCACATCATCCGCTGCGCTGCTATGCTGCTTCGCGACGTGAACTGCTTCCGATGATTCGCCACTGCTTCTGATCTCCTTCGTTTTCAAAAATACATAAATAACATTTAATCTAAAATCCTACCAATAATATTGAATGAAACACGAGCTTGTCTTTATAAGACATACATGTAATATAAGTTTTTCCAAACATTATGATTTCTCTAAATTCACGTTCTCCAAAAAATCACTTCTCCCGCTCTCTTCTCTTAATCACTTTCTGAGCATGCTGTCTTCTGCTCTTAATCCGTTGAATATTGCATCTTCTCTTTGTTTTCTTCATTATCTTTTATCTTTTCTGGGAATTTTCATTTCTGTCACAATTTTCTACTTGTTTAATGTCAAGAATATTAATTTTCTGTTTTACCTCTATGTTTGTCTTCGTGGATTTGCTATCCCTATTAACTTCATTCATCCGAGAAATTTTAATTTTTAGTCTTCTTCTTTTCAGCTGCACTCTTTTCTTCCTATTTTCTTTTCCTATATTCCTAACGTTTGCATTTCTATTATATTTTTCACTCCCACAAATTTCTTTTCTCAATCTATCTTGCTGAACAGTTTGTCTTTGTTCTTTTCTTAGTTCACCAATTTCCACATCCACCTTATTTCTAGTTTCTGCTTCTAAGTGTCCATCTCTTCCTTCAACTCCTCTTGCTTCAGTTAACAAACCTTTCTGTAGGCAGTTTTCACTCACTGGTTTGTCATCTGATAAGGTCACAAAAATCGTGTCCTTCTCTCTTTCGTCGTTTTTCCTCACTTCAATAAACTCTTCCTCCTTTAACTCTTTGGTACTCACCAATCTGTTGTCTGGAAAAGAAACGGACACCAATTCCTTTTCTGTCACCTCCTTCTCCTCATTCCGAACAACATAAAAGGTCGGTAGGTAAACAAATTTGTCAACACACTGTGTATGTCTCTTGTCATCGGTTGAGTCTTGTCTCTCACTCACGAAAGATCTTGATTCTCTTCTTCTTGGTGGTCGAACTAGGTTTTTGTCCCATCCATCTCTGAACTTCCCTGTAACACATGCACTTTTATATGACGGACATACCCTGAAGGTATGTCCCAAATCATTACAATAAAAACAATTATTTTTGCTGATCTCCGAACTCGCTATTCTTTTTAATTTTCTGAAACTGAGACTTAGATTCCTTTATATTCCTCTTACTGGATAAAATCTTTCTATTAGCCTCTTCATCTAGAACAACACGTCTTGCTACAGCTAAGCTCCAATCCCTTTTATCAATTACCGTCAATCGATCTAAAGCACTCTTATATTCTTTAGGTAGACTTCTCATTAATAATATAGCTTGTTGGGCATCTGTAAAGTTTCCTCCTGCCAAGTCATTTTCTGCAAATAATACTTGTAAGTCAATACAGTGTTTCTCCATACTACCTCCTACATACTTGAATTCAACTATTTTGGTAACATTGCTAAGCCAATGATATAAAGAAGTCTTTGCATACATACATTCTAAGCACTTCCATAATTCAGATGCCCTCTTAAAACTTAAGTATGACATTACCAAATCTGCAGTCAAGGAGTTCTTGATAACCCTTAGACATTCATGATTTTTCCTTTTCCATCCATTTGATGTTTCGGCCAAGGTACCGTCCACCACATCCATTAGCTCCATCATCTCGAAGTAGCTCTCGAGTGAATCCTTCCAGTAGTGATATTTTGATCCATCAAATATGGGCAGCCATGGGTGTGGGCCCATAACCAGTTGTCCATAGCCTATTTCAGCCATGGACTACACTCGGAAGCCCCACAGACTACCCCTTAAACAGCTGTATTTCAGACAACACAGATTACTCCACAGTACACAAAGTCACCTCAAACTGCACCAATATGTAGTATATCATATATAATGTAAACTCCCAAAGTTACAGCAAAATCCACCAAGGCATCTAGAAGATATAAGCTCCAGAGTTTCCCAAAATTAGCTGACAGCTTCACAAACTAACCACTTAGACTGTTCACAGAATCTTACAGAGATACTGAAATACAATGAAACATCGCACACATATATATTCTATATCATAGAATAACTCCACAAAGTTTCACATGAAAGCATCAATCAGAATGATCACACCAACAGGTCAAAGATGCAGAAAACAGTCTGTCATTACTTTGATTAACTTGACTGTGATACTCAAAATATTCTAAGTCCTACAAGTTATACTCAGAGAGTTCACTACTGAATGTACGGCGGCATACCAACCGTACGGTATCTACCATCTACCTAAACTATTGTATGTATACCCGAATAGTTCGAGGTAGTACATAATATTTACACCGACATCTCCATAATCTTTGTATGTCAAAAACCAAGCTACCACTAAGTAACCACTAAACAAATATCATTACTCAAAATCTATACTAGTTACATTATCAGCAGCTGCGTCAGCTGCTTTGTCCCTGCCGATCATATCAAGGTAACCGCAGCTGCGTTGATTCGTCTGCGTCGCAACTGCGCCGTACCGGCGGTACCTGTTTCAATATTTCGTTTATTCCATATCGGATCGCTTCGCGATCCGCCGTCCATTTGTCAATGCTTGTACCCGCCACTCAGTGAGTCTTTTACATCACTTTAGTTATATCCGTTCTTTCGCTCCCCCAATCCATGAATCCATTCAAACCTCCACATTAAATTCCATAGCGCACGAAATGTCGCGTACCCACGAAACAAACTTTTCAAAACAACAAAGGGGAGTGTTGAAATTACTAGATTTATAAAGTAATTTATAGGTCTAAATATATCAGTATAAAAAGGAAAAAAAAAGGCCGACAGCTTGTCTCCACCTCCTCTCGCCAACCACCATACTTGTTGTAGTCAATGAAGCATAGAGAGGGTGGTTAAGCCATGGCTGCCTTAGTTTAATAAGCAGGACTAAAGAGTGACTTTTGTCACACTTAACAAAAGGTTGAGTCCTGCAGGACTCGAACCTCCGACTTACAGAGCGCGGCGTAGCCTTTAGCTTTTACTAGTCTGTAGTAGAAGCGTGTTAGGATACATATAGTTTGATTCAAATTTAAACTTGTACATGGTTGTGAAACTGATTAACTAAAATGTGAAAAAAAGAACATAGAACTACGTAAAGTTTGGGTGCGGACGTCATTTTGCACGAAACAAATGAATCGGACATTTGTTTCGACGGCCGACATTTAATGTCAAATTTAATCCGACGGCATACATCATAGCTGTGATTGCAGAATGGTCACTTTGGCATTTATGGACGTGGCATGACCTAGCACCACGTGGAGGGATAACATTTGGTCGCAGGAATTCCGGAGACAATACGGACGAGTGGAAGAGTGACACGCGTCCACTTAGTGGCCTTCTCGTACACAGGCCGTACAAAAAGGATATCAGCCGTAGTACCTTTTTGAATCGAGCGTTTTTAGGTGTGAAGGTCGCGTGTGAGGGGGTCCACGTCGCCCTACACTCCTTTCACTCCAATTTCGCTTTACGACGCCTAGCGCCGCGCGGCGCGTCAGAAGTATAAATATGTTTAGGGTTTTTTTCTCATTCATGTTTTTTTTATATAAAAAAAAACACAACCAACAACCATATGACCCTAAAAATCCGCGGTACCCGGGCGTTATTTTGCAAAGTGTGTAGGTCTCGGCGCTTTTCACATCGTGTAGGAGAACTGCACACCCTGCACTCCACGGGCGAGAAAACTAACGAACCTTACTTGTACTTTACTGTTATTTGATTGGTTCGTCTTGCAGTAGATACAGATTGTGAGAGGGGTTAGGTTTTAGCATTTTTTGGATAGACATTCACCTCTCTCTTTGACACTTTGTATAAATTGGCATTTTTGCCACCTCATAACTAATCAGGTGGTTGGCCGTTTTCAGTGATTATTTTTGCTACGGACTCAGGGGAGGCCAAGGTGCATAGGGGTGTAGTCAGACTGTCAGTTTGCCTTCTAGGGCCGCAGTGGTTGTGACTTGAAGTGGGTTAGTTAAAAGTTATCTAGAGGCTTCTTAAATTATGTAGTCCAATGGAGGACACAGAATTGCAAGGCAAAAATTGGGGTTCATTACAGCATAAAATGCATTTACGTACAAATCTAGCTCATTTTGTACAGGGTCGTCTATTTGTTTTTTTATTTTTATAAAATATGATTACTGGAGATTCGTCAAGATTCACCAAACTTTTGGGCGACAACGTCGACTGTCTGATTATGCGTTTTCGAAGCAAGCGGTCACTTCGTCCACTGATTAACTAGTCTCCTCAAGGAGGAAACTAGCTAATCACCGGACGTGTAAAATGTTTACGCGTGGAAAGGTCCCGTACGATCCGCGCACGTACGAGCGGCGCGCCTTTGGACATTTGCCACGCGCCTCTGGACAGGCGAGAATCAAATTTAACGAAAACCACCAAAAAAAATATTTGTTGAAGAATGTGCCGTGACGCCTCCTCCACGATCAGCTGACATCCGAAATTTGCGGCGCAACGACAAAACACGAACGACAAAACAGCTATAAAAGATACAAAACACGAAGGTACATTCACGTAATTTAATTTTGCGGCTGGATGTACGGATACAAGTTTAGATATTCTGCTACTTGAAACTATGACTGCTTACAGTCAGAACATGAATCTTCGTGCATTCAATCGAAGTAAAGCACGTACACGATAGATTCCTTGTTGACACGACTTGATGGAGAAGTGAACAAAGTATTACAATATTACTGTCATTAAACGTTTCCGTATGATTATCGTTGGCGCCTGATGGAGAAGCAGCCTCAATTAACTTGGCTCGTAGAGTTAGCTGTACGATTACAGAAACGACCTCAATTAACCTGACTCGTAGGGTTAGCTGTACGATTACAGAAACGACTGATGGTCGCCACCCTAAGGGTAGAATTCCATTAGATGAAAAGTGGGGTTCGTTATTGAACGTCGTACGATTTGTACATCTTCGTACAGAGTCGTAACTTAATTTTTTTTTGTCTTACGAAGCATCGTTACTGGAAAGCTGTCGGGAGGCTCCAATGATATAGGCGTAATTTTTGGTCGTTGGATATTCCACTTTTTCAGATCCACGAAGCAATATCGTACATCATCCAGTGTGAAAATACTCTCATCGCGAGGAAAAAACAAAATAATATCCACTTTGAACAAGCGATCACAGGCCTACACGTCGTACAGGTCATGTGCCGCATGCCATGCTGGATGGAGGTGACCCGAAAATATCCTCGCACGCTCCGTCCGACATCCACTGGCATTCAAAGTTTGTCGCGACCTTCAAAGTTTGCCTCGTTTTTTGGCCATTTCGTTTCAAAATTTTGATTTCCATTTTCAAAATCAAAATCTGGCCGCAAACTTGACGTACGAATCATTAACTACCTCTGGTCGTACAGATATTTCGTACTGACTTTCCGTTTGTAGATTTTTTTAAGTTTTTTAAAATCTGGACTTATGTGGCGCCAATCATAATTGAGGAAGGTTTGTTACTGGCCCGACAAAATGGAGCGCAATTAGTAGACTTGTCTGTACATTTAGACCATTCGTACATTTACTGGGACTGCCTAATGGAATTCTACCCTAAGTTCGAAGATGACGCAAATTGTACTTTACCTTTTTTCAATTTAGGGTAACCTTCCATGAAGGCGAAAAGTGGGGTTGTTTACTGGAGAAAGTACCTTTCCGTATTAAGCCGTACTGTTTTTTTTTTTTTTTACAAAATATTTTTACCATAAATTCGTTAAGAATCTCCAAACTTTTTGGCGAAAACTTCCACCATCCGATTTTGAAATTTCGACGCAAACGTCATTTCTATCTAGTACTTGGCGAGTCTCCCTACTGTCCTTAGGAGGACACTTTGCGCTTTCTGGACGCTTGTATTGGTCCACTTGTAAAAGTCAGAGTCGATCCACGACGGACGTGAAGTTATAAACTTACATGTGGCAAATGGCGTGTACCTTCTGACATCAAAGCCACCCTGTTCAACGACAAAATCTTGGTTGTAGGACATCCTGTCACGCCTCCGCTGGTACAGCGATAATACATGAAAGTACAAATGGTACATTCATGGACATTTGTACAAATTTTCATTTTGCAAGGTTTTCGTGACCGTTGGTACAACGACAAATACAAGGATGTACAGATTGTACATTAGCGGGACGCTACTAGATATTTTAATCTGCGTCCGCCCGTACAGATACGCAGTTGAGATTTTGTACTTTTCAAATCTTTCATTAATAACGGGTGGCTCCACAGGATCCTACGTGTACCAATCGAAATCTAACACGTAAGCATTTTTTGCTTCACTGGCACGACCAGATGGAAAGGTGTTACAAATATTACTGCCAGTAAACGTGACCGTACTATTAATGGGAACGCCTGATGGAAGGTTACCATAGATGTCCTATGCGCATAAAACGCACGGAGTAAACTAACGAATACTACGTTACGTGCGCATAAAACAATTTTCAACTTTATAAAATTCGCAGTAAAATTCGTACTTTTTTTTTTACTTTTCAAATTTTAATATTTAAATATTAAAAACCCTAAAAACTGAAGCGTGCAACGAACTAGAGGCGAGCGGCGGAATTTATGGCGTCTCGCGCGCGTATTTTTATTTGAGCGGCGAGCGACGGAATTTACGGCGTCTCTGAAATGTGCAACGAACTAGCGGCGAGCGGCGGAATTTATGGCGTCTCCAACGGCGGCTTCTTTGAGCCGTCTTGCTTCATTTACGCGCGCGTATTTTTATGTCCTCCACTCCGTCTTCAGAAGGAAGCCGCCGTTGGAGACGCCATAAATTCCGCCGCTCGCCGCTAGTTCGTTGCACATTTCAGAGACGCCGTAAATTCCGTCGCTCGCCGCTCAAATAAAAATACGCGCTTGAGACGCCATAAATTCCGCCGCTCGCCGCTCAGATAAAAGTACGCGCGCGCATATGAAGCATTACTGTACTTTTGAAAGTGCAACGAACTACAACGTGTATCGCAATTCGCGTTATTGTTTTTTTCTTCACTTAACACACCTTTTTCCCGTACACACTTGTCCGATTTTCTATTGGAGACCGACAGCTTAGAGGTGAGCATCTAATGTTTCAATCGAGACCGTCCGATTAACAGTCGGACAAACGTGCACGTAGAAACAAAGTTTTTAGTGACGAAAAACTATTAACCCTAATAGCGATGCACGGTTTAACGGCGAGCGGCGGAATTTATGGCGTCTCTAACGGCGGCTTCCTTCTGAAGACGGAGTGGAGGACAGATAAAAAATACGCGCGCGCAAATGAACCAGCGTCTTTTTTTTTTATAATGTCCGTACAATGTCCGTACAATATTTGACGTACGCATTTTACGAATTTTACGAAACAAGCGAATACTACGTAGTAGTAATCGGAAAAAAGTCCAAATCCGTACGAATAGGACATCTATGCTATCAGAAGAAATCTCGGACCTAAGTCAAACCTGTGACAGCCCTCAGATTGCCATCTGACTGGTTTCGTACTTTTTTCCGGAGCATGTAAATTACGCTTCGTTACAGCCAATCACTGCTCCTGGTGTTCCCGCACCTAGTTTCGAACCTATTCCGAAACTCAGCCAAACTTTAGCCGTTCGCGCTACCATCTATAGCCGCTAGTTTGGGAACAGTAAGACAAACCTTGTAATCTCTACTATTCAAATCCACTTTTATGAATCATTTATTATAAATACTATAACATGTCCGCCCTTCAAAACTGTTAGATTTGTTAGTCAGACTAGGCGTCCAGATTTTACAGTTTTGGCGAAGGTATAAAAAAATTAGGTTTGGAATATTCCGAGTCTACTATTGATCTTTCCGAACCTATCATAATTAGCCGATCTATGGGACTGACCGATTTTAAACTGGGAAATGGCACATCACATGTGACACGTGTCACGTAGACACCCTTTCCTTTTAGGTCAAATCTGAAATCTGAACTTCTCGTCTACGATTTGTTCTCTCTTTTTTATTTTTGGTTGTTTTTCCCTAATTTTTTTTTTTTCCTTCGCACTAATATATTTTCGTTAGGGTTTCGTGCTCCTTTCTTCCTTGCCCTAATAGTTTTCCTATCCTAGTTTTCCAATCTTACTTCTTCAAACCCTAACAAGTTCATTTTACTTTTCAAACTCGAGTCTGAAACTTTATGTTTTTCAAACCCTAATAAGTACATCTCTCGCTCTAAAACTTACATAGTCTTCTAGAATCACAGCGATGCACTGTACATGTTCTATTTCTAGGGTTTTTTTTTAAGTTTTATTCTTCCGAAGCTACTTTTTAGGGTTGCACTTTGTTTCGTCTCTCCAAGTCCGTCCGTTTTTTTATCCCCTTCTCCTTTTCCTTTCTTTTTCCCTCATTTTTTTGTTTTTTTACTTTTTGTCCTCGTTTTTCCTCCCTTTTCTATTTCTTCCCCTCTTTTTCTTTGTTTTCCCCCTCTTCTTTCTATTCTCTCCATCTTCTTTCCTTTTTTCCCCTCCCTTCTTCCTCTTCCTCCTGCTTTTCCTTTTCCCCCCCACCTTTTCCTTGTTTTATCCCTCTTCTCCCTTGTATTCTCCTTCTTCTCCCTCTTTTTCCCATCTTTTGCCTCCCTCCCTCCATTTTTCCGCGTGACGTGACAATGACAGCGGTGAAGTCAGACTCAGCTGCTGTGAAGGCAGAGAAGGAGAAAGAGGGAGGGGGGGGAGGCACAGGAGAGGGGGCAGGCGAGAAAGAAGCTACATATATGGAGGGAGAGAAAGTTTTGGCCTATCATGGGCCTCTCATATACCATGCCAAGGTTTCCCCACAACTTCTATTTTCGTTTTTGTTTTTTTTTCAAATTTTGTCTCAAACTTTGTCCCAAGAGTTTTCTCTCTCTCTCTCACTCTATCTCTCAAAAGTATTCAGTTTTTTTTTTTTCAAAGCTATAACAAAGAGATGACCTGGAGATTTCTTCGGCTATTTCTACTCTCTCTCTCCGCTCACTTGCGTCCGTTTCTCTTTCTCTTCCCTCCCCCTTTCCCTCTCCCTCTCCCTCTTCCCTCTCCCTTCCCCCCTCCCTCTCCCTCTTCCCTTCCCTCTCCCTTCTCCTCTCCTTCTCCCTCTCCCTTCTCCTCTCCCTCTCACTCTCACTCTCTTACCATATACTCTCCGGGTACTATCCGGTTTTGAAAGAGAGGGAGGTATATAC
>JBBHKE010002754.1:70000-121408 GCA_037447655.1 Zygnema cylindricum | reverse complement strand
CTTTTTTTTCTTTTTTTTTGCATTTGTTTTTTTTTTTGAATCAGAAAAAGTTCATTAAGAACGGTTGAGAAAAAATGGTTTTTCAAACAGATAATTCTTCAATATTAAGCAAACCGTTAATTATAACTAAAACCAAATAATCTTCTCGTTTGAAAGCAAATTATGGAGCAAAAACCCTTACTGCAAATCAGAGATTTTTCATTTTTCATATAAAATTTTCTTTCAATTGCTTGCAGGAAAATCTGTCAGGAAATAGTCATTTTACAGCAAATCCTTGTTTCAAAATCTGCATTTTAAGCTCTTTTCTTCAATCCGTTATGTTAAAATCCTTGTTTTATCGCTCTTCAAACGTCTTTTTTTGCAGAAAATTTAGTCAAAAAATTGTCATTTTATTGTAAATCTTCGTTTTAAACTTCTTGTTTTGTAATTTTTGTTTGAAAATCGCCGTTCTATTGTTTTTGAAATGTCAGGGTTTTGCAGATAAATCGGTCAGGAAGTCGTCATTTTTTAGCAAGTTTTTGTTTTAAAATTTTTGGTTTATATTCTTTGTTTTAAACTTCCTTGTTTTAAACACTTTGTTTCGAAGTCTTCGTTTTAAAATCTCCGTTTTATTGCCATTTAAATGTCAGGTTTTTGCAGAAAAATCAATCCCAATTGTTTCTACAACACTACGATGGTCCTCGAGTGGAGACGAGTAAAGCGGATTCGAAGGATTTGAAACAAGAGAATAGTCATGATACGAAAAAAAGAACCAAAGAGGACGTCAAGGGAGGAACTAAAGATGAGACTGAGCGCGAAGCCATTGTGAAAACGGAAGAAAGGGGACAAGAAAGGCAAATGGAAGAAAGTAACGGAGAAATTCAAGATGCGAAGAAAGGAAAAAGATAATAACGGTAACTGGAGATAATAACGGTGACTAAAAACCGGCTTTTAATGGATTGTTTTTAATGGATTTAGGTGGTTTGCGTTGAAAAAATAGAGGGAATTATATCCGACTGTATGTCGCCTTTTTCGGTACTTTTGGGAGGCAAAGTCTAGAGTCGAAAGGTGAATGGAGAAATTGTGGGAGGGAAGTTCGAATCAGAAGATCAGAGAAAATAAACTCGTGGAAAACGGGAAAAAGAGGAAATGAAAAATAGTTACATTTTAATTGAGGGGGGAGCACCTAAAAGATAGTACCTAGGAGCGTTTTTAGAGTAGAAAGAGAAGAGTTTGTTTTGTCAAATAGTTTTTGGAGTTTGTCAAAACAGTGAAATGTACACATTGTAATTTGGAGCTTAGTGTTATAGCTTTGGCATTTTGGTCTGATGTTTAGTGTCTTGGTTTATATTTTGATTTGTTTAAAAAAAATTGTGGGAGTTTTTCATCTTTTCCAGTGGTTTGACGTCATCCAGAATGGTTTATAAAATATGGATGGGTCGGAATGAAAAGCAAACGAAGAACACAAATCATATAAACGTGTAAAAACAACAATGGAAAACACATTTTTGGTTGCCTTTGCTATGTGTATTACACGTATATCCGCTTATATAATAGGAGGCAACTATAACCGTTTTTTGTGGTAGCCACATACAACTTCTGTATCATACCCAAATATAGTGTATTATACTTTACAATATGTGCACCGCATATTTAGCATTTCCAGTTGTTTTCGCACATTTGATCTGACACAAATGGGAATAAATACTGATCTTTTTTCTCATAAAGAAGATACATCTTCCATCGAAACTAACTGTTTAAATGCCCCATTTTGCGATACTACACAAGACGTGGATCAACTGGCAAAGAAAAAGTTGACCGTATTTTGACTATTGAGTTTGACTTTAATTTTGAATTGAAATGAAGTCCAGATCGAATTTAAAGCTGAGCTGATTCGATGCAAGTGAGATGAGAATGAAAGGTTTTATTGTTTTAACTCCATTCCATCATTACCCTACTTTCCAGCCAAATGAGGTTTATCGAATTTGATAAGCCCTACTTTTTCATTTTGCCAAAATTGTCAAAAACTGCTCTCAAATTTGAAAAAAAATGCCACAAATCTCAAGTTAACCACGTGTTACTTTGCTGTAATAATAATAAAAAAAAAATACAATGACATTACTCAGAAAAAAAGGGAAAAAAACAGTCCTTTATCAGACTGGGAATGGCGTGGCTTCTACTGCACATGTCAAATTTTAAAGCTCTTGTTCAGAAAATCTTACCTTTCTTTTATTTTTTTTATTTTTTCCTTTCTGTTTTTTATTTTTCCTTTCTGTTTTTATTTTTTCCTTTCTGTTTTTTAATTTTACCCTATTATGAGACCCTAACCGTGGCCCTGAATTCCTAACATTGTCTGTAATTCTTTCAACCGAACCAAACCTTCACTCAAGAAAAACCGAATCGCTTGAAGATCTTTTTCGTGACGATGCCTTTCCATTTCAGCTCTGATTTCTTTCGCTAATCCCTCTGCAAACAAAACAAAACCTAAAAATAAACGAAAAGAAAAAATAATAGTTGCAAAAGTACATAGGAATAAAACTAGTATGTTGGAAAAAAAATATATATTGCAGAAAAAAAAGAAAAAAACATATGTTTGGCCCTTCATTTATTTTGACTGGCCATTTTTCATAGGCCTCTCTGTCGCCACACTCTCTCTCTCTCTCTTCACTCCCCCTGCTTCCTCCCTCCACCCTCCCCCCCACGTTCCAATTTTGCCTTTACCCTCCTCCCTCCCACCTCTTTTTCTCTCCTTCCCGCATCCTCCTCTCCTGTCTATCCCTATTCTCTCCCTCTCCCGACCTCCTCCCTCTCACCCTCCCTCTTTCTTTTCCTCACTCCACCTCCCTCTCCCCCTCCCTTCTTCCTTCTCGGTTCACTCCCTTCCCCTCCTCCCTTAATCAAACTCTCACCATCCTACCTTCCCCCCATCCCTGCCTCCCTCCTTCCGCCTCCCCCTTTACGTCTCCCTCTCCCTCTCTCCCCCTTTCCTTCCCTCTCTCCTTCCCTCCTTCCTCCCCCCCCCTTCCTTAGCTCCCTGTCTTACCCAGTATTAGTTCTCTTCTCTCCCTTTCTCCGCTTTCCCTCTACCCTTCTACCTCCCTCCCCATCTCTCTCTCTCCCTCTCTCCCTCTCCGCTTCCTCTCTTACCTCTTCCCCCCTGTGGTGCCATCCGTACAGTTCTGAGGGCGGAGCGGTACAGCGATCGAACCCGCGACTGAAGAATGAATCTGTGGAGCATAGAGCTCCCCATCTCTCTCTCTCTCTCCACCCCCCTTCTACCTCCCTCTCCCTCGCAGCCTCTACCTCTCAGCCTCTTCCCTCTCCCTCTCCCTCTCCCTCTCCCTCTCCCTCTCCCTCTCTCTCCCCCTCTCCCTCTCTCTCCCCCTCTCCCTCTCCCTCTCCCTCTCCCTCTTCCTCTCCCTCTCCCTCTTCCTCTTCCTCTCCCTCTCCCTCTCCCTCTCCCTCTCCCTCTCCCTCTCCCTCTCCCTCTCCTTCTCTCTCCCCCTCTCCCTCTCCCTCTCCCTCTCCCTCTCCCTCTCCCTCTCTCTCTCCCTCTCCCTCTCTCTCTCCCTCTTCCTCTCCCTCTCCCTCTCCCTCTCTACACCGTTGGACCTGTACGACTACCGTAGTAACCACTCACGGATTTCGCAGCTCACTGATAGAGAAACTGTACCCGCACGAAACGTTATAGTACGCGTACGATTCGTATAATATGCGCACGATACGTAGGGATGGCGCACATAACGTTTCCCAACTGTTTTCGCACATTGCAACCACAGTAAACCGTGAATCGGTTAAACCGTACGGACTTTCTTTTTTTATTGATAGGCTACAGTATACCTTGAATCGCTATTAGCGTCAATGTTTTTTTCGCCACTAAAAACATAGTTTCTCCGTACACACTTGTTGGATTTTCAATTTGAGACCGCCAATTGGAATTTGAGAATGTCACCTTTCAATCGAAACCGTCAGATCCACAATCCTACAAGTGTGTACGGGAAAAAGATGTTTTAAGTGGAGAAAAAAACATTGACGCTGATAGCGATACACGGTGTAACTTTTAGGGTATCGTGGCTACTCCCGGAATCGATCCCGGAATCAACTACACCGTGTAGCAGAGGACGCAAACGGTCAACCGAAACCGTGACCGACCGTTAACCGACCGCCCGCGCCCAAATTTTGAGGGCCGGGCGGTTGCGGTCGGTTGATTCACCAGGAAAAAAAAACGGTCAGTACGGTCGGTCAACCAAAAAACAAAAATAAAATAAAATTTTGTACTGTCCATACAATCCAACATTATTGTACTTTGTAATCTTTGGTATCGTGGAAGTACGTGACATCATGATTAACGTCGCAAAATCTGACACGTTAGTAAACACTATTCATTTTGCAAATCTAAGGGAACGCGACAAATCGTAATTATTGGCTTATTCATACGTCGTACATTAGTTAATTTTGTACTTTTTCGGTTACGGGCGGGCACGGTTAGTCGCGAGAAATCGAGTTTCGGTTAACTTTTATTTTCGTAAACGCCGGTCGGTTAACGGTTAACAATTTTGGAGCGTGACATAACCCGGTCGGGCGTCGGTTACTCAGAATTTGAAAAAAAAAACGGTCGGTTTTGGTTATGTAAAATTTTGACTTTTGCGACCTCTGCCGTGTAGTAAAAAACTTTAACCCTAATAGCGATTCACGGTGTACAGTACACCGCGAATCGTAATTAGAGTTATATACGCTAATTTCGTCACCCTAAATTATGACCCTATCTCCATAAATAGAGTACACTATTCTAAATTATTCTTGACATTATTTAAGGTACTTTTTGAATGAGAGTTAACATCTCTAATACGGTGCCGTTTTAAATAGTGTGGCATACGGTCGGTGTATGACCGTGCAAAATTGTACTTTATTAAGTAAAAAGTACAAATAATGATTTAATACAGGCCATTATGATGTAACTGCGTTTTAAAAAACCGCGTAGTTGAAAAGTCATAATGACGTGAAACTGTACGTTTTGTCAAATTCTGTAAGTATACCTAATTTACAGTAGATATATTCAGCGCCCAAATTAACGCCCAAATTAGAGTTATTGATAAATTAGAGTAATTTTTTTTTTTTGAAAAGGGTTGATTACCCAAAATAGAGTTAATAACTCAAATTATTATTTTTCGTTTTTTTACTCTAATTATTTCTTTACTCTAATTACGATTTTGCGGTATACTGGAAAATATATAACGCGAGGGAACCAGAACATACGAACAGTACGAAGATGCGTAGGAAGGACGCCGATTAGAGGTCACAAATGTCAAAATTTTAGATCGTCGAAACATACCGTTTTTTTTTTCAAAATCTAACGCCGACGCCGGACCAGGTTATGTCACGCTCCAAAATTGTTAACCGTTACCCAAAACGAGTTCACGAAAATAAAAGTTAACCGAAACTCGACCGCCCGTACCCGAATAAGTACAAAATTAATGGTACATTTCCCTTATACCTTCAATGATACTAAGAGTACAAACAACATGAGTGTTGGACAATTGATTTTTTTTTTTCGTTTTTTTGCTTATCTGATCGTAACCGATTTTTTTTTTTTGTGAATCCCCCGCTTGAATCCGCCCGGAGCCCCAAATTTGGCGCCCGAATCCGTTCCGGATCCGATACGGGGGGTCCGTTGACAATCGGTTACGGATTCGGGTACCCGATTGCGACCTCTCGCAAACTCCATACTCGAAATCGAAGGGCGCCACCCGAACCGAAACATCGTCTATGTCACGCCGATTCTCAACAGTGAACCCAACACTGCGCACATTAAAAAAAATGTTTTCGCAGAAAAGAATTCAATATTTTACGGGTTTGTCTAACGCAAGGTACTGGTAAATAGAAAGATATACCCCCCCGTAGTTTTTTCATTCCCAACAGAGATAGACAAAAAATGCGTCACCATGTGAAGGTCAATGATTGTCATTAGAGTAACCGACGAAATTTTGCCGGGAATGCCAGCTGTCCATATTGCGACAAACGTCGTCTAAATCTCCTGAGGCTTCTCGACAAATCTCCTAAAATTCACTTTAAACCTGATCAGATGGCCGCTACAAGAGAAAATTTGCTCCTCTCCGTCTCTCGAATTATTATCCTTCGCTTAAAACGAAGACTGCAGCATTGGGAATCATTGTTAAAATTCGGTGTCCATTTTCTGATAAGGACAAAAATCAAAGTTGTTACGTGAGAGAAAAGTCAACCCGAGTCCTGTTAGGTATAGGTACGGCTGATAGATGTAAAGTATATACGTAGATGTCAAGTTTTGGTAAAAACGTAGTCTTTTACTCATACCGTACGTCAAGTCAAGTCGCCGCAAATTTTGAGTGTACGTAACGAAAAAGCATGCGAACATTTTGTACTGGGCGGTCTTTCATTGGTCTACGTGTGTGCCAAGTTAGATTCCATTTCTTTACGTGACACGCAAGTTGCACAGGTCTACACGACACCTACACATATGAAAATGTACCAAAGCTATGCATCAATAATCAATCTACTGAATGATTCTCTCCAATTTTTCCCTACCGCAAATTCTGCACTGAGTGTTTATTTCTGTCGCATAATCTATCTATCTTCTTTCTTGTTCAGTATTTAAGCCTTGCTTTCTCATATTGAGATTCATTTTCCTTAGTTTCCTGTCTTTTAAATTGGTCGATCTTATGGCCACTTCTTCAGAATATCAACATGGTATCGGAGCTTTAGGTAAAATTACAGACATCCATAAATTTAATGGTAGTAATTATTTACTATGGAAAGCTAAGATGACCCGTATTCTAAAATATAAAAATTATTGGGGTATTGTAGCAGGCAGTGAACTAAAACCTACTGATTCTTTAATGGCAACATGATATGATAGAAGGGAAGAAGAGGCAGCGACATTAATTTTTATAGCAGTGGAAGACAATCAACTTTTACACATAGTTGAAATAGAAAAACATAAGGCTATATGGGACAAATTAAGAACTTCATATGGGCGTACTAATCCGTCCAACATAATGCAATTAAAAAACAAATTGTTGGACTTTATTATCGAGAGTGGAGATACTATGGAAACTCTTATAAATAGACTGAAAGAGCTTAAATTGCTGCTAGCCGCAGTCGGCACAACACTAAATGATGATGATTTGATCCTTACACTAGTTAGGTCATTACCATCACAGTATGCTATGATGATCACGGCTTTGAAAATTCAACCTACTGTAGACTTTGATGCAGTATGTCAGCATTTCATTCAGGAAGAAGTTGAAATTAAAATAAAGGAGGAAAAAGAGTCAGATGTAGCTCTTTATGCCAAAGGCAAATAGTCAGTAAAACGTATTGAGTTAGTAACTGCTTGTGCTATATGTGGAAAAACTAATCATCAGACTGTTGATTGTAGATTCAAAAAGAAAGAGGCTGAAAACTTCAAGAAAAAGATTGTTTGTTATAGTTGTGGAAAACCAGGTCATATGTCTTCAGTTTGTCGTAGTAAAGACAAAAACAGACAAAACAAACCATCTTTTGCCATGACCATACTTTTCCTCTCACAGTCTAATGCTCCAAAAAGCAAATGGATTATAGACTCAGGAGTGTCTCATGATATGTGTAATGATAAGTCTATCTTTTCTTCTCTCACATCATTACAAAATCCTCGACGAATTGTACTGGCAAATGATAAGATTCTAGAGACCAGTCTAATATACGAGGTTAAGTTACAATTATACTGTGATACTGGTAGCCATGAAGGCCATCTAAAAGATGTTTTATATTTACCAGGTTTAAAGCATAACCTTTTTAGTGTTATGCATGCTCTGAGGAGTGGACTAAAAATTGAATTTGAGAAAAAGAAAAATGAAAGGTGTGAAATCCGAAGTGGTGGAAAGCTAATCGCTCTTGGATATCTGGAAGGGAATCTTTTTGCTCTACGTTTGGATGAGGAAGAGGCACAGATGAATTTCAGCAAAGAAGCACAGACTTTGGAGCTATGGCATCAACGATTTGGTCATCTGGGAGAGCAGAATCTCAAACGAAGTATAGAAAAGAAGATGGTATGAGGACTTGAGGACGTCAACGCCCAAGACAACCTTAAGGTGTGTGAAGGATGTGCTCAAGGTAAGCAAAAAAGGCTTCCTTTTCATAAAGATGATGAACCCAAACATTGAAGGAAGCTGGAGCTTATTCATTCTGACTTGAGCGGTTCTCACCCCTTAAGTCTTGGAGGTTCTAGATTTTTCATCACGTTTACGGATGAGTGCCCTAGAAAAGTATGGGTGTATTTTATGAAATCCAAAGGAGAAGCCCTTGAGAGATTTAGAGAGTTGAAAACCATGGTAGAAAATCAGGTAGGAGAACGGATCCAAATTTTAAGGTCGGATAATGGGGGGGAATATACATCCAATGCTTTTAAGGAAAACTGCAAAACTTGGGGGATACAACAAGAATTGATAGTAGCTTATAGTCCGTACTAAAATGGAGTATCAGAAAGACTTAACCGAACTTTGGTTGAAATTGCACGTTGTTTAGTACATAGTGCAAAATTGAATCAAAACCTATGGGATGAAGCTATCTTTACTGCAGTTTATTTGAAGAATCGTTCTCCAAGAACTTCTCTGAAAGATATAACACCTGAAGAAGCTTGGTCAGGCTTTTAAACCAAATGTTAAGCACTTTAGAGTTTTTGGAAGCAAAACCTTTGTTCACATCTCAACACAGAATATAAAGAAATTTGATAAGAAGAGTTGGACTGGTGTCTTTCTAGGTTATGATATAAATAGAAAAGCTTACAAAATTTATGATCCAATTAGAAGGAAAGTTCATGTTAGTCGAGATGTGACTGTAGATGAAGGGAAGGAAGTAGTTCACATGTGACAGGTAGTTTTGACCCTTGGTTCTTCAGACTTTCACTGTTCCCTTTAACAATCAAGAAGAATTGGAAAGTGGGTCTCTACAAACACCAAGTACTCCAAACAGAGAAGATGAAGTGGAGCCTTCGTCATCGACGCCAATTTCCATTCCTGTTTAGACTTCCGTCATCTTTGGTGGAACATCAACCTTTCAACCTTTGCTTGTGGAGAAGTTACCGCCACCACAGTCTTCGCGAATTAAAACCTCTCCGAATCCGATTCAACAATCGAGATTGAAGGTAACCCCTCAAAGAGTATCTAATTCGATACGTGCTATACCAAAAAGGCTTATTGAAGAAACGGGAGATGTGGGTTTAGCTTATTGCTTTATGGCGGCAAAGGGGGAACCACAAACTTTTCATGAAGCTTTGGAGGGTTCTAACTCTTATAAATGGAAAGAGGCAATAGAATTAGAATATGACTCATTGACCAAAATCAAAACTTGGACCTTAGTAGAACGCCCAATAGAGAAAAACATTGGATCAGTCGTCTCAAATTTGCTATTCAAAAACCGTTTGACCTTCTCAATCTCGTTTGACAGATAACTAAACACACTCATGTTATCAATATAATGCAAATCCTGTAAAGAAGTTATCAATGTTCTTTGTTACAGAATGCCGATTAAGATGTTTAAACACTAGATGACATAGCGCTAAGCATTGAAAAGAAGGTGATTTCTCTCCAAAAAGAAATAAATGTTAAAATTTTGTGTCTATTTTCTGATAAGGACAAATATCAAAGTTGTTACGTGAGAGAAAAGTCAACCGAAGTCTTGTTAGTTATAAGTACGGTTGATAGATGTGAAGTATATACGTAGACGTCAAGTTTTGGTAAAAACATAGTCTTTTACTTGTACCGTACGTCAAGTCAAGTCGCTGCAAATTTTGAGTGTACGTGACAAAAAAAACATGCGGACATTTTGTACTTGGTGGTCTTTCATTGGTCTACGTGTGTCACAAGTTAGATTCCATTTCTTTACGTGACACGCAAGTTGCATAGGTCTACAAGACACCTACACATATAAAAATGTACCAAAGCTATGCACCAATAATCAATCATCAAGTGAATGATTCTCTCCAATTTTCCCTGCTGCTATTTTTGCACTCAGTGCTTATTTTGTCGTGGAACTAATCTATCTTCTTTCTTGTTCAGTAATTAAGCCTTGCTTTCTCATATAGAGATTTGTTTTCCTTAGTTTCCTGTCTTGTAATTGGTCGATCCTATGTCCACTTTTTCAGAATCTCAACAATTGCGAGTGGCCAATCCTTTCTTGCAAAGACCGGAAGATGCAGTAAATAAGCCTTACTTTCTCATATAGAGATTTGTTTTCCTTAGCTTCTTGTCTTGTAATTGGTCGATCCTATGGCCACTTTTTCAGAATCTCAACAATTGCGAGTAGCCAATCCTCTCTTGCAAAGACCGGAAGATGCGGAGACTTACATCAGTCTGGGATTTAACTTAGTCAAGGTGAGGAGTCTTTCCTTTTTTTTGATTCCCATCTTTGTTGAAGGATTTTGTTGCCTTTTTGTCTGGTTTTTTGTATCTTTGTTCTGCTGTTCCTATTGCTGCTTTTTTTGAGTTTCGTATTTTTTATTTGGTTATCTCTCTCTATCTCTCTCTCCCTCTCTCTCTCGCTTTCTCTCTTTCTCTCCCCCTCTTTTTTTCTCGCTCTCCCTCTCTCACTTTTTCTCTCTCCACCTCTCGCTCTCCCTCTCTTTTCCCACTCTCCTCCGCTCTTGTCGTTCCCTTGTCCTAACCTTTTCCTTCTCCCTCTCTCCCTCTCTCCCTCTCCCCCAAACCTCTCCCGCCATCCACGGAGTCCTGGGCAAGATCTACTGTTTGGGCCGCAAGAAGCGTGTGGAGGACTTTGGGAAGGTGGTGGCGGCTCTTCATCGCCCCATTGCGGTTGATGGGGAGAGTGGTAAGGGCTTCTTGGACGGCTCTCCCTTTGACTACGAGGCCTCCGATGTCATGACTCCGGACTGCAAATTCTCCATTTTCCAAGAATCGAAATCGGGCTCGAAGCGGCAAGAGGATCTCCTCGCACTTCAGTAATGGAAAAAAATTAATAAGGAAAAGAAAAAGCAAAATCGATTTGTGGACGGCGAACCCACGGACTACGGGATTTCTGACGTCATGACTCCTGACTGCGAATTCTCCGTTTTGCGGGGATCGAAATCGGGCTTGAAGAGGGAGGAGGATCGCTTTGTACTTCACTACATCTAAAATAAAAAAAATAAAAAAAAATTGAACATTGTTTCATGGACAGCGATACCACCCACTTCGAGATCCCCCATATCTTGATTCCTGACAGCAAATTCTCTGTTTTGCGGGGATTGAAATCGGGATTTGAAGGGGAGGAGGATCACCTCGCACTTCAGTAAAAAAAAAAGGTTTAGAAACGGCATTAGTTTTTTAGAGTCACGACACCCGACTGCAAGATCTTTTATCTTCGTGTTCCGAGTTCAAAATCGGGATAAGAAGAAGAGGAAGATGTTGTTTCGCACATACTAAAACAATCACAAATATGGGGAAATAGTTTTGTTGATTTTATGGGTTGTAAGTCCAGCGGCGTAAGAGGTTTCTCGTCTTGAGGATCCAAATTTTTAACTTTCTGGGAACTTACACCAGGCTCATAGGGAGCGCGAGAAATGTAAAATTTTCGTTTTGAGAGTTTAGATGTACAAATATGTTTATTTTTGATGTAGATTTGCTGGCCTCGATCAGGTTACTCTCGCCGTTTAAATAATTCCCCAAAAATGTGTTAAGATTTATGCGTTCATTTTCTGCTAAGGACTAAAAAGTCAAACTTAGTCAAAGTTACGTGAGAGATAAGTTACGTGAAGAAAAGTCAATGTGGCGTGAAAATCAATCAATCAGAGTCTTGTTAGTTATATGTACGGTTGAATAGGTGTATGTACGGTTGAATATATGTCACGGTACAGTTCAAGGTACATTTTGGATAGACGTCAAGCATACTTTGTGTAGACGTCAATTTTTGATGAAACGTAGCCGTTTAAGTGAATTGTACGGTAAGTTTAAGTGTCGCAAATTTTGAGTAAGTGTCAAGTAGTAAATTGTGACCATTGATTTGATTACGTAGGTCACAAGTTATGATTGTACTTCTTTACGTGAAAGTCAAGTAGCGTAGGACTTACGTCACCTACACATATAAAAATGTACTCATACTCACATTGAAAATTAATCATCAATCATCAATCTACTGAATGATTCTCTCCATTTTTTCCCTACTGCTAGTTTTGCACTGAGTGCTTATTCTGTCGCATAATCTATCTTCTACTTGTTCAGTAATTAAGCTTTTCTTCTTATATAGAGAATTGTTTTTCCTTAGCTTCCTGTGTCTTGTAATTGATCGATCCTATGGCCACTATTTCAGAATCTCAACATGGTATGAGAGCTTTAGGTAAAATTACAGACATCCAGAATTTAATGGTAGTAATTATTTGATATGGAAAGCTAAGATGACCCGTATTCTAAAATATAAGAATTACTTGTCTATTGTAGCAGGCACTAAACTTAAACTTACTGAAGCTTTAATGGCAGCAAGATATGATAGAAGAGAAGAAGAGGTAGCCACATTAATTTTTCTAGTAGTGGGAAACAATCAACTTTTACACATAGTTGATTTAAAAAAACCTAAAGCTATGTGGGATAACCTAAGGACTGTACATGGCGTACTAATCCGTCCAACATAATGCAATTAAAAAACAAATTGTTGGACTTTATTATCGAGAGTGGAGATACTATGGAAACTCTTATAAATAGACTGAAAGAGCTTAAATTGCTGCTAGCCGCAGTCGGCACAACACTAAATGATGATGATTTGATCCTTACACTAGTTAGGTCATTACCATCACAGTATGCTATGATGATCACGGCTTTGAAAATTCAACCTACTGTAGACTTTGATGCAGTATGTCAGCATTTCATTCAGGAAGAAGTTGAAATTAAAATAAAGGAGGAAAAAGAGTCAGATGTAGCTCTTTATGCCAAAGGCAAATAGTCAGTAAAACGTATTGAGTTAGTAACTGCTTGTGCTATATGTGGAAAAACTAATCATCAGACTGTTGATTGTAGATTCAAAAAGAAAGAGGCTGAAAACTTCAAGAAAAAGATTGTTTGTTATAGTTGTGGAAAACCAGGTCATATGTCTTCAGTTTGTCGTAGTAAAGACAAAAACAGACAAAACAAACCATCTTTTGCCATGACCATACTTTTCCTCTCACAGTCTAATGCTCCAAAAAGCAAATGGATTATAGACTCAGGAGTGTCTCATGATATGTGTAATGATAAGTCTATCTTTTCTTCTCTCACATCATTACAAAATCCTCGACGAATTGTACTGGCAAATGATAAGATTCTAGAGACCAGTCTAATATACGAGGTTAAGTTACAATTATACTGTGATACTGGTAGCCATGAAGGCCATCTAAAAGATGTTTTATATTTACCAGGTTTAAAGCATAACCTTTTTAGTGTTATGCATGCTCTGAGGAGTGGACTAAAAATTGAATTTGAGAAAAAGAAAAATGAAAGGTGTGAAATCCGAAGTGGTGGAAAGCTAATCGCTCTTGGATATCTGGAAGGGAATCTTTTTGCTCTACGTTTGGATGAGGAAGAGGCACAGATGAATTTCAGCAAAGAAGCACAGACTTTGGAGCTATGGCATCAACGATTTGGTCATCTGGGAGAGCAGAATCTCAAACGAATTATAGAAAAGAAGATGGTATGAGGACTTGAGGACGTCAACGCCCAAGACAACCTTAAGGTGTGTGAAGGATGTGCTCAAGGTAAGCAAAAAAGGCTTCCTTTTCATAAAGATGATGAACCCAAACATTGAAGGAAGCTGGAGCTTATTCATTCTTACTTGAGCGGTCCTCACCCTTTAAGTCCTGGAGGTTTTAGATTTGTCATCACGTTTACGGATGAGTGCACTAGAAAAGTATGGGTGTATTTTATGAAATCCAAAGGAGAAGCCCTTGAGAAATTCAGAGAGTTTAAAATCATGGTAGAAAATCAAGCAGGTAACGAATCCAAATTTTAAGGTCAGATAATGGGGGAGAATATACCTCCAATGCTTTTAAGGAAAACTGCAAAATTTGGGGGATACAACGAGAATTCACAGTAGCATATAGTCCGCAGCAAAACGAAGAATCAGAAACTGTCACTGTTCCTTTTAACAATCAAGAAGAATTGGAAAGTGGGTCTCCACAAACACCAGGTACTCCAAGTTGAGAAGATGAAGTGGAGCCTTCGTCATCGACGCCGATTTCCATTCCAGCTCAGACTTCCGTCATCCCCGGTGGAACATCAACCTCTCAACCTTTACAAGTGGAGAAGTTACCGGCATCACAACCTTCGCAAATTACAACCTCTCCAAATCCGATTCAACAATCGAGATTGACGGTAACCCCTCAAAGAGTATCTAATCGGATACGTGCTTAACCAAAGCTGCTTATTGAAGAAACGGGAAATTTGGGTTTAGCTTATTGTTTTATGGCGGCAGAGGGGGAACCGCAATTTTTTCATGAAGCTTTGGAGGGTTCTAATTCTCATAAATGGAAAAAGGCAATAGAATTAGAATATGACTCACTAATCAAAAACAAAACTTGGACCTTAGTAGAACGCCCAGAAGAGAAAAACATTGTGGGGTGTAAATGGGTCTTTAAGATTAAGAGGAAATCAGATGGGTCAGTGGAAAGATATAAAGTGAGGTTAGTTGCTAAAGGGTATTCCCAAGAAGAGGGGGTTGATTACACTAAGACATTCTCACCAGTAGTGAAGTTTAATAGTCTCAAAAGTTTAATAGCCTTAAGGGCAGCAGATTTATTATGACCCTCCATAACTTACTGCTCAGGGGAGCAAATTTTGAGATTCTTTTTGCTATCAACTCAGCGAAGTCTTACCTTCATAGGGGTGAAGGTGGTCAAAGTTTTTGTTTGCCAGGGTGGCAGTAATTCTTGCTGAAACACAAACGGGTCAGGGTTATCCTTGAGGCTTCTTCGAAGCTGTCTACTCTGAGGACTTATGGAGGTTTCAGAGTTTCAAGTTATGGGCCCACCCTCTAGGGTACCCATCTTTAATGGAACTCTCTTAATATACTGGGAAAGTATGATGATAGGAGCTCTATGCAAAAAAAGGTTTTGGAAGATAGTGAGTGGACGATTCGGGCGTCCATCAAGTCTTGGAATCCCTCTAGGGTTTGAAGGATGCAGATTCACAAAAAAAAGCAGGTCCATATTCAACAGAGGAGACAAAGGAAGAAGTGGTCGTGGACAAAAGAGCAGAGAACGAGACGACCACACCAAAATAAACTGGTTCAGCATTCATGTCACTTATTCCGAGGAACGAGGAGAATGATACTGAAACTTGGGACTTCAACAATATGGCGGCAAAGCACTTCATCCTACGCCATCCTACCCGCGGACTTGCATGTCCTCATTTGCAGGTAGAAAAGGCATCCGATCTGTGGATGGCTCTCATAGAGATGTACCGAAGTTGTACGATTTAGCAACAACAGTTGGTTGATCAGAAAGTTAAGGAATATGTATACAAATGGGGGAAGATGTTGGATTTTTGCAATGAGCTTGCTACACTCTTCATGGAGCTAGAGAGTGCGAGAAAAGATTTTAGTGAAAAAGAAAATGTTAACTGTTTACTGATGAAGTTACCTGATGAGTTCGAGAACATAGTCAACCGTGTGCAGGACTTGCCGGACTCAAGATGGATATGGAACAAAGTGGTAGGGATGATTCTCGTTCGGGAGAATACGAAAAATGCATGCAAGTGGTAGTGTTTTCTATTGGGGAAGTACTAACGTTTTTCCATACATTGTTGGGGATGCCGGCTACGCATTACACCCCAATCTGATAGTGTCGTACCCTGGTACACGACTACTCCATCGCAAACCAAGTTTAATTTTCAGCATGCATCACTTAGGATGGTAGTGGAGAGAGCATTCGGGAAGTTGAAATGTCAATGGAGATTCCTTTTGAAGATATTGCGTTCTCAACAAGAATCGTTCTTGACATTCATTTTGGCTGCTTCTATCTTGCACAATATCTCCATTGCACGAAATGAAACACACATCGATTAGGTGCTTGAGTTTGAAAACGAACAAACAAAGAATGAAAGTGGTGTTCGACAAGTGTCGCTCGAATCGCTAGGGCTCAAGAACAACGACAACAACGCGTACAACAAGGTGGAGAAGTGGAAAAAATAATGGGTGGTCCTAGATCCACCAAAATCTAAGGTATGAAAATAAGAGATGTTTTATGTGACTATGTTACAAGGACATGGACGGGGAACATAACGATGACGGTGTATATATCCCGGATGCCGAGGTGAGCGATATGAATATTGAAGTTGATGAAGTTGAGGGAACGCATCATCATAGCAGTAACGAAAAAACTACCAATGACATGGATCTGATGAGTAGTGGTTTTGATATGTTCTATGTACGGTGAAGATATTTAGTCTACTTTTTACTCAAAAATACATTTTTTTACAATTTTATCGTTTTTGGGTTTAGAAGAAAAAGTTATACTGCAGATGTTTAGTGTGATGTATAACATTCAAATTTTAGTCAAATATCAAATCCATTATTTTTGTTTTATGTTTTCTTACATTTGGCATACAATATCTAATGTTTCTGTCATAAATTGTATTTTATGGCCATGTCTCTGTCTCTTGTCTCTTGTGACAATCCTCCATTGTTGCTCTTAGTTGCTCCCTTTATCTTTTTATCTCTTTTCTGTCTTTTGGCCTTTTGTCTCTGTGTCTGTGTCTTCTGTATCTCTGTCATGTATCATTCTGTCTAGTCTTTTTGACTGTCATGTATCTCTTTGTGCTATCTCTTTGTCTCTTACTCTGTCTCACTCTCTTTCTCTGTCTTGTGTCTCTGTCTCTATCTCTCTACCTCTCCATCTTTGTCTCTTTTATTATGCTCTGTCTTTGTGTTTCTAACTCTTTGTCTTGTCTCTTGTCTTTGTGTCTTTATTTGCGTCTGTCTCTGTATGCGTCTCTGTATGCGTCTCACTATCTCTCTGTCTCTCTGTCTCTCTATGTCTCTGTCTCTTTGTTTCTCCGTAGCTCGGTCATATGTCTCTCTGTCTCTGTGTCTTCCTTGTATTGATGTCCATTCCATGTGTTATGAGTTATACATTACAGTTACACTTGTGCCCCGTTTCGGTATTCATAGTTATTCCTTTCTAGTGCTGGATAGTCAATTTCCATTTCCATCGGAATTACTTTCCAAGGGATATACTGTTACACCTAAAGCCATGTCTTTCAACTGCATGTGTTCTCAATTATAATTTCCAGCTAACATCTAATAGTTTTCGGTAAGTGGTCAAATACATGCGTCACTTACATCTTTCAATTGTTGAGGTCTTTGACCACTACCTGCGTCACTTACATCTTTCAATTGTGTCTTTGTTACTGTAAGTCACTAATTTCAATGTTTGACAAATCATTGGTGACTTAAATTTGTCAATTATAGTTGTTGTTCTCGGTCACAACAATCACCTGCTTACCATATTTGGTATAAAACACAAATGTATTGTTCCATTAACAAAAATGCTCACTTGTGGAAATCACATGACTTAAGTGCGGAAATAAACTTTATAACAACTCCAAAAATGCACCAGGACTACAAACAAGATACAAGGGACAGAGGCAAGGACAGAGAAAGACAAGATACAGAGACATAGAAAAGTCGGAGACAGAGAAAACACAGACAGAGGTGTATAGAGAAAAGACAGGGACAGAGACACAAAAAAGTCAAAGACATAGAAAAGACAGCTTGAGACAAACAGAGAAAAAACAGGGACAGCATCAGGATATAGCGACAAGATACAAAAGATAGACAGAGAAAGACAAATAAAAGACAAGATACAACGACAAGGTATAAAGACAAAGATAGACAGAAATAGAGTCACAAAGATAGACAAAAACAGAGACAGAAAAAAGTCAAAGACGGAGAAAAGACAAAGTCAGAGAAAAATCAGAGACAGATAAAAGACGGAGAGAGATAGAAAGAGTAAAATCAAGATAGACAAAGATAGAGAAAAGACAGGACAGTGAAAAAGAAACAGTGACAAGATACAGAGACAAAGATAGATAGAAACAGAGACACAAAAAAGAGACACAAAAATAGATAGAAACAAAGACACAAAGATAGAAAGAAACAGAGACAAAGAAAAGTCAAAGACAGAGAAAAGACAGACAGAGACAGAGAGAGAAAAGACAAGGACAGCAACAAGATTCAGCTACAAAAGACTCAAAGACAAAGATAGACAGAAACAGAGACACAAAGATAGATATAAACAAAGACATAGAGACAAAGATAGACGGAAACAGAGACAGACATAGACATATAGAAAGAGACATCTATAGAGAGAAACACGGAGAGACATAGAGAGAGATGGAGCCAGAGTCAAAATATAGAGGCATAGAGGTTAACAAGAGACGAGATAAAAAAAGAAAAATATATTATATTTAAATATGATGTTTTTAAAGATAACATAATTCTTCGACTCACCCTTTTAGTTTTCCAAAGATATAAAGTATTAAAAAAAAAAGCACCCACAAACATTCTTTGAGAAAAGTTACGTTTGTTAATATCCGTTATTTATCGGCGATAACACTGATGGCAATATATCATACCAATATATCGATTATCGGGTACCCAAAAAAGGTCCATATCGGTTATCGGCAAATCCTTACCAATACACAACACTAGAACTTTGTCTCCTAGTTTCATTGGCTTTGCTTTAGCTGGAAGTCCCGACGTATAACAAGTTTGGGCTTGTTACGTTTGTTGGTGGGGGACTTTGGGATGCAACCACAGGAAAAGTCATAGAAGGAGGAATTGTGCGTAGACCTTGTGAACTATGGATTAAAAGCTCCTCTATGTTCTGCGCGTTCGGAACGCATGGGTCCCGCATCAGGTTCTCCGACATGTTATCTACGAATTGAGTAAAAAATATACAACAAATAAATGGGAAAATGACAAAAAACGGCACAGATTAGGACAAGTTGGAGAAATTCTTAAGAGAATGGGAAAATTCTTGACAGGTTGAGGAAATTTTTGAGAGAATGGGAAGGTTTGGGTCAGATTTTAAGGAAATGGATGCATTGATGAAAATTAAGGGTTTTTTTGGGAGAGAGAGGGAGAGAGAGAGAGAGAGTATATATTATATATATATATCCATGTATACATACATAGATGTATGTCTGCTGCCTGTCTGCCTGCCCGCCAGTTATCTGTCTAATAACCTGTTTCCCAACCGCCTGCTTGTCTACCTATCGGCCAAATACATACGTATACATCTGTATATATATCTATAGATATACATATCTGTATGACTTTATAGATATAAATATAAATAAAAAAAAGAAAATTATATATAATATATATTATATAGTATATATATATAATTTATATATTATATATTTATATATTTATATATTATAAATTATATATATATATATATTTTATATATATGCTTATATTATATATTTATATTATATATATTTTATATAATATACATTATATATACATATATATACATATATATATGTTATACATATACATATATATATAATATTATACATTATACATTATATATATATATGTATAAATATGTATATATATATCCTGCCTGTTAACTGCCTAACTACCTGCTTCCCAACCGCCTGCCTGTCCGCCTACCGGCCAAATACATACGTAAACATCTGTATATATATATATATATATATATATATATATGTATCTGTATGACTTTATACATATAAATATAAATACACATATATATATATGTTTATTATATATTATATTATATATATAATATTTTTATATATATATATATATATATTTATATGTATATATGTATATCCTGCCTGTTAACTGCCTGACTACCTGCTTCCCAACCGCCCGCCTGTCTGCCTACCGGCCAAATACATACGTATACATCTGTATATATAGATATGTATCTGAATGACTTTATACATATAAATATAAATACACATATATACATATTTATATATATGTATATATATGTGTATATATATGTGTATATATATATGTATATGTATATATATGTATATATATCGTGCCTGTTAGCTGCCTGACTACCTGCTTCCAGACCGCCTGCCTGTCTGCCTTCCAGCCAAATACATACATATCCATGTGTATATATATATATATAGAAATTTATCTGTATCACTTTATATATATAAATAGATATAAAAAGCTACTACAAAAAGAATAACTCTTAAAAATCACACAGGTTTTGGAAAACTTTGAAAACCCTGAACACCTAAAAAGAGTAATAGAACTTATAAACTTCCTGTTAGGATTTAGTACTGAGAACTCATTTAGCGACGTGACATTCTCGTAGCTAAAGTAGCGACGACCAGCGACGAATTAGTTTCGTCGCTGGATATTTGAAGTACCAACGTCCGTGGATATTTGAAGTGACGTAGAAATTAAATGTTCATTTTGTTTCACGTATGTTTGAATAGTATTATAGAAGTGACGTGGAAATTGCTTGGTAGTTTCGGTTCACGTAAGTTCAAGTCGTACCGTGTGATTCAAATTGGTTCGCGGTTGACTTGTCTAGTCGTACCGTGTAGTTCAAGTCGGTTCGCGGTTGTTGGTCGGATGTTTTCACCACGTTGACTCTTACGCGTTTCTAATCATGTACCCTGGTATTGTTACGTGACGTTTGAAGGAGTATATTGAGGCGTAGTGAGAGAGAGGTTTTTATCAATTTGGCGAGAGTTGATCCTCCTTGTAGATTATGAAGGAGTTCAAGGAGTTAAGGGAGTTTGATAGCTTTATGGTGTTTCTTGAGGAGTTAGAGGAGGTTAGTGAAAATTATCTTTTATATGATTAAGAGGAGTTAGAAGTGTGTGTGTTTTGAGGGTGTGAGGAAATTATGTAAGAAAAGTTCTCCGTGGAATATATTGGCTTCCGTGGGGTTATCTTTCTCTAGTGTAAGTTTTATCTTTTATGCTTCTGCTTGCATTTGCTCTCAGTGTTTTATTTTTCGATCCTTTTAATTGGTATCGCAGCAGGATGTAGTGCTCTCCATGAGTGTTAGGATGATGGAGAGATGGAAGGAAATAAGGAGGATTTGTGGTTATTGAAGCTTAGAGGGGCTCAATATGAGGAGGCCCTTCCTACTCGTCCTTTTGGCCCAGATAGATTTGGAGGTGAAAGAAGTTCGGAGGAGGTGTTGTATGACTTGTTCTACAAGTTTACCCTTTATGTTGATGTGAAAATTCAGATTGAGGTGGGAGGAAGAAAAGGCTTTTTTCCTTTAAAGAGTGAACCGGATCTCGATCCGGATGGAGGTGATTCTTATTTTGAAGTAGAAGAAGAAGAAGATGATGAAGAAGAAGTAGATGAAGAATCCGAAGAAGTAGTTGAAGAAGTCGAAGAAGGCGAAGAAGAGAAGAGTGAATTAAAATCAATCAGATGTGGAAATTCAGATTGAAATGGGAGGAAGAAAATTCATTTATCCTTTGATGAATGAACCGGATCTCGATCCGGATGGAGGTGATGCTTATTCTGAAGTCAAAGAAAAAGAGTCCGAAGAAGTTGAAGAAGTCGAAGAAGGCGAAAAAGGTGAAGAAGAGAAGAGTGAATTAATAATTGAAGAGAGGAGTGAAGAAAAATGTGATGAGAAGTGTATTAAGAAGAGTGATTTGATGAGAGAGAAAAGAGTGAGGATTAAAAGGAGGATAAAAAAAAAAATTGACAAAGATGAAGAAGAAGGAAAATTGAAGAGAGAAGTGAAGAAAAGTGTGATGAGAAGTGTATTAAGAAGAGTGATTTGTGAGAGAGAAAAGAGTGAGGATTAAAAGGAGGATGAAAAAAAAGAATTGACAAAGATGAAAAAGATGATGAAAAAAGGAGAAATCGGATTCTTGTTCCGGTTTGAAAAAAGAAGAGAACAGTAGGGATGCAAAGGAGATAGAGGGAAGTTATTTTCTGTAAAGGAAGAGATATAATATTTTCCCATGGCGGCTTTATTTTTTGTTTTGGAGAAAACATTCAGTTTTTTTGGAGTTTAATTTGCAGAAGAATCTCGGATGTATGGAGGCCCCAGTAATTTGGAAGATCAATTTTCGAAAGTGTTCGACAAATTGATGTGTATATTGATGTCCTATTAGAGAAGGAAAGGGGAAGAGTCATCTGCCGGATGATGTGGATCTCTATTTGGATAAAAATGAAGATGAGAGTCGAGGAGATAATTGTTTGAAGAAAGAGGAGAAAGGGAAGAGGTAAACTGTCACGTAAAATTCCGAGGATTACTGGTGACATTATGGAGTTCGGGGATATATTATTCCTCAATGATACTTAAATTATTTTGGTGGAGGAAGAGGTCGTGCATAAGGCGACCGAGGCGATCGCGGTGTAGGCCACCGCCTTGATTGGTGGTTATGAATTTGGAATTTATTTCGGTTATGTAAAATGATTGATTTGATGAGTGGAGAAGAGAAATTGAAAGAAAACTTTGAGTTTTTATGTGTGTAAAATTTATATTTTCTTGGACATTTCTAATTCATAATTGGAGGAGAAATAGCATTTCCACATTCGAAAGAGAAATAAGAGAACTAGCTGTGACATTAAGAGTGACATTGAAATTGGAATTGATAATTAGTGTGATGGGAATCCTGATTCCAATTCTCCGAAATTTCAAGGTTTTACATCGAGTTCACAATTAAGCTTCAACGTTGTAGAAGTGGAAGGAAGAGTGAAGAGAAGAAGATTGAATTTTTTAAGGAGGGATGAAATGTGTAAATGTGATATATCGACTGAGGTGGAAAGGAATGTTTTCTGAAGAAGAAAGTAAACGGGTTGTCGTGAGTTGAAAATGAATCTCAACATTTTGAAGATCCATTTTTGGAGGGATTTTTATTTCGTACTTTTGTACGTTTATTTATAGAAGAAGTGAATCGAAGTGAATCGAGGTGAATGGTGTAGCGACACATTTTTTTTGTGGATTTTGTTGATGTAAAGTTTTAATGTTTCCATGATTAGAGGGAGAAGAGAAAGAGTTCCGTGTTGGAAACAAAAACCGATATCTTTACCGGTTGTTTTGGTCATTTTCTGACAAAGAAGAGGAGGAAGAAGTGATGTTCCATATTGGAACGAGACCAGTATTTCGCCAGTTGTTTCGGTCATTTTCTAACTTTGTCAAACGCCGAACATTTGTATGGTCGTTAAGTTTTTTCGTTGGTATCTTTTTTTTGGTTCAACATTAAAATGTGGTGTAATTTTGAGGTGAAGTTTTGTATCGCAATCTGTTCCATTATTTTAGTGAAGCCTAAAATGGTACGGCGGTTACCAAAATCGCTACGTGAATTATTATTGTTTGTTGAGATCTGGAGTTGATTCTACGTTATTTGATTTTGACGTATATGTGAAAGAGGAGTGATCGTTTCGTACAGGGCGGTAATGCCCCTTGTACTTTGGAGTTTGCAGTACACTTCCTTGCAAGATATTTTTTTTTGGCGGTTGCTATTGGTCGTCGTCAGATTTTTTTTTGTTCGAACAGTTATTCAAAGTGGAATAATACGTATCTTCTCGTACCTTATTGGTACCATGTGGATGTGAGTATGGTTTCAGTTGACAGAGAATAATTATTTAAAAGTGCCAATTTTGATGGAGGTTGTGACGTGGATTTATTTGACGTGGATTTGCGGCGTGAAATTTTCATTTACTTTGATTTTGAAATTTCACCGCCCTGTTACCGTTTTTTTTCGTTTGGAGCGGCAATATGTTTTCTTTTGAGATTCTAAGAACAAATGGAGAAGCTCCATGTGGCATATTCGTGAATTTTGACGCGTGAAGTTACGGATGAATTTTGAATGAAGATTGAAGGAAATATTCGCAATCAAGTTGTAACATTTCAAAGAGGTCTACACATTTGGAGTTGATTAAAGTTTGCGAGGATTCTGTTAAAGGATTACTCGATTTGGCGCTTATTGAAAATCGTGAGGAGATATAAGTGTTTCTTACGTCAAACATTTGATACTTTATTTCGTACATTAATCTGATATTTTAATTTGTCGCTTAATTTTGTTTCATGACGTTTTACGGAGAGGAAGTTTTAAGTTGTGATTGGTGTAATGATTACAAGTTTGAGAGGGGGATTGTTAGACTCAATTTTGTAATCAGTCGTCGTGTGTCTGTAGCGCGGTCTTCCAGTTTGTCTTTTGTTATTTCGTGTAAGTTCGTTTATGTTATTTTGAAGTCAAGGTGGTGGTTCGATAATTCCCACATTCAAAGGGGAATTGTTAGGTTTTACGTTGTGGGATTTGTGTTAGCGTCGGTTGGCAGCTTAACAACCATTGTACGTTTGGTTTAAATGTTGTTTTTGTGTGTCAGAGTTATTTGTGCCTTGTATTACTTGAATTGTATGTACGGAGGGTCCCGGTCACTATACGGTTTTGTGTCATAGTGATCGTAGTGGTATTTGTTCTGATTCGAGGAGTAGTGTTGTTTTTGGGTTGCGGCGTACATTTGTACGGCCGAATTTGTTCCACTTTGTCGAGGAGTTTTTCGGTTGACGTTTGCGTACGTTCTTTTGAGCGAGTACTGACAGCATCAAAAGAGGTATATAAATGGGAAAGAAATTAGTAGGCATGGAGTAAGAGGGGGATTTGAGTGTCTCAGTAAGAGGGGGAATTTTAGGATTTAGTACTGAGAACTCATTTAGCGAAGAGACATTCTCGTAGCTAAAATAGCGACGACCAGCGACGAATTAGATTCGTCGCTCGATATTTGAAGTACAAACGACGAAGTAGTTTCGTCCCTAGATATTTGAAGTGACGTAGAAATTAAATGTTCATTTCGTTTCACGTATGTTTGAATAGTATTATAGAAGTGACGTGGAAATTGCTTGGTAGTTTTGGTTCACGTAAGTTCAAGTCGTACCGTGTGATTCAAATTGGTTCGCGGTTGACTTGTCTAGTCGTACCGTGAAGTTCACGTCGGTTCGCATTTGTCGGTCGGAAGTTTTCACCACGTTGACTCTTACGCGTTTCTAATCGTGTACCGTGGTATTGTTACGTGACGTTTGAAGGAGTATATTGAGGCGTAGTGAGCGAGAGGTTTTTATCAATTTGGCGAGAGTTGATCCTCCTTGTAGACTATGATGGAGTTCAAGGAGTTAAGGGAGTTTGATAGCTTTATGGTGTTTCTTGAGGAGTTAGAGGAGGTTAGTGAAGATTATCTTTTATATGATTAAGAGGAGTTAGAAGTGTGTGTGTTTTGAGGGTGTGAGGAAATTATGTAAGAAAAGCCTGTCTCCCTTCCAGCCAAATACATACATATCCATGTGTATATATATATATATAGAAATTTATCTGTATCACTTTATATATATAAATAGATATAAAAAGCTACTACAAAAAGAATAACTCTTAAAAATCACACAGGTTTTGGAAAACTTTGAAAACCCTGAACACCTAAAAAGAGTAATAGAACTTATAAACTTGCCACGAAGACGTAAAAACCTTAAGCCTAAAAGCCTGAAACACCTTAAAAAAAATACAAGCTTGAAAAACGAACAACTACCAATCGCACAAAGTGTGAATAAAATTATATATGTCAAAATATTTATACTTTAATGGCTGATCTACCGGTACACACCAGTACACAGATGCCTTTTCGTCTCCAAAATGAGGAACGTGAGCGATCGCCGACGGGTGACATAGAGGCAACAAAACAGAAATAACTCTTAAAAATTTACAATTATTCTTCTTTTTATGATTCTCTTTTTTTTTATAGACCCAAAAACTTAAAAAGTGTTCAAAAATGACACGAGAGAGGAGAGAGTGGAGAGGTGTACGAAGGGTGACGACAAACTGGACAAAAAAAAAGAATGGGTAGAGAGGAGATGACGGAATTGGAACGAAGTAAGTTAAACACACAGAGATGGAAAAAAGAAAAACCTAAAAAAATGAAAAATATAATATTTGCTAGTTTTTATGAAGAAACCCTTACATACCTTTCGATGTAGCACAGAAATGCGGTTTCGGTTTTTGTCCTCCCACTTGGCGGAAGTTGCCCAATGTTTTTCCTACGCCATGTGTGAAGACACGTGTCTTTGTGAGAGAGGGCTTGCGACAAAAGAAGTTGAGGAAGGGTATGAGGGGGAAAGAAGGAAGCGCCTTTTGAGAAATGGTGTCCGTTGGTTGAGACCCCTCCATGGCCCTTGTACGCAAAATAGCGCACGAAAAACAGTACGCACAGGTTGGAAACGTGCGGTGGGGTTTTTTGGTACTCCGCGCACTAATATTGAGAAAACTTCCTACACGTGCGATAGCGTCTACCTATTTGTTCACCCTATTGAATTTTATTTAAAATCACCTCGCGAGGTGATTTGAGGTTAAGTTTGAACATGTGCTGGAAGGACGCAAAAATGGGTTGAAATGCGCTAGACGAAAAATTGCATCGCGTTAGAAGACAAACTGCTGTACGTATAAAGTTTCAAGGAAACGCAACTTGTACGGTGGTAATTTCATTTTTTTGGTACGGCTGCGGATTTTCTTGTTTTTTTCTAAGTTATGAAGGAAAACGACAAAAAATAATTGTAACTTTAGCACATGCGAAAATACCTTTACGTACATTTTTGTTTATTTTGGGACAGTGAATACTCAGGGAAATTTCGCAGCATTATTAGATGAGTCAAATCCGTACGAATTGGACAAATTGGACGAAAAGGGCCAACGGTCACTACGTTAGGGTACTTTCGCATGTAGCCGAAACTTCGTCGTGTTACTTTTTTTTTTAGCGAAGATTCTTGATTTTAGAACATTTGTATGTAAAGAAACGGAATCGTAAGATTGTGACGGATGGAGACGTGGGTGAAATTTGTGATGATTGTAGACGAGTACAATACTCGCGACAATTGATGACGTTTACAAAATAGAGACGGTTGTAGACGTCTAGCTACTTGTGACATTGTAGATGTTTAGGGTTTGTGACATTTTGACGTCACGCTCAAATTATGATAGCGTCGACGTCACTAATTCCAAAACATTACGCCATGGTTTCCCGATTTTGTTTTTTCGTCCGTTCTCACTCTACTTGCCACCAAACTAAGCTAAAAGACAACCAAAAGAATTTTTTTTTATAGAACTTTCATTTGATACCTTTCTTGCCTTTTTTCATTTCAAGAATTGTGAGATAGATGCGTTAGTGGGAGAGGGAGAGAGAGAGAGAGGCACTTTCACGGAATTCGCTTTTGCGAACTGGCGTCCGTTGGTCGAAACCCCGTCCACTGCCACTTTACGGAAAAAAGAACACGGAAAAAAGTCACGCACAGGCTGTAAACATGCGGTGGGTTTTTCTTTGGTACTCCGCGCTCAAAAAAATTATCAAACTTTCGGCACGTGCGACAGCATCTATCTATTTGTTTACCTCATGAAACTTTATTTAAAATCACCTTCCGAGGTGATTTTATACAAAGTTTGAAGATGAGCTGGAAGGACGCGGTCGAAATGTGCTAGACGACAAATTGCTTCGCGCTAGACGACAAATTGCAGTACATATAAAGTTGTAAGGTAACGCAACTTGTACGGTGTTAATTTCATTTTTTTGGTGCGTCTGCGGATTTTCTCGTTTTTTTCTAAGTTATGGAGGAAAACGACACAAAATAACTGTAACTTTAGGACATGCGAAAGTACCCTTAGAGGAGATCCATGGCGCGAATGCTCTCAGCAGGACTCGCGGCGAGCCTCTAACGGTCGTAACTGTCAGCAGCTGGCGGAAGTGCCTCCTGCGGCAATATGTAAACCCGTAGACCAGCTATATGCGCGCACATAGTCATGACTGCACGACACAGTAATGATCGATTCAATTAGGTTCAAAGACACTAATTTGATAAAATTATATATATAACGTGGTGTACAAAATGTGTCCGCTTGTACCATAAATGCACTCAATTTCATACCGAAGGAAAACGTGTCAATTTTAAGAGTGAACACGTGGAAGGGCACTCGAAGTCAAACGACAAAATTAAATCGCGCCAATTTGTTCGCGCACATTCAGGCGATGGTGCCCATGAAACTTTAAAGTGCTACTTTGGATTTTATCACAGATTTTACGGTGTACTTTTCAAAGTGCTTTTATTACTTGCGCGGTCATTACACTGCCATTCACTATTAGCGTCAAAGAAAAAATAGCGTAAAAAAAAAATTAGCGCTATCAACGTTGATTGGGAATTCGATTTTTTTCAAAAAAAACGTATATTTTATTTTTTTACTATTGCTAATTTAGGTTTTTCAAAAAAATAAATACCCGCCATAAATATGGCTACACTAATGTAAAACGGACCCGCGTAAAAGTATCAAACTAAATGAAAAAATGAGAGTCGTCGTGCGTTACCAAATAAAGCTACACTATTTACGATTCGCAATTAAATTTCAATTTTGGGGTTAATTTAAAAGCAAACATGTGCTTTCATAGTGGAGCTCACGTGAAGTGAGAAAGTGACTGTGCGCAACATTTTTGTTTACACGTGGTTGCCGCAGTTTTGTCACCTAAAACCTTCGCCGGCCGTGTGAATTGTTGATTTTATTATGACGGTCGACGTTCGAAAGAGCGGCAAAAACATTGACCGGTTGTAAGAATATTTTGAAAGTCAAAGCTGTTAACTAATCGACCGTCAAATTGAATATTTTGAAAGTCAAACCTGTTCACCTAATTGACCGTCAAATTTAAACTCAACAGTACTTTAATTGTACCAATGTGTACCTAAAACGTGACAAAGGTGACGTAAGTGACTGTGCCAACCAAAATAGTTATTGCCGTGATCAATTCCCAAAAAATATTAACACTAATAGCGATACACGGTGTACTGTAGCGGTGGGCTGTTCATCATATCAAGTGTGACGTGGTTTTGGCACGTGGATTGACTTAATTGGCTGACCGTCTTCGCACAACCTTTTATTGTCCTTGTTGAGTCCTCCAAGACCTCCAATAGGTAGAGTTGATAGCACCAACTCAGTAGCGACTTTTTTGACCAACAATCTTAAAATATTTGTTAACAACACTATTCAAATTAGTGGATTTATATATGCCACGTTTCCAACAACACAATTGCTCTACATTTTAATTCCGCCACAAGACGAATAATCTCTCAACGCTAAAAAACCGGAGGTCAGTTACTATACTGAGACTGTACGTGGTTCGAAGAAATCTTCAAGGTGAAGTCAACATCAAGCTGAAGACCTAAAGTCAAACAAAAGAGTGAAAAACGCTGACACGCTAAAACAAAAAGACGCGTTACCCTACATACGTCCTTTGTGACTAAAAGCGCATCGATCACGAAACCCGGCGGCACATAATTATTGAATTTATGCAAAGACATATAAATTTATGAAGTAAACAGAAAACGAGTCTGTAGTCCTCCCACGTGCTCGCCCTCTCGGCTCCCGGCCCCCACTCCTCCTCCATCTCCCTCTCTCCCTCTTCCTCCCTCCCTCACTCCTCTCTGCCTCCTTAATTCCTACTTCTGTCTGTCCCCCCTTCCGTTATTTCCTCCTTTTCTCTCTCCCTCTCTCTCTCCCTCTCACTCTCTCCCTCTTTCTCTCTCTCCCTCCCTACCTCCCCCTCCCTCCCTTCTTCCCTTCCTCCCTTCCTCCCTCCTCCTTCGGCTCTTTTATTTTTGAAATAATGACTTCTGACGGCTTACGGGATATTTATTTTGAAAATATTCTCTACAAGTTACACGAATTAGTGACTACTATAATTATTTTGGAAAAATATCTCCCAGGAGGCAGAGATTTGGCGGCAAATATGACGGATTTATTTCGATGTAAGTTCTTTCGAATGCCGTTAAAATATCCTTGATCATCCCTTCTCTCTCTTTCATTCTCTCTCTCTCTCTCTCTCTCTCTCTCTCTCTCTCTCTCTCTCTCTCTCTCTCTCTCTCTCTTCCCTTCTCCCTCTCCTTCCCTCCTTCCCTCCCTTCCTTTAATTCCTCGATTAAAAACTCCATCAACTACTTTCAAAACACAAAAAACAAAATAAAATGACTAACTCGGGCACCTAAACGAAGGGTTGGTTTTGCAGGTGACAGATTTTCCGACCCAAAAACAAAAACTGACAAAAATGATTTGCTGGAAGAAAAAGAAAATTCCACACTAAATATGGTTTTGGAAAGTTTATGTTTACTGAAAAAAGGGGAAGCGGAAAATTTTCAAATTCCGGAAAAACCGTCGAAAATTTCACAAAGTAAGTTATTTTAGTCTCAAAAAAAAAAGAAATACACATACATATATATACATATGTACACACACACACACACACATATATATATATATATATATATATATATATATATATATATATATATATATATGTATATATATGTGTGTGTGTGTGTGTGTGTGTGTGTGTGTGTGTTTGTATTAATATTTGTTTTTTTTTTTTTTTTCAATTTTGCTGTTTTATCTAAATTATGAATTTCATATTTCGAAAAAAAAAGTTTATACAAAAATATAACAAAAAGAAAGTCCCTTTTTTTGTTATCTAGCTCAAATTTTGCCCCTCCTGTCATGTCTGGTGGTTTTGCAGGTGAAAATCTCCCTCGCTCTCCTCCTCGTCCTCCCTTTACACCCCTCCCTGTCTCTCTTCCTCCTCCTCTCTCTCTCCCTTTCTCTTTTCTTTCTTACCCTCTCCCTGCCTCCATTCCCCTCCCTTCTCTTTCTCCTTCTCGCCCTCTCCCTCTCCCTCTCCCTCTCCCTCTCCCTAAAGGATTCTCCTCCCTCCCTCCCCAGAGTATTGAATTCAAAAATTTGCAAAAAATAGCGGAATTGAAGTTGTTGACCGCATCGGAAATTTTTAATTTTCTGATTAACTTTGAAGGAGGAGAATTTTTATTGACAAAAAGGGCACCCGAGAAACCAGAGAGTGAGTTTTTTTATCATAAGTTTTTTTTTAAATTTCAAATGCACCTTTTTACAAAAACAATTTTTATCGAGAAAAATAAATGGTCGGAAAGGTTAAAAATGAAAACTATTTTTTCCATTCCTTTTTTTTCTTTTTCTTTTTCAAGAGAATACGTATTTTACGCCTCCATTTTTTATTTATGTACATATACATACTTTGTACTCAATTTTTAGTTTATTCATTTGTATATTTGTTTATTCGTTTCTTTGTTCATTTTTTTTATTCGTTTATTCTTTTGTTTGTTTATTGGCTTATTTGTTAAATTATTTTAAACTAGTTTTTAAACTGAAAATGAAAACTAGATTTTTCATTCCTTTTTTTATTTTTCATTTTTTTTCTTTTTCAAGAGAACAATAAAAGCTAGTGTTTTACGCCTCCATTTCTTACTTATGTACATATATGTATTTTTTACTCATTTTTATTTATTTATATATTCATTTTTTTAATTGTTTATTCGCTTTTTTGTTTATTTGTTTGTTTTCGAGCAGGTGGAACTTTGTTTTTGTTCGACAAAAAAGAAACTCGATCTTTTCGAAACGACGGTCATATTTGGCAAAAAAAAAAGAACGGAGGAAGTACAGTGAACGAAACCCACGTCAATCTTAAGGTATTTTATTATTCTTTTTTTATTAAATACTTAGCAACTTATTTGTTCAGTTGATAAAGTTAATTATTTTATTTTTTTATTCATTAATCAATGAGTGAATGAATGATATTTTATTTATTTTTTGTTTTTCTTACAGAACCATAGGAGTGATCCACACTATTTGTCTGTGCATAAATTTTCTTGCAACTTTTTTTTTCTTTTAATTGTTTGATTATTCATTTTCTCTCTTAAAAATGTTGCAACAACTACATAATTATTTAAGAATATAAAAATTGTTTAAATATTGGATTTTAGCAGGAATTTTTTTGTCCATTCACAATATTTGTGTTCAATCAATGTACTATTTTATTATTCTTAATTTTATTTTTTTGTTTATCTTTTTTATTTATATTTTTTATTGCGGACGGGTCAATGGGAAGGAAGTTATTTAAAATGTTTCCGGTTTGTTTATTTTGTTTGTTTTTCCATTTATCCATTTTTTTTTTTTTTGTCTCTGGGTGAGTCAATGTGAAGAATGTCAGTAAAGAATGTTTTTAGTTTTACTTTTAGTTTTTTCTTTTTTCCATTTATTTATTTATTTGTTTATTTTCGGGCAGATCAATGGGACGGAGGTCGTCGCTTGTTACTACGCTCGAAAAGAAGATGACAACGAGTTTCATCGACAAATTTATTTTCTACTGAAGAAGTAAGTGAAGAAAAAAAGAAGCTAAATCATGATTTCAAAGAAAAAACAATATATATCTTTTATTTTTTTCCCAATCAATGATATGATGTCATAAGATACTCCAAATTGCTCTATTTTTATTTTTTTTTTATGAATTGTTACCGTTATTTTCATTGTTATGGTATGTTTTTTATGGTGTTAATTTTTTATTTTTTTTTTTGCCTTTTTTCAGACCACAAAATGGGAAATTTAAAAATGAAAATCTTGTTCTAGTTCAATATCTCAAAACTACGGTACTATCTTCCCCCCCCCCCCCCCCCCCCCCCCCCTTTTTTTTTGTTTTACGGCATTGTTTTGTTTTTTCTGCAATTGCCATTCTTGTCACGTCACACAAAATATTTGGAAAAAGGCAAAAAAAAAAACCCACTATTGAAATAAATTCCCTACTATATTGTATTTTGTATCTGATTTGCTTCTATTTTATTTTATGTAAATTTATTTGGTTTTGATTTGTTTTATTTCATTTTATTGTATATGCGAAAAATTGATCAACAAAATCAGAAAAAAATAATTCCTCATTCATAAAATCTCAACCTTAAAAAAAAAAAACCGATTTTAAAATCATTCCATCAGACTTTGAAAATAATCATCTGATTTTTTTGTTTTTTTTTTTTGTTTTTTTTTTTAATGCAGGAAAATCGTAGGGGTGGATCAAAATATTTAATTCGGAAAGAAATTGAAGAAAAACCCCAAGAAGAAAGAAAAGCTGAAATTGAGAAAGAAATTCAAGAAATAGGTGACATTCGATCAGAAAGTAATGAAATTTGGTCAGAAAATAACGAAATTCAAGCAGAAAAATCGGGAATTCGGTCAAAAATTAACCGAATTCCGGCAGAGAATAACAAAAATTACACAGAAATTATCAAATTTCTCGCAAAAGATGCTGAAATTCAGGCAGAAAGTAGCGAAATTCATGTAGAAAAACCGGAAATTCAGTCAGAAATTAACGAAATTCGGACAGAATGTGACAAACTTTGGGCCGTAAAAGCTCCAATTTTGGCAGAAAATAACAATATTCGGTCAGAAATTTTCAAAGTTCGGGCAGAAAATGGTGAAATTTGGGCAGAAAGTAACGAAATTCGAGCAGAAACAACCGGCAGTTGGATACCGAATTATTCATCTGATGAGGAGGACGAAATCTCTCACAGAGGATCTGATTCTGATTCGTCTTATTCCGAAACTGACGAGGTAATTAAAATTGAAACTAATTTTTTTTTTCGTTCATTTTGTTTTAATAATTATTATTTTTAATTGTTTTCTTCTCCCCCCTAGAAGGAGGAGTAAGAAACAGGAAAAAAAAAAAAAGAGAGAAAAAAAAAGTTGCAGCAGTAGACAAAATTTCAAATTTAATATAGTTTTTCTTTTCTTTTTTCTCTTCATTTTTTTTTCCCTTTTTCTTTTCCTTTCCTTAACGTCATTTTATGCAATTTCCAAATTATTTTGCGCAAATTATGCACAAATACTCAAATATTTCAAAAAAATTGCAAGTTCTTGTTTATTTTAATGCTTTCAAGGTATACTAGGTTTATTTCGGGTTTATTTAGAGTTTTTTAAGGGTGTTTTTAGGGTTTTCAAGCACACGTGAAAGCTAACAATTTTTTTATTTTATTTTGCGTATTTTTTATTTATGGAAAACGAGATGATTCATACATGAAAGTCATCTCTACTTCCAAATTTACGCAAGTGAAACTAACATTGATTAATAAAAATGGTGGAATTGGAATATATCATTCAAATAAGCGTACTCAATATTAATCACAATGTATGGATTTTAACATGAAAAGTGACCATTATTTTCGAGGGTGGATCAGGAATAGAAGAAGCAATATTTGGTGATGATAATTCAAAATTTGTCACTTGTCTTGATAACTACAATCCAAATTGTCATGAAAACGTTTTTGGCGTCCATATTTGACGATCGACAAATTCGACAAATAACTCAAACAACTATAACGAAATTGGTGGCCGACATTACAACTAGGACACTCCATCGACAAACAATTGCTCAACCTCAATCAAATGGTTTGTATTATATCGCACCAAGGTCAACACATTGGGCAAATGAGGAGTTGCAGCATTATAGCGATGAACGATTCCGTCAACTTTTCCGCCTTAAAAAGGATACTGTGAATTTCTTGGTTAGTGAACTACAAAATGAGTTGATCACCTCCCCTCCTCCTAGGCTCCAAAACATACCTAATAGACAATTGAGTGTGTAGAAACAGATTCTAATAGCATTGATGAGATTAGGTCACGAATGAGGATTGATTCATACTTCTAAAGAGTTTGGTGTAGGAATCTCAACTGTATGTGAAGTTTTCCGGAAGGTCATGGAGGCCATTGTTGAAAAGCTACGACACTGGATTCGATGGCCGACGGAGGAAGAATTTCAAGACACAAAGGATTTTTTTTTGGAAAAAAAAAAGTTACTAAATTGTGTTGGTACTATAGATTGCAAACACATTCTAATTACACTTGGAAACGACATGGACCCAATAGACTATTATGATGCAAACAAAAATTATTCAACGATAGTGCATGCTGTTGTTGACCACCGAATGAGATTTATAGATATAAATTTGGGATCACCTAGTTCGATTCATGATTCTAGAATTTTTAGAAGATCAAAATTGGCAGAAAATTTTAGGGAAAAAATGCATGCAAGCGGTAGTGTTTTCCAATGGGGAAGTACTAACGTTTTTCCCTACATTGTAGGAGATGCCGGCTACGTATTACACCCCAATCTGATAGTGCTGTACCCTAGTACACGACTAACTCCATTGCAAAACAAGTTTATTTTTTAGCATGCATCATTTAGGATGGTAGTGGAGAGAGCATTTGGGAAGTTGAAATGTCAATGGAGATTCCTTTTTAAGATATTCCGTCCTCAACGAGAATCGTTGTTGACATTCATGTTGGCTGCTTGTATCTTGCACAATATCTCCATTGCAAGAAATGAAACAGGCATCGATTGGGAGCTTGAGTTTGAAAACGAACAAGCAAAGCATGAAAGTGGTGTTCGACAAAGAGCGGCTCAAATCGCGAGGGCTCAAAAACAACGACAATAGCGGGTACAACGAGGTGGAAAAGTGGAAAAAACAATGGGTGGTCCTAGATCCACCAGAATCCAAGGTATGAAGATAAGAGATGTTTTATGTGACTATGTTACATGGACATGGACAGGGGAACATAACGATGACGGTGTATACATCCCGGACGCCGAGGTGAACAATATGAATATTGAAGTTGATGGTGTTGAGGGAACGCATCATCATAGTAGTAACGATGTTACTACCGATGACATGGACCTTGATGAGTAATGGTTTTGATATGTTGCATGTACCGTGACGACATTTAGTCTACTTTTTACTCAATAATACATTTTTTTACAATTTTATCGTTTTTGGGTCTAGCAGAAAAAGTTATACTGCATATGTTTAGTGTGATCTATAACATTCATATTTCAGTCGAATATCAAATCCATCATTTTTGTTTTATGTTTTTTTACATGTGGCATACAATATCTAATGTTTCTATTATAATTTGTATTTTATGGCCATGTCTCTATCTCTTGTCTCTTGTGAAAATCCTCTTTTGTCGCTCTTTCTTTTTCCCTTTATCTTTTTATCTCTTTTCTATCTTTTGGCCTTTTATCTCTGTGTCTGTGTCTTCTATATCTCTGTCATGTATTGTTCTTTCTAGTCTTTTTGACTGTCATATATATCTTTGTGCTATCTTTTTTCTTTGTGCTATCTCTTTGTCTCTTTCTCTGTCTCACCGTCTTTCTCTGTCTTGTGTCTATGCTCTATCTCTGTCATGAATCGTTTTGTCTAGTCTTTTTGACTGTCATGCATATCTTTGTGCTATCTTTTTTCTTTGTGCTATCTCTTTGCCTCTTTCTCTGTCTCACTGTCTTTGTCTGTCTTGTGTCTCTGTCTTTATCTCTCCGTCTGTATCTCTCTGCCTCTCTGTCTTTGTCTCTTTTATTATGCTCTGTCTTTGTGTTTCTAACTCTTTGTCTTGTCTCATGTCTTTGTGTCTTTGTATGGGACTGTCTCTGTATGCGACTATCTCAGTATGCGTCTCACTGTCTCTCTATCTCTCTATGTCTCTATCTCTTTGTTTCTCCGTTGCTCGGTCCTATGTCTCTTTGTCTTTCTTGTATTGTTGTCGATTCCACATGGTATAAGTTATGCATTACAGTTACACTTGTGCCTAATTTCAGTATTCATAGTTCTTCCCTTCTAGTGCTGGACAGTCAATTTCCATTTCCATCGGAATTACTTTCCAAGGGAATTACTATTACAGCTAAAGCCATGTCTTTCAACTGCATGTGTTCTCAATTATAATTTCGAGCTGACATCTAACAGTTTTCAGTAAGTGGTCAACTACCTATGTCACTTACATCTTTCAATTGTTGAGGTCTTTGACCACTAATTGCGTCACTGACATCTTTCAATTGTGTCTCTGTCGCTATAAGTCACTAATTTCTATGTTTGACAAATCATTGGTGACTTAAATTTGTCAATTATAGTCGAGGTTCTGGGTCACAACAATCACCTGCTTACCATCTTCGGTATAAAACACAAATGTATTGTTTCATAAACAATAATGCTCACTTGCGGAAATCAGATGGCTTAAGTGTGGAAATAAACTTTATAACAACTGTAAAAATGCACCAGGACTACAAACAAGATACAAGGGACAAAGACAAGGACCAAGTCTGACAAGATACAGAGACATAGAAAACAGTCGGAGACAAAGACAACACATACAGCGGCACACAGAGAAAAAACAAGAACAGCGACAAGAAAAGTAAGAGACGAGAAAGACGACAAAGACAGATAGAGAAAGACAAGATATATCGACAAGATAAATGATGAATAAATGATGGTAAGCAAGATATACAAGATATAACGACAAGATAAATGATGGACAGAGAAGAAAGACAAGGGATAAAGAACAAATGGATAGAAAGATGGAAGATAAATAGAAAGGAAGGAAGAAAGATATAAAGGAAAGAGACAAAGATGAAAAAAGGAAAGAAGAGAAAAGAGGATAAAATAAAGACACAAAGAAAGATGGAATCAGAGAAAAGAGAGACATAGAAAAGACAAAGAGAGATAGAAAGAGAAAAAACAAGATATCCAAAGACAGAGAAAAGACAGGACAGCGAAAAAAAAACAGCGACAAGATACGGAGACAAAGATAGACAGAAACAGAGACACAAAGATAGACAGAAACAAAGACAGAGAAAAATGAAAGACAGAGAAAAGACATACAGAGAAAAGGCAGACAGAGAGACGAAGACAAAGATAGACAGAAACAGAGACACAAAGATAGACAGAAATAGAGACAGAGAAAAGTCAAAGACAGAGAAAAGACAAAGACAGAGAAAAGACAGACAGAGAAAAGGTAGACAAAGAAAAGACAGACAGAGACAGACAGAGAAAAGACAAGGACAGCAACAAGATTCAGCGACAAAAGACACAAAGCCAAAGATAGACAGAAATAGAGACACAAAGATAGATAGAAACAGAGACATAGAGACAAAGAAAGACGGAAAAAAGACAGACATAGACATATAGAAAGAGACGCTATAGAGAAGAACACGGAGAGACAGAGAGAGATGGAGCCAGAGTCAAAGATAGAGAGGCATAGAGGTTAACAAGAGACGAGATAAAAAAAGAAAAATATATTAGATTTAATTTTGATGTTTTTAAAGATTACATAATTCCCCGACTCACCCTTTTAGTTTTCCAAAGATATAAAGTATTAAAAAAAAGGCACCCACAAACATCCTTTGAGAAAAGTTTTCCCAACCAAAAAAGAATTAAATAAAACACACCTCAATAACATTATATTATGTCTTCTTTTTTCTTCGTAAAACTAGCCAGATTTCGTGTTACTGTTTCTTTATATATAATCTAACACCTTCCCATGATTTTAGTATTCCAAGTCATTAACTAATTTTTCTAGCTATAAACATTCTTTGGAATAAAGTTTACGAAGAATTAGTTTTTTAGTATTTTTCGGTGGTTGTGACAATGGATGACATCACTTGATTTACAATTCGGTTGAGTGTATTTTCCACCGATCCAAGAAGCTCTCGATGCAATCCATTTTGGTGTTTGTTTGTTTCCTGCAACATTTGTCCAAGCTCTTTCACCAAATGTGAAGAGCCCTCTTCCTGAGCCTTGCGTCCGTCCCGTTTGCGTTTTCGGGTTGAGAATTTATCACTTTCGGTAGGGGATTGTGGCCCGGTAACTTTTTCTTCATTCTTGTTGTCTCTTTCTCTGTTTTTGTCATTATTGTCACCACGGTCTTTTTCATCGCTGCAGCTTTTCGAAAAACTAGTGCCCCTACTGGTTTGACCTCCACCTTTAGGAGCACTCCGTCCATTCGGGTTTCCTTCAAGAATTACTAAATCGTCTTCTTCCTCCAAAGGCCCACACGACTTTGGTGGTTTATCACCTGTGTCCTAGGTCACTTTGGGATTAACGGCATCTCTCATCTGTAACCATAAATCCATTTTATCGTACAATGATTTTGGGAAAGTGCCAAGAAACCCATTATTTGTTCTTTCCCTTCCTTTCATGCCAAAATATGATTGGGCACCGCTCTTACCTCCGTAATCTCTTATCTTCTTAAAATCGTTGGTAAGGTTGTTCCACTTCTTTTCACAATTGCTCCAGTTCCTATTGACACCCATGCCTTTCATTGCCTTTAAGATTTCCTCCCATTTTTCAACTCTAGTTCCGAATTTTTCTTTTTCACTTATCTCAGGACTTCGCATAAACTCCTGCATCTTCACTTCATTTAGGCACTCCATTTCGAACATGTCCTACTTTTCGCTTCTATTCTTAAAGCTTTGTTTGTTATTTACCTCAACACCTCCATGGTTTCCCATGAGATCATTGCAATTTGTGGGACTCGTTATGTTAATCGGGGATTGAGTATTGAGTAGTCGACTCCCGCTTGAAGGGCTTGTTACGCTTGTTGGTGGGGGACTTTGGGATGCAACCACAGGATTAGAAGTCATAGAAGGAGGAATTGTGCGTAGACCTTGTGGACTACGGATTAAAAGCTCCTCTATGTTCTGCGCGTTCGGAACGCATGGGTCCCGCATCAGGTTCTCCGACATGTTATCTACGAATTGAGTAAAAAACATGCAACAAATTAATGGAAAAATGACAAAAAACGGCACAGATTAGGACAGGTTGGAGTAATTCTTGAGAGGTTGGGAAAATTCTTGACAGGTTGGGGAAATTCTTGAGAGAATGGGAAGGTTTGGGTCAGATTTTTAGGGTATTTGGATGTATTGATGAAGATTAAGGGTTTTTTTGAGAGAGAGAGGAGAGAGAGAGAGAGAGAGAGAGAGAAAGAAAGAGTATATGGATATATATATATCCATGTATACATACATAGATGTATGTATGTTGTCTGTCCCACCACCTGTCGGCCAAATACAGACGTAAACATTTGTATATATATCTATAGATATGTATCTGTATGACTTTACACATATAAATATAAATATAAAAAAAACTTATATATAATATATATTATATATTATATATTTATATATTTATATATTATACATTATATATATATGCATATATATATCCTGCCTGTTAACAGCCTGACTACCTGCTTCCAAACGCCTGCCTGTCTGCCTACCGGCCAAAGACATACGTATACATCTGTATATATAGATATGTATCTGTATGACTTTATACATATAAATATAAATACATATATATATGTAATATTTATTATATATTATATTATATATATATAATATTTATATATATATTTATATGTATATACATATCGTGCCTGTTAACTGCCTGACTACCTGCTTCCCAACTGACTGCTTGTCTGCCTACCATCCAAATACATGCGTATACATCTATATATACATATATATATACATATATATATATAATATTATACATTATACATTATACATTATATATGTGTATATATATATCCTGCCTGTTAACTGCCTGACTACCTGCTTCCCAACCGCCTGCCTGTCTGCCTACCGGCCAAATACATACGTATACATCTGTATATGTAGATATATATCTGTATGACTTTATACATATAAATATAAATACATTTATATATATATATGTATGTATATATATGTATATATATGTATATATATGTATATATATTTATGTATATATATATGTATATATATATATGTATATATATATATATGTATATATATATATATATATGTATATATATATGTATATATATATCCTGCCTGTTAACTACCTGACTACCTGCTTCCCAACCGCCTGCCTGTCTGCCTACCGGCGAAATACATACGTATACATCTGTATATGTAGATATATATCTGTATGACTTTATACATATAAATATAAATACATTTATATATATATATATGTATGTATATATATGTATATATATGTATATATATTTATGTATATATATTTATGTATATATATATATATGTATATATATATATGTATATATATGTGTATATATATATGTATATATATATGTATATATATATGTATATATATATCCTGCCTGTTAACTGCCTGACTACCTGCTTCCCGACCGCCTGCCTGTCTGCCTACCGGCCAAACACATACATATCCATGTGTATATATATCTATAGATATTTATCTGTATGACTTTATACATAAATATACATATAAAAAGCTACTACAAAACAAAGAACTCTTAAAAATCACACAAGTTTTGGAAAACTTTGAAAACCCTGAACACGTTAAAAGAGGAATAGGACTTATAAACTTGCCACGAAGGTAAAAACCTTAAGCCTAAAAGCTTGAAACACCTTAAAAAAAAATACAAACTTGAAAAACGAACAACTACAATCGCACAAAGTGTGAATAAAATTTTATATGTCAAAATATTTATACTTTAATGGCAGAATTACCAGTACAGACCAGTACACAGATGTTTTTTTGTCTCCAAAAGGAGGAACGTGAGCGATCGCCGACGGCTGACATAGAGGCAACAAAACAGAAATAACTCTTAAAAATTTACAATTATTCTTCTTCTCATTGATTCTCCTTTTTTTTAAAGACAGAAGAACTTAAAAAGTGTTGAAAAATGACACGAGAGAGGAGAAAGTGGAGAGGTGTACGAAGGGTGACGACAGACTGGACAAAAAAAAGAGAGGGGGTAGAGAGGAGATGACGGAATTGGAACGAATTAAGTTAAACACACAGAGATGGAAAAAAGAAAGAACCTACAAAAATGAAGAATATGACATTTGCTAGTTTTTATGAAGAAACCCTAACATACCTTTCGATGTAGCACAGAAATGCGGTTTCGGTTTTCGTCCTCCCACTTGCCGGAAGTTGCCCAATGTTTTTCCTACGCCGTGTGAAGACACGTGTCTTTGTGAGAGAGGGCTTGCGACATGTCGGTTTCGGGCATGATTTTTTTTGACTTTTGCGACCTCTGACTATCGGCAAGCCAAAAAAAGGTACATACCGATTATCGGCAAAACCTTGCCGATACACAACACTACACCGCTAATCCTTATTAGTGTTAAAAAAAATTAGCTTAAACGCTAATTTAGTGTTAGTAACGCTAATTTGTGATTTTGTGTCCGAAATAAAAAAAGCATTAACATTAATTTGGCACTTAACGCCAATTTGTGTGTTGACTTCTTAGGGTGTACCCTGAGCTGTCATCAATACTATTTCAAGTGCAGGTGTGCTATCTTGACAGCTTTTGCCTAAATATATACTTGTGCGGTTTGGAAATAAAATGTGAAAATGAAATAAAATACGCCATTTTATGCTTTATATTCGTATCGTCTACCGGTGGCTTTGGTATTGAAATTTAATTCATTAGGGCGTGCATTTAATGTTAGAATGCGATGCCACGACGACGCTATGCAGGGGAGCCGTCATAACATAGCACTAATTTTGATGTCATAATATAGTGGTTAACACTAAAATAGAAACTTTCTATATTATTGTTAGTTTTATTTAATGTTAACAATTTGTGATTTCAGGTTGAAAAAAGTCTCGGCCAAAATTTGTGTTGTTAACACTAATATCATTAGCGTGTACCATTTCACTTTCTGATAGGACGCGAAAGGCAAGTCTTGACCAAAACAACAAGGGCTAGAAGGCATATCTGCTATTCTAAAGCCCTACATGTCACAAGCAGTTACGAAAAATAGCATGCGTCATCAGAGATTGTAGACGTTAAAAGGCGTCACAGGTATTGTCACCGTATACAATCGTCACACCTTGAAGTAACAATTTCGTTGTTACGCATAGGGACACATGAAATTCGGGTCCGTCTGATATGCGCTAAAAAACAACGTAAGTTCGCTAAGGGTGGCGTTCCATCAAGAAATTATGTACTCGTACAACCAACTCTACGGGCTGGGTTAATAGAGATGATGTTCCTTCATGTTAATTTTGTAACCATATGTTATAAATTGATTAGCACACGCAACTACAATCCAATATTGAATTTCTTTAATATTTTTAACACCGACAAATATAACTTCAAGTCTTCACTTGAGTACCATGTACCTAGTACGAAGTCATCATACGACAATAATTTTGTACTTTTTGCAAACGCCAATCTTCTACGCCAACTCATTTTTTTGGGTCTCCGTTTTTTAACATAACGAAATTCCTTTGCCAAAAGTAGTATGACGAAAGAAGAAATAGCGCGAGGAAGGAGCGTGGCGGGACTACTATTTTTATTTTAGGTTGCATTTCTAAAGGTACATACCACGTGCAATTTTGTGATTTTTTGTTGGCTGTCCATCGTGACACGTAGCTTCTGTTGGGTTGGGTGTAGCACACGGGCTTGTGGCCACACACGGGTGTAGCAATAATCCAACCATACATCACTGGGTGCCCTTAGCAAGTTCGAAGTTCATGTTAGATTTCCTAGAAATTCGGGATCTGATATGTCCCATAATAGGGAAAGTTGAGCCCGCCAGGGCTCGAACTTGGGACCTCTGACTTGAGCTGTCAACGGACTAACCACTGTGCCACTAGCACTTTGTAGAGCCTCGCGGGTCCGTACCAATTTATTTTAGGCGGCTTCGAGTGCGACGTACCACATTCTACCCCGTATTGAACCGACTTTACGTGCCAATTCAACCGCTTCATCGTCTTACATGTCGCTATTCATTTTTTTATGTAGCTCACAGATCACCTATTGAGAACCCCACTCCTCCAAGTGGGTTATCACCTACAAAAAAAAAAAAAGTGAATGCCTCGCGAATGAATATGCGACGGTCAGTGTTACCTCCCATACCCGCGGAGAGTATTGACATGATTCGGTGTAATGTTGTGTCGCGTATAAAAACAAAATGTGTAATGTTGTTTCGCGTATAAAAACAAAATAAGCAGTACGGTTTGGAACGATACGAACATCATTTTGTCAATACCTATAATAGTAAGTAGGATTTGACGCGTGACAACAAGTGGTTTTCAACGAAAGATTTGAAATGTTGAAAGTGAGTGAATACCTTTGCCTTAAGGAGATTCGACGGTAAAAATATTATACATTAAAAAAGGTAAACAACGTTACATCAAAGTACTAGACTTGTAATGTTGCGTGTAGGCTCAAAGTGTTGGAGAATTGTCCACTTTGGTCTCCACACGTGTGTATTGCTACAAGCTGGTTTGCTGGTGCGCTGCTAATCGCCGTGAAATTTTGCTTTAGGCGCTAACATACATATCTGCGGGGTAGCTTAGTTAGTAGAGCTAGTGGACGGTTACCACCAAGCCATGGGTTCGAGGCCTAGCTTGGCCATTTTCCAAAAGTCAACACTTTGGCGTCCTTACGTTAAGTTGAATATCGCCAATTTCATATACAAAGTATGTGGAAATATATACATAAGATTTGATTGAGTATCAATAATATAAGCAAACGGATTTATCAAAAAATGATGATAAACTATACAAATAAATTATAAAAGTGAACAAATAAAAATAACTTAAATTGTAAATGACAGTTGATTACAAAGATGAAAATAGGGTTGAGGTTTATTTTGTCTTTTTGTGAGGTTAATTTTTTTTCTAGCATTTTAGGATCACTCCCCCAATCCACTCCACTCGGGCCCAAATAGTGGTGGTGGGGCTAGTGGGAGAGCGAGAGGTGAACATGGTGGGTCGTGTTGTACAAAGTTAGGGTTGAAAACTTATTCTTGCTTATGATTGATGGAGAACAAAGAGGGAAACGTTTCGATAGCAATACAACAGTTTTATCTTATGTGGCAAACAATATGGTTTCAATTGTCTTTTGCCAATTTCGGTTCTACTTGTTTTTTTTATTGTGACGCTTCACTTATTACCTCCATTAACTTTGTCCTTGTTCAGGCGCGTAGTGTCATTTGGTTACATCTCAAAGACTCTCTACTATTTAGTACGCATTTAGCCTTATGTTTTTTTTGGTTGATCGTAGTGCTTAAGTTCATGGGCCGTCGACTAGGTTGAAGTTGTTTTCATTTATGATACTTTCCAGTAAAAGTGCTATGCGTACTCACCGATTTCAAATTTTATCTAAAAGTTTTAAAGTTTCAATAAAGTGTAAATATATATATTTGTCATTTCATTTCCAGCAAATCCATCTTGTACAAGATCCATCTTGTTAATTATTAAAAACTTGTGGGACTGTTGCGAAACTAATTTTTCGTTTGCTCGATCTATATTCCTGTTTTCATTAGTTTATCTTCGACCATTTTAACGTTGTAATTTTCACTTTTAAGTCCATTATTTTGGCTGACACTAGAAAGATAGCAATTGGTCATTCTCTAAAATATTTTGTTGGTTATCTACAAGGCGCACTTATTGGTTTTCAAGAGAAACTGGTACCAATATATCATTGTTTAGACAAGAATATGGTAGCATGATATTTGACTCCCGGTAAACAAGCCATCAACAACCAGTGAAAATTATGAAAAATAAGAAACATTAACCCCAATTTTTCAAGAACAAAAAATCTTCTGTTACGATTTAAAGTCCTACATATTTTTGGCAGGTGTCGCTCTATGTCTCATGCCCTTCACACTTTTTGGCGTTCTCTCTCTTAATATTTTAGATAACTAATTCGTGTTTATGCTTCTTTAATTGTCATAAATAAATTCGATCAAACTGATCTGACCTTAGATATGACCGAATTAAACACAGTAACACAAAGTATTAGAAGGATAACACTCCAAACCAATTATCTCACGGTCTCTTTTCTACGAAGCAGTATCGGATAAACAACCTCCAATGTAAATAACCAATCACATATTCAAAAGGGACACCAGGGGAGCTCTAACAGAGTCGAAACTTCAATGATTATTAGGTGACCAACACTCCTTTGAGAACAATTTCGTTAGTCGAACTACAACCTTTTTCGATTCTTTTAAACCCGGTTAAACTAGAGAAAGTGATACTTCGGCTAAACTCTCTACATGCTCATGCACACGGGCCAGGTTTGGAAACACAGATAGCGGGATTCGGTTTGCTCCGAATAGATTTCAAGTTGTTGGGTGTACATGAAAAACCGTTTAAGTTTCTGAAAGTGTCTTTTTTTTTTGAATTAGGGGTCTTTACGAAGCATTTTTTCAGCCCCGCACAATTGTCTTTTCCAAGCAAATTGATAGCTTTCCGGTTGGCTGTCGTGCACTTCACCCTAATCGCTTCCAAATCTCCAGCGCTAAGGCAAACCTGAATTCATAAAGACAACCATCGTTTCTCTTGTCAACCAAACATGCACGGATTATGTAAAACAGTACGGAATCTGCGAGTCCAAATTTATAGATTATGTTATTGACTTCACCGACAATATCAAACTCTTATTTTGGCCTCTTGTTTCTTGTGACATACCTCTTCGTTGTGCCCCATCACAGAGGTGTCCGAACTGTCGATGCGTGAGCAAAATATTCCGACGTTGAGAGTGTAGAAAGTTACGGTATTCTCAAGCTTCCCAACATCAGGATCCATATGATTTACAATAATAGAATCACATGTATCTTCCGATTTGACTTCATAATACTTCACACATGGTAAAGGGTATGGAAGATCTCCTCGTACGATGCAGACCTGGAAAAACAATAATCCATTAAATGGATAAAATATAATTTTTTAGTGGTCTTCGTGATTTCTTTAACTTTCAAGTGCATTAAACTTTCGGTTCAGAATTGTTCATCTTAAATTAGCATAAATTTTTTCAAACCTGCTGGAATGGCTGAAGCTCGGTGCAGTCAAGATCTGGATTTGGTGATTCAGGCCCCGCGAGAGCCGTCAGATTAAACATTTCTTCAATGGAATCACAGCTGTCATCCTGCAAGCATCAGAATTCGCTTATGATTAAACATAACTTATGGTTAAGCATCATGCAAAACCGCATGAAAATCATAGAAAAACAAGAAGAAAATTCAATAAACTTTTGGTTTGCTCAAAGTAAATCTCTTAAAAAAATAGTATTCCATGCTTTGGTGGAAAAAATAAATGGTCGTACATTGCGTCAATCAGCCGTTACCGCAATGTAAAAGAATAACTGACCTCAACGACTGTGTACGGAAGAGAACAGTTCCGATAAGCAGTCACATTAACCTTTGTCCCTGGAGGCAATGGGATGCTGCAGTCAAGATTCTGCAATTTCCAAAAAATAGTGCAATGAGATTAACTAAACGGAATGCTTGCGGTGTCCGACACTATCTAGAGTGTGCTTTTTTCATGGGCGCATGTCAATAAACCACAATTATTTTTATTTAAGTGAATGTCTTTTCGCATGCACATGTGTCTGACACGACAGGTGAGGTGAAAGACAAAATTTGAAGTGGACATAACCATCGTTTTATGAAAAAACACTTTCCATGTGTACATTTTTAATCAGTTTATGTCTCATGGAAAGAAAACCATATACCAATTAGCTTTGCAATCAACATGGACTAGCTCTAATATTGGGAGCAATAATATTGTTATCGTATTCTTTATACATTGGGGAGTGGGCTTTTGGGCTTTTGGAGGCTTGTCAAACACGACAATTTGAGTAAAGTCACAAAACACAAATAAATGGGTGGGCTACCTCATTCTGTTTTGCAAAGTCTCTTTTTGGTACTCCATACACACTAGCGATAGCATTGCAGGTCACGCTTCCATTTTCTGGAACAATATAATAATTCAGGGCATCTCCGACGATGACAGCTGCAAAAGTGAACCAGGATGTACAGATTAGAGCATTGTTCAAATCTGACATGGAAAACAAAAACTGAAGTTCAGAAACAACTCAAACTGATTCAATAATCAAGAGCACTATTGCGTAGCATGTGAGCAACCGTGTTCTATCTTGCCCTTTCAGTTAAAATTCGTTATTTTGCTGCTGACCTGGCACACATGTGAGGAGGTACTCAGCATCACTTGTCGAATAGCCCATAGGGCAAACACAAAGGTAAGTTCCCGGATAAAGCACAGAATTCACGCAAATACCAACGCCACATGGATTTTTGGATGTAAATGTGCACGGATTGGCTGCAAGGCCACATTGGACAACAGTTTGTATGTTAAAAAAAACCATCCATTATAAGCTTTCTTGTTTGAAGATTTCCCTACGCCTTTATAATGCAACATAGGCATAAAAATAGGTACGTCAAGTCGTTGAGCAACAATCATAGAGTATGGTGCACACGCAAAGTATATCTCCAAAGCAAAAACCCCAACGAAAAAAATTCTCTATTTTTTTTCTTTTTGACCTGGGTAGCCATGTCTTGCAATGACACCTTGACAGAAAAAAAAATAAAACTGTTTCTTTTACGAAAGGACAGGAAACCCAATACAGCTTCACTACCAATTAATTATGCCTAATGTTTTGTATTTGTCTTTAGCAATAGCAACGCTCGGTATACTGAGTGGCATATTTAAAAGTAAGGAAAACCTGGAGCACAAGTTTGTGTGCCATCCGTGTTAGTGACTGCCACGAAATTTTCGTTGCATTCACATAGATTTGTTGTGCCTGACGGAATGCAAACTCCGTTGCCACATGGATTCATCAAACCGGGACCAAAAGCCACTTTTAATTTCTTCTTTGTGAAACTGTTTACGTTACAAGGGTCACCTGCATAAACGTAGAAAAGCACACACATTAACTTAAAAACACACACATAAACTTTAAAAAACATTAATTTTCTTTGAGTTATGAGATCTGTGAGGGTCTGAGATTTTTCTTTGATCTGTGTTTGAATCTTGATAAACATTCTCAAAGTTGGTATCGATGAAATTACTAATAAGTGAGAAACTAGTGCCATTATTTCCATCCAAGGAAAGAACTGTAACATATTATATTCTAACTGGAATTGCAATGACCCGGGCTAGCTCTGTCCTTACTTGCATTCTTCAAAATTGGTATATGTGCTGGCAAGGTATTTATTCCGCAAATTCCAGGTCCTCCAGTAATTTTTAGTCGCATGTAGCCTTTGTCGCCCCAATTTGGGCCCCAAGAGTTCCGAATGATCCAAAAGGGCGGACTAGCGGTCAAATCGTAACCAACTACGACGACCGCGTGGTCCACTCCATCAGAAAAACAATCTTCATCATCAAAGACTCCCTGTAGACACGATGACAAAGGCCAAATTAGTTTGAATCAGACCGATACAGTTTTGGTAAATGCTTTTGCTGCTTTATAAATTTGAAGCGAAGCCGTAGAAAGATAGTTGTCGCAACAGACCTAAAAATAAGCCATAGCTGTCCCAACAAACCTTGAAATGAGCTATACATTCACACAATTCTTCAATAAACTTGTAAGGAAAATTTCCATAGTCGCCTGGGCTAAACATTATAACTAAAAATTTGAAACAGGAAATTTCGGATTTCGGTTCTACAAAAAAATATTTTTTTTCCGCAATTTTGAATACATCCTATATTTATAGGAGAAATCCAAAGGAGAACAGATGACCTGAGCTAGCTTAGCCGTGGAAACTCAATAGAGCAATTACAGTGCCAACAATCTTTGGTGGAACCAAGGAAAACCAACTTGGGCAGGGTACTTGAGTGGTGGTGATTGGTGGAAAAAATAAAGCCTCCCGAATGGTCAATAGACAAGAGAGGTTGCTCTCAATCACAAATAAAGATAAATTGAAAATCATGCCTCCTAAAATTTCTTGAGATAGGAAAGGAGAGGAGGGAGGAGAGAGAGGGAGAGGGAGAGGGAAAGAAGAGGGAGAGAGAGACAAGAGGGAGGGAAAAGGAAGTAGGCAGTAGGAAAAGATTGGGAGAGAGAGAGGGAGGGAGAGAGAAAGGATGAGGGAAGAGAAGCGGGGAAAGGAGAGGAGAGGGTGAGGGAGAGGGAAAGGGAGGCGTAGAGAAGGAAAGAACGAGAAACGCAGAGAGGGAGAGGGAGAGGCAGCGGGAGGAAGTGGGAGAATAAAAGGGATAGAGAAAGGGAGAACGAGAGGAAGACGGCGAAGGAGAGGGAGAGGGAGCGGGAGAGGAAAAGGGAGAGGAAGAGGGATAGGGAGGGGGAGAGAGACGGAGGGAGAGGGAGAGGGAGAGCCCGATGGAGCGAGAGGGAGAGGGAGCGAGAGAGGAAGAGGAAAAAGTCTAACCATTGAGAACTCGTGAAGCAAAAGGCCCAGCTGTCACATAGGAGTTTGTAGAATAGGCGGTGTGAAAAAATTCCTCTTTCTGATTTATCCTCCACCAAAACAGATTCCCTCCTCTCAGGTTTTGCGAATGTAGCAAACGGAGACAAAAAGAATAAATGTCTCAAATAAAACTTAGAGTAATGCACCAATTGCTTTCAAATTTTTTGTATGTTTTGTATCGACAAAGTATAAAAAACAACAATATTCCATAAAATTGAAACTCAAACCCACAAATGGACAAGCGACGCTAGACACAAACAACCAAAAAACAAAAAAGAAGTAAACAAAACAAATCTACAGGAAAAGAATTTGTTATGATGTAAAGTAACTCACAAGAACAGAAGAAAGAGTGAGATGAACTATAAGCTGTTCTACTTGATCCCTTGAAAGCGTCCGAAAATCCCCTGAGGCAACACTAATTGTTGTGAGAATCAGGTGATTTCAACAATACCCCACACAGACCTAATAGTAATTACTGTGAGAATTCAGTGGTTCAGAAGCCTACAAACTTAGCACTAAAAATGGTGAGAATCAGGCGATTTTAATAGTCTTAATAGATCTACAGTTTTACTTAGGGTTATTTAAAGTTTATTTCCTCCGAATTGTTTAAAACAGTCTCAACAAATGAGATTATTATAATCTTTGCGATCATTGGAAATTCAATATATTCAACTCAAAATAATAAAAATAATCAAAATTGGAGATTAATTTTTTTTTCCAATGAAGATGTGGAAAAATTTTGCAATTGGAAATAGCGGAAGTTTTACAACAGGGGGCAAAGAAATCTTTACAATTGGAAACTAAATACTGAAGGGAAATGAAATACGAAAGAAAATGAAATACTTAAGGGAATGAAATGCTAACGGAAATAAAAAAATAGAGGAAGTTTAATACGAATGCAAATGAAATAATGAAGTAAATGAAATGGAAAAAAAAAATAACCTTTTTTACAGAGGTCCGTTAGTTGCAACAGTGTGGCTCTTTGATCTGTTTGAGCTCTCTCCTTCACGAGTTGAACTACCCCTTTTGCCACATCTGTAAAAAAATGAAAACCAAACAAAAAGCAAAAGAAAATTATAATATTCCCATTCTATAAATAAAAAAATTTTGATACAGGAGAGAATATGACCCAAATGATTATCTGTCTATACACGGCTCATCCTCGCCTTGTGCACTTAAACTTCGATTTTTTTCTGACCCAAAAGCACAAATTAGTGTAAAAATCACTTTGTTTTAGATGGTCCATAATGAGCCACGTGGTAAAATATAATTTAGTGTGGTTTTGCTTTAACGCGAATCATTCACTATCTCTAATGGAAGGTGTAATTTTCAGGGATACCATCTTTTTCTGTGGCTTGTTTTTGTCCTATTCATAGCAAACTGATCGTCGAGTAGTTTCTCTCAAACTGAAGCATTTAAAATTTAGAATTCGCTTTTAGGATTTTGTATTTCCTTTTTAAAATTAGTATTGGATTATTGTTTCTTAAAAACAATTCCACCTTTTAATCTCCTCCATTATTTTCAAGTCGGTAAAAAAAAGGCGTAATTCCAGCTTTTCAA